>CM031237.1:84390468-84990468 GCA_018340775.1 Taxus wallichiana var. yunnanensis | reverse complement strand
TTCAAGCCAAAGGGGTTTTGCACAAGCTTTCAAACTAACACCCTCTACCAGCAGATCTGGAAAGAGGGATGGGAGGAAACAAATAAGGAAAGACGGCACAGGGGAGGGCTAGCTCAACATTTGATATTTCAACAAACCAACCAAAGAAGCCAAAACCATAAAATAAAGCACATGGGACGAAAAGAAGCTTTTACCCGGATAAATAACAAAATCTCGAGCACGGGTCCACAACGTGTTGAAAACAACGAGGCGAAGGTGGCGATGTGCTCGAAAAATCACGTACACAACGAATAGTGAAAATGACATTTGGGCACGCAAACCATATATATATAGGTTAGCTGGACATTAATGCGCCACCCACTTTTGAAAAGCGCATGAAAACTGCTGTCGACAGGAAAAAGCATGCGCCCTTTGGCGCACCAAAATGCCTACCAACATGAAATAAAGTGCACCTTTGGCGCACCAAACGCTATCTCGACAGGAAATTATGTGCGCCTTTTGGCGCACCAAAGCATTGTGTTGCAATAAGATTATGTGCGCCCTTTGCACGCCAAAAAGTTACGTAACAAACGTTGTGCCAACACAATGGCGCATACGCCTTGGCGCACGCAGGGAAGGCTCAACACACTTTGGCGCACCAAAAGTCGTGTTAACACTAAAAATCACGTGCCAAAGGTTTTAAAGGGGGCGCACCAAAAGTTGGTGTTACATAGCAATTTCATGCGCCCAGCCAAAAAAGGCTCAAAAGACTAAGTTCGAAAAACCATGTTTCCCGGGAAGGTATTTTACAATGTTTCGAATGTAAGGGATCCCTAACGAGGGATCGGGACAAAATTTCGGTATGGTTATCGGTAAAATTTCCCTTGTCAATTTTACGGGATAACACTACCCTTCCACCACCTATGGACCTTAGCCAAGATGAAGTCCAAAGCATTAAGGACATACAAAGGTATTCCATATATGGGAGAGCTATGGAGGCCATGGTGGATGACATTATTGTTATAGGGTTGAATTTCATTGGAGAAGCCTTCAAACTTAATGAGAAGGTAATTAACCTGCAACAAAATCTCTCCTCCACCATTGGAAATATGGACAAAGAGCTTAAGCTTTGGAGTAGCTGCATAGTAGATCTTCACTGATGGGGTAGACTGATGAAAATCTATTGATGGCAAGTAAGGTTTTTGATGATGCTAAAGATAATTTGTCAAAGTCATGGGTTTTCAGCATAGAGTGGAAGATAAAAGTGCTGGAGGAGGCTTTAGGAGAATTGAAGAATAGTTGGTAGAAAGGAGAGGCCTTCAAAGATTTGGTGGTATCTGCTTTTAAGGATATTCACTGTCACCTCCATGACGAGACTTTAGGTGTGCCTTTCTCCCTCCAAGAAATTAAGACTCAATTCAGGGATTTTGTCAAAGAAAACTTGTTTAAGGAGGACTCCATTACAAAGAAAAGATAAAGGAAATATGCTCTCTCCAATCTACCATTGAGGAAGCTAATAAATAATATCATATGCACACCGAGTTTGATAAGGAGATGGAGAAATGTCTGGGATCTTGGACCCAGGCTACTACCAACACATTGGTTCCATGAGGTAGAGACATAGCAGAATCATTGAAAAAGTTTAGACAACAGATCCTCAAGTCGGTGGTCCGTCCCTAATGATGAGCTCTAGCTTCTCTCTTCCTTCTTTTTCTCAATTCGGGCTTATTGTAATTAGTTGGGGGTTTTACGTCAAGCATCCCTTTAACTAAACATTTTAGTTAAAAGAAGTAGTTACCAAGTGTAACTGATTTGTAAAATTATATATTGGGCTCTCTCTGCCATTTTCGGCTGGAACTTGGTTTATTTTTGAAAGTGTAAAGAGTAACAAAGAAATCAATACAAAAGAGCTTCTTTTCTATGTCTATCTGATCTAGTTCTTTTCTTGCTATCTGTTGAATACTTTTGAATCATTTGTCTGTATTATTTCAAGAAGCTTTGTATTCTTGTGGGTGTTATTTCTAGAACTTTGTGTCTTTGCAATAACATCTTATTGATTCAAATGCAAATGGTTTTGTTCCAAATAATTTTATTCTGGCATGCATAAGGAATTATTTTGTTATCTATAATTCTTGAGAATGCCTTTCTGCTCATTTCCACTACTTCATTCCTCTGTACTTTTGTATTGATGATCCATTCTATTTTAAAACACTTTCATGATATCCAAGTTCCACATTAAAACTATGCACTATACATATGTAAATAAGTTTGGTCTTTAAATAAGGGAACCTCTCCCATTAAAGAGGAGGGAATTTTTGTCCCCTGATTGTTGTTCTCAACAAAGTCCTTTTAACGACCAACACTTCACATGAAACAAATTTTAAAAATCAATTTATCACATCCCTCTTAACCATGATGCGGTTTACATAGTCAGTGATTGGCTAGAGGGAAGGTTCACATTTCTCGGTTCAAGGTTTTTTTAAGTGTGGGATTTATTGTCATGGCCAAAATTTTAAATTTTTATGATTGACATTTAGCATTGAAATATAAGGATCTAACTTGGGGACTTGTCTAGGATTGAACAATGTGAATACGAGGCAAGTAGGAATCCCAAAACATAAAGACACTAAGAGGGTCAGTGCCTTATCCATTGAGCTATAGGAGTCATTGCAAAACAAGGGTAGATACAAAAAAACCTTCTTTATTGAACACAACACAATAAAAACACAAACAAATAACATAAAGTGAAAGACACAACATAAAGGGAAAAACACAAACCTATATTCACCTATGGTACATGCGGGGGACAACACACTTTCACTTTTTGCATAATTTAAGATATTACGCACTACGATGCAATTCTAGGTGAGTTCCATCCAAGTAAGATAGTTGCAAAGTATTCTATTCGCATGTTTATCCTATCTGAAATGGGCCAAACCATAATGAATAAAAAATTCCATGGCTTCTTTTTGGTTCTCTTCTCTTATCCCATAGTAGGACAAGATCACCAATCGAAAATATCTTTTCTTTTCTTTCTTGTCAAAAATTTCTTTACTTTCAACTGATGGTCCTTTATCCAATCAACCACCAACACTCTATCTTTGCATATCTTCTCCAGGTAAAAAATCCTTTTATCTAGTGATTCTTGGAACTCGCCATCCTCCACTACTTTGATTAGTTGCAATGTTGGTAACTCTACAAAGTGATTGGAACTTATGAATTTATTCCATATAGGAGTTGGAATGGTGACATACCAATGGCTCTTTTTAGAGTGATTTGGTCACCACATAATGCATCATATATTTTCTTATGCCAATTTCTTTGATTTTGATCTACAAGCTTCCTCACAATTGTCATAAGATTCGTATTACTAGATTCTACTTGAATATTCCCCTAAGGATAATACTCAAATGAATGGAAAAAGATATTCCGTACCAATAACAGAACTTATCTAATTCCATAGAAGAGAAATAAGTGGCATTATTAATAACTATCTTCTGTGGAATGACAAAATGGACAATAATATTTTTCTTGATGAAGTTACATATCATTTCTAAATTGGTTGTCTTGATTAGTATGGCCTCCACCCACTTAGTGAAGTAAGTTTTTGTTGTGAGAACAACGATATGACATACACTAGAATGAGGATTAAGAGAACCAATTAAGTCTAGACACCATTGTTGGAAAAAATCTTCAATCACCACCGGTCTGTGAGGAAGGGCAACAAGTTGTGATCTTCTCACAAATTTTTGGCAAGGCTCACACTTAGATACCCATTTTTGAGCATCTTTAAAGAGAGTAGGCAAGTAGTACCTTCCCTAGAGTATTTTTACATGGTGACCATGGCAGAGAAATGTCCACTACAAGCTTGATCATGATATGCTTTTGGAAATTCCTCTTGTTATTCCTTATCACACACCTTAAGAAACATCCATCAAGGGTTATCTTATATAATACATGGTTCCAAATCACATACCTTGCAAATTTTAGCTTCATGGTCCTTATTTTCTTGTAATCTATATGATTCAAACAATCACCATAAGTGAGGAAGTAAGAAATATAACTGTATCACTCATTGGTTGTATTTAAAAAGAGTGTTTGGGGAAGATGCTTACTTACACATCCATAGAAAGGGAATTATTTCTCCTCATACTTATTCATGAGAGACTAGTCTTCAACTATCAACCTGCATAACCCATTGCCCCTAATCAAATTAGATGGCCTTATCTCTAGGTCATACTCTTGAATCTTTGACACCCAATTTCCTCTTTTTTCTCCAAGATCTTGTTGCATCAAGATAGATTTTATAGATGATCCAGGAACCATTACAATGGTGTGAGAGTGTAGGATGTAGAATCTGAAATTCTTGACTACCTTGACCACTGCATAAGCATGCTTTTCAATGGAGGAGTATTTGAGCTCATGATTCTTCAATGGGCAGCTCATGAAGGAAATAGGAGACTCAAGCCCTTCCTCATTCTTCTGAACTAAAATAGCTGAAATAGTGTGCTCAGATGCATAACAATACAAAATGAAATCTTTACTGAAATCAGGACATACTAGGGTTGGAGCTTTGGCTATGGCCTTTTTGATATCCTCGAATGATTATTTTCCATCCTTGCTCCACTTGAAACTCTCTTGAGGATTCATCATTTTAGTAATATGTTTTGTTAACTCAGCAAAATATGGAACAAAGCAAAAGAAGTTGACCTTATCAAAGAATGAATGGAATCCTTTCTTGTTTATGGGTAAGGAGAGTTTTTGAACGGATTGTATATTTTTTAGATCAATATTTGTTCCTTATTTGTTCACAATGTGTCTCAAGAGATTTCCTTCAATCACTCCAAATATAGACTTCTTTGGATTCAATGATATGCCATGTTCTTGACAACTTAAAAAACTTGTTCAAGGTGTATCAAATGTTCTTTCCTCTTCTTATAAAAGACTGTGAGATCATCTAGATACACGACAATACATTTGTTCTTAAAATCCTTGAAAGCCATGTCCATTTCTCTTTGGAATGTGGTCCAAAAATTAATGATACCAAATGAGATTTTCCCATAAGAAAAGGTTACACACGGAGTTGTAAAATTAGTCTTATATTGATGTTCTTGAGAAACTTCAATTTGATTGTAGCCAAGGAATTTGTCCACCATGGGAAGCATTTCTAAACTTGTGACTTCTTTTAAAATATGATCCATGATTGGAAGTGGGTAAGAATCCTTCAGAGAAGCTTGCCTCAAATTATGAAAGTCTACACAAATCCTTATTTCTCCATTTTTCTTCCGGACAGGGACAATATTTTCCACCCATGTAGAGTGATGGATTGGAAAAATGATCCTTGCATTCAACATTTTCAACACTTCCTCTCAGATTGTTCTAACAATATTTGGATTATATTTTCTTTTCTTTTTCCGGAATGGCTTTGCTTCAGACATGAGTGGTATTGTGTGCTGCATCTCTTTTGGTTTGAAAGATTTTAGTTCATCATAAGAGTATTAATACATTTAAATAATTTTTCAAAAATGAAACTAAATTTCTCTTTGCCTCTGGTGAGACACATTTTCCTATATTTACAATCCGAGGTTTCTTTTCTATCCCAATGTTTACTTTATCAAAATCAATAGTGCTCTTAGGATACTCCTTAGCTTTATCTTTCACATATCTATCATGCCTATCAAATAATTATTCAAGTGAGACTAGGCCCTTAGGAATTGTAGACACCTAAAATATGCTTACACTTAGAATTTTCTCCAATTCAAGCAATTAACGACACTTCATTAATTTCCCACTCTTTTCTCCATTCTCGACCTATTTACAACACCTTTTGGTTGTATCCCTCCTCTAATAATCTAATTGGGCTAATATCTCTGTGATTAGTTAAACATTCCTCCTTTAGACAATTGAGAACCTCCCTAGTTCTCTCTAGATCAGTTTTGTTGGCCTCCTAGGCTATCTATCAAGAATAATTGATTAAAGACCCTCCTAACTCTCAATGAGTCTCTAAACACTTTTTAATCGAGTTTAACTAGCCTAATCCTAGATTAAATAGTCTAAAGCATTTTACTTACCTCCTAATCCTAAAGAGCTTTTTAGACTTTAGTCCCACAGACACCCAAGTTCAAACTCTTCCATTTGTAAAACTATAAATATAAGGCTAAGCCTACCCATTTAAAGACACAAATTTACATAACAAAAACCAAAAAAATCCTAAGAAAGCTTTGAGATATCATTTGTATTAGCTTTAAGTGTAGACACCAAATTTGGGTCTTACGACGCCTGTACTCCCGTATCTCATCCTACAACCTAACCCTATCTCACCACCTAAACCTTACACACCTAATGATTTATTAATTACCTTATAATTAATAAATCCACATCTCCAACCTCGCCACCTCATCTCACCACCTCACCCCGACCTAGCCCTAACCCTAAACCAACCTAATTAAGACCTATGACTTGGTCCATACCCACACCCATGACTCATCACCCTCACCCACACCAAAACGAGCCTAATAACGACTTGACCAAGCCCACAACTGATCCTCGAGAGAAAAGGAGGGAAAGATGGCTATTTTACTAAAAATAGCCACTTTGAGCTAACTGACATCGGTTCCTACTCGACCGCCGTCGGTTACATAACTGCCATCGGTTCCCTGTAAATGACCTCCCCCAACAAAAAAGAGAGAATCCATAATTCATTTGGTAGGAGAGAAAGAAGTGAAACAAGTAGAAGAGGTTGCAGAGAAGAGGATAGAGCCCAAGACTATAATCGACCAATTAGATCGGTGTCACACTCATCCAAGCATTGGAAAAGACCGAGGATTTCATCACTCGCTTTCCAATACGGATCATCCCAACTAAGCTTTACTATCGCCACCACATTCACGGGACTCGTATATTCATCAGAAATAGTAAGTAGTATCTTGTATGTTTCTAAACACCATTTCTTGAACTTTTAATTCATAATAATTATAAACTCACTCCTAGATCTACCACCCTACAAAGATTCTCGCACCTAACTTTCATTCATCAACCCCGATATTGCCCCAAAGACAGTTTTCTCACTCTCTATGTTTTCTCCATCACCCTATTACCCCCTTAATCATTTATTAACCCTATAAACACCATAATCACCTTACAATTGACTTCCATTCAAAAACCTAAGTCACTACCCCTACCGATATCGGTTATCTTCTACCGGTATCGGTGTTATAACCACACTCGGCTATCCAGTGACCGGCATCGGTCACTGTGACTTATACCAAAACCAACATTTCCCTTATTTACCCCCAAACAATCTCATATCCAGCTAGGTCTATCCTTGTAACTTGATCTGAATGCATCAATAACCGGTGACCAAACAAACATCATGACATTTTATTATTGGTAGTTTAGTCTCTATTGCTTTTTAACAAGGTACCTAAATCATGATTTCGCAATAGCTATTTTATTATCATTTGCATTAATTCATATTAATATGGGAACTGACCACCTTCGAAAGGAAGTCTAATATTTCCTGGGCCTAAGGTAGTTCCCTCACTTATTATCTAACTAAGATCTGGTGGTTTCGTATTCTTACTTATAGGTAGTCCTTCCTGCATAAAAAGGAGTTCTTCACAATCGATCTCGATCTCTCTACGGTACGCGCACACCTTCCCAACACTCACAGGTATTTCTCCTAGCCCTAACCCTTATTTGTTTGTCAAGAGAATGAAATGATAGAAGCAACTCTATTCCGAACAAAATTCTGTGTGTGAAACATTTTGTCACACTTGGTGGGACCCTTTTCGGGTTTCTTTCTTTCTTGCTTGCTTTCATATAGGGAGCACACTTGCTGTTTCTTTCTTCTAAATATTCACAAAATATTTTGTCATTTTGGTAAAATAATTTGTCTTTCTTTCACATCTTTGCATTAGTGAAAGTCATCTTCTTTGCTTCATCGAATATCATTTTCGATTTGGGTTTAAAACACGTGCATCACATTCTTGCTTGCTGTTTTTAATTCTAGTGAACGTAGATTAAGTAACAAGTTGTACATGTGGGGGTGATATCCACGGTATTGATGAGAAATTAATCTTACTCTCACTGCACAACACATACCAAATCACATCATAATCAACACAACAACTCAAACATCCCCCCTTCCTACGGTATTCCTCCACCCGATTGAGGTAGCCTTATGAGCCAAAACAAACTTGACATCTCCCTTAGGTCTTTTGTTTAGGATTGACATCATTTGGCATCTAAGGCATAAGCCCAAAGTGATTAAAACTAATCCTAGGGTTAGTATCTTGATTTTCTTGTGCATCTTGCTTGTTTTTTTAGTTCTGTTTCTCTGTCATACACTGTTTCAGTGATCACTTCAAGACAGTTTGGTAGGTATATTAAGCATTGTTATCCCCAAACTAGCAGCTTCTTACATCCTCTCTTTGCTTTCATAGTGACCGACACCGGTCCTATACTACCGACATCGGTTAACTGACCGACGCCGGCTACATTCTGACCGACATCGGTTATCTGACCGATATCGGTTACTATGTTTAACAGTTCTTGACAAACCAACAACCTATCAATTCCAACATTTTGTTGTTGTTTCTGTTCCGATTGATTAAATCCCTGCCGTGTCCTCTTGTCCATGGTTGTTATCACCCGGAAACCAAGCTGCAGCCATGGTTTCACATGCCTATTCCGTGCCTTTTCCTGAGTCACCCCCTTCGCATCCTATGGGGAATCCTACGGATACCAGTAATTTTCCCAAGATCCCTGTAGGAGATAAGGAATTTGCCAAATTTTTGGATGCTAATCCTAGCGCCGTACAATATTATTTGTCTCATACCCCCGACCGTGCACACCCGACGGTCGGCTCCTCATTAGTATGCCTATTAGTATCACCGCTCACTTAGCCCCTTCCCCACCTAATAACTCCGCCTCACCATCTTCATCCTTAGCCCCGTCTCCCAGCTCAGTGGCTTCGATGGTTCATACTGCACCAATTGGCTTTCCTTTCGTTAATCTAGGGCCCCACATATCACTACCATCCACCGACCCTACCTCATCTCTCTCTGATCATCTCTTTTATAACTTGCTCTCTACCACCTATACACACGAGTTTTCCCTCACAAGCTCCGCTCACCTTTTCATTTCCACAAACTCATCCGGTGGCCTCAACCTCTTATATAGGACACCCTTATTCAGCTGCCCCAACACATTCATCACCATTATCTTATCTACATTCAATCCCACCATTGTCTAGTAGCGGCTCTTGGACCAATCCTCCTCTATTTACAACGACATCACCATCATCTAACCCAACCAATGATTTAATCAAGCAGGATGATGGACAAGATGCAAAATCTTGAGGCTTGCTTCGTGAAGTCGTAAACCCCGACATACGAGAAAGTTTGTCGGGAGCCTATTCATCCTTTCGTCCCCTTCATACATATCTTCCTCAATGGGAATTACTGAAATTTACTCGCTTTAATAGTAAGGAGGACCCTCAACAACACTTGTGATCATTCAGACATGCTTGCTATCTGATTGCTCATGACGATGCCTTACTACTTTGTACCTTTCCCATGTCCTTATCAGGACCTACCTTGGAGTGGTACAATGCTTTAGCCCAGCACTCAATCTTATCCTTTAACTAGTTAGGCCAATCTTTCTTGGATCACTTCTCCATCAATATTGCCAAGAAATTATCCATTACCGACCTCTATGCCATCCGACAATTTAAAGACAATTCTATCGCAGATTTCGTTGGACAATGGCGGGGCCTCATCAACCAACTTACTTACACCTTACCTCGTCGAGCTCGTCGAACTCTTTACGCTGGCCTGCACTAAACACATTTCTCACACCCTCCAAATTCAACTTTCCGCACCTTTGATGAGGCCTTTACTATGGCTCGAAAACTAGAGATTCGATACCTAGAGTAGGAGAAATTGAGGTTACGCAACAAAAGCTCAAATTTCTGGACCCAAGACTCTACCACCAAACCCAACACCACCAACTCTCATGCATCGACTACTTCGAAATCAAAGGGTGTCATATACACAAGTGATGGTCAAATCTCAAGAACCGTCTAATACCCAGCCGAAAGCCACCTATAAGTATAAAGCCAAGCCCATCAACTACACTCCCTTGGGAGAAACTTATGGTGTGATCTTGGACAAATTGCTTAAAGTAAGAGCTATCACCTTGCCTCCTGTTAAACCTCACTCTGGGTTTGATTCCACCCATGCTATACCTTCTTGGTATAAAGAAACGACTTATGTAACTTCCTCACATGAAGGGACACAGTCACGAAAACTACAAGATGTTGAAAAACATAGTGCAGGAAATGGTTGATGCAGAGGATATAACTCTCGATAATCCTAATGCCTCCACTAATCGAAATTTAAAAATCTTCAACAAACCATTTCCAAACAATGCATCTAACAGTAACACAAACCAAGACACATCAGCCGAGGAGAAGAGTATGCATGAGATCCATGCGATTTTCAACTCCCAACCCAAGGCTTCCATTGAGAAAATTCTGAATCAAGCTTCTTCACCAACACAAGGATTCTCGCCCCCTTCTCCTTCATTAGGACAAGAGGACAGTCCCACTATTCCTTTACCCATAAAGGAATTAACCGCCTGATTTCTCTTCTCACAAATGAACCTTCTTACATCACATCCTCGCAAGATTGTGAGCAAATGTTATCTAACTTATGTATTTCCCAAACATCTCCTTCCACCACTCTTGCTGCAAAAGAAGAAGGCTTGGCACTTTTTCTATCATCCTTAGAGGAGAAACCCCTTGAGCCTACATCACCAAACTCCTTAATCATGATGGATCCCTCGAACATGCCCTCCTACCTATTAGTTCTTCATCACCTAAATCTTTCCAGTGATCGGTTGACCTCTTAACACCCATTGATACAACGCATCATTTACCCCCGATATCACACCCACAAAGTGGACTCGGAATCACAACCCACCTCTCTTCCATACCAAAGTTCTGTTCACACGTGAAGATTGTTATCCCCGAAGATAGATGAGTCTTATGGGAGCGTTTGGGTACACCATGCTCTACTCAAATGCAGATGACTAATCCAGACCCTCTACTATATACCCGAGGTGTTTACCAAAGCTCAAAATGCTTATGTCCTCACCTTCGCCCCCTCATCTCTATCAAATCCCTCACCACCTCTATCAACCTAACCAAACCTTCCCTTATGTTTGGGACTTCACCAATTCCCACTGACACACCCACCTAAACGATTAGATTTATCCAAAAATAATGCCGTCAATCCACCTAGAGAGCAGACTCCAATCTCCTCGAGTCCAATCTATACTCTGCCATAACTAAAACCCTCACCCGCAATCACATTGATATAATAGGCATGGCTTCAGCCTTCACCATCACACCTACCTTCTATATTAGGACCTCAACCCTCCACCTTGCCTCAATACACCATGCCTCCCACATCTTCTTTAACACGACCTATACCTTTGCACCCCCTACAGAGACACTCACGGGCGTCTCAACACCATCGCCCCAAGTATCTCACCTACCTGTCAACCCTAAGAAATCTCGATCATTAAAGGAGTTGTTTGTTTTTGCTCCTCTCTCCCCGTGGTTATTTCCTACCACCACGTAATCGTGGCTTCATCATCTAACTAGCTAAACATAACTTCTGCGCAGAGGAAACCATGCCTAGTTAAAACCAATCATCAAAATCCCTTGCCTAAATCACCACCTGTACGAACCACTTGTACCCAACCATTACCAAAACAATCAAAAATCTCACCCACTCAATCAAACCTCATATTCATCAATTTGACCCGCTCAAAGGATCTTACTCCAAGATCCTTGATATGTTGGTAGGGATGCAACCCTACCCCGCTCATACTCTATGATCCATCTAAACCTTGACCTATAGGTTATGATGAATCTAAAATATATTCTTACCATTGCACATCAGGACACGATGTAGAAGGATGCAAAGCTTTGAAAGCCATCCTTTTCTAGTCACCTATCTCAGATAGACAACCTAAGAAAGACAATTTATGGAGAGAGAAGCCCTTAGCTTCGATCCCTTCTCCTATACCACCTATCCCCACCTCACCAAAATCTATCATCATTGTAACCCCGCCTCTCGAGAACAATGACTTATCCCCGCCATCTTCCTCCTCTCATATTCATGAGATCAACATGATTAACATTGCTACTCGAGGTCAGAAAAACAATGGAAAAGCTAAAGAAAGAACACTGTGGCCTCTTTTTCCTTCCGCCATCCCGATCGCACCACCACCTAAAGTGGTCATTCGTGGACCTACCTATCCCATCTCTGATGGAGTTTCCCATCGCACCATGATCAAACAACTTCACCAATCTCCTGTAAAAATGACACTCTTTGATCTCATTCAAACATTTGAATCGCATCGTCAAGCTCTAATTGAGATCCTTCAAGGGATAGAGGTCCTACCTAATGAAACCTTTCCCGTCACCTCCATTTTAACACCCAACCACGTCGCTTCTCTCACCAAACAACCTACCTCCACAACCACTTCTATCCCTATATGCAAGCCGCTGCTGTCAGTTTTTCCGAAGAAGAAATTGTCATCTTTGGTGCAGAAGATCCTGATCCTACTCTTTTCATCTCGGCTTACATCCGGGACATCTGGGTATGTCGTGTTATGATCGACGGGGGTGCTAGCCTAAACATCGTCTCTTCCAAATCCTTCCAATAGATGAATATCCCTCCTAGCTGCATGTGTGCCAACCCCACCATGTTGCGTTCATTCAACGATGCTATTACTTCTACCTTAGGCACCGTGATCCTTAACATTCATGTAGGGCCATGTACCTTACCCAAACTCTTCTATGTCCTTGAGGGAGAATTCCAATACAACATATTGTTAGGCTGCCCTTGGATCGGGCTATGGGATGCGTTCCCTCCACCTTACATAGATGCATCAAATTCGAGTATGAGGGGAAGTCATACACCGTCAAAGCTGATGCTTCCCCTTTCAAAACTTGCAATATGTTATATCACCCTAATGATGTGCTTGTACCAGTCACATCACCCATTGATCCAGCCCAACCATCTACTTCAACCATGCCTCAACCATCCACCTTAACCACACTCACACCTTCAACCAATGAACCCACCGCCACGAATACCACTTCCTTCCCCGCGGACAACATCCCAACTTCAGATCCCTTGGTAGATGTTTTTCAATGCCTTACGCTAGGGGAATACCGCCTATACAATGTTAGCACCTTTCACACCCCATAGGAGTACGGACAGTTACATGCACATCCTACCTACAACCATCGTGTGGGGGAAGTAATCTCCATGGACCACCTAATTGCCACACCAACCTAATGTATGGGGGTGTCGACACATCCTCTATCACCCCTGAGCCTCCCCTTGGTGTGGTTCCCTTACAATTTGATTTTTGATATCTAACCAACCGTCGTTTCACCCTCACCTTCCTGACGCGCTGTGCTTGGAAAGGATTTGGTTTTGGTCTTTATGAACAAGGCCGACATACGATCATTCCCATAACTACCCGTAAACACAAAGATCATCGTGGTCTTGGATTTTTTGAACCACCTACACCGAAGAAACCTCATGTCAATTGTATCCAGGAAAACAACAAAGTCACCCCTTCCGAACCATCATCGCCCATTTTTCTATCTTCACCCATAGATTCGATAGACCCGGAATCTATCCCTCCTAACTTTTTTTTTTTGTGAATGCTATCTTCCTGGGTCCTCTCACTTATCAATGTGATAGTGAAGACCCATATTCTCTTCGCCTTTTGTATCCATACATGATTGAAGAAGATTCGCCTTCAATTAATTTTGTGGAGTGCCAGGATGATGACTCCATCCTCACCTACCTCGGTGCGGACAACTCTTATATTCAATGTGCCTTACCATCTCGACACCCAAAATATGTTAAATGAATCGACTATAGAAATCAACATCCAAATGGAGGAAGATCCTCATATTTTAAAGATCGACAATCTCTCGATGCATTAGAACAAGTCACCTTCACTACCTTACTCGTGCCCGAAATCAAGATTTTTCTTGGTCCTATGCCGACATGCCAGAATCGATCTTTACATTGCTGTCCATAACATCACTCAAACCGAGTCTAAACCGATTAAACAGAAATCGAGAAAATGCATCCACGCATTTCCCTCTTGGTGAAAGAAGAGCTTTAACGCCTCCTTTCTGTTTCTTTCATCTTACCTATTGACTATTCGTAATGGATTTCTAATGTCGTACTGTCACTAAAGTGACGGGGACTTTGATATATGCTGATTTTTGGGACCTTAACCTCTCTTTCCCAAAAGATGACTTCCCCTACCTAGCATTGATCAACTTGTTGATCTCACACTGACATGAGATGCTTTCTCTCATGGATGGATTCTCGGGATATAATCAAATTTTGGTAGCCCCGTCCGATCAACATAAAACCACCTTCATTACCCCCCTGGGGACCTTCTACTATCGTGTCATGCCATTCGCCTTAAGAATGCTTGGTGCAACCTATCAGTTGGGCTATGACTTATATTTTTCATGAAATTATGCACACTATCCTCGAGGATTATGTCGATGATCTTTTTGGAAAATTCAAACATTAGTTGAACATCTCAATGTTTTAACCATTATTTTCGATGCACTGTTACAATAATGTGTTCATCTCTTTGCATGGCATTGAGGTCGACCCAACTAAAGTCAAAGCTATCCTAGAAATGCCCCCACCCACTAACCTCAAACAATTACGTAGTTTGCAAGGAAAACTCCAATCTATCCGGTGTTTCATTTCATAACTCTCGGATCGATGTCAACCTTTCCATCATCTCCTTAAAAAGGACATTGTCTTTCAATGGAGCGAGGAGTGCCACCAAGCCTTTGAGGCTCTTAAAGCTTATCTCTTGCAGCCACCCGTGCTTGTCCCACCTCAGGACGATTTCCCTTTCTACCTTTACCTTTCTGCCACCGACCATGCTGTAGGAGCCATGCTCGCACATCGTGACTCTGAGCATCGAGAACAAGTAGTTTATTACATAAGTTGTACTCTTGTGGATTACGAGACTAGGTATACACATGTAGAAAATTTGTGCCTAGCCCTATCATTTGTGGCCACCAAACTCCGACATTACCTCCTGAATCACAAAAATTTTGTCATCACCAACGCTGACCCCATACATTATATGTACACCAAACCTCATCTAAACCAACGCATCTCCTGATGGCTTATGCTCCTCTTCGAGCTTGACCTTGAGTTTGTACACCAGAAATTAGTCAAAGGACAAACTATCACAGAACAACTCGCTTGAAGCCCCTTTACACGGGGAAAAATTTACCAATTTTACTTTCCCCGATGAACTCAACGTAACTCTTTCACTCGGTGATGTGTCATATCCAATGACCCTCTTCAATGGATCTAAATTCCAGCGTGGTCGAGGGGTAGGTGTTGTTCTCATTCCTCTTGAAGGTGAACCTATGCCTCTTTCATTCAGGCTTGATTTCCCCTGCACTAACAATACAACGGAATACAAGGCCCTTGTTTTAGGTCTCCATGTTGCGTTACACTTAGGTGTGAAGTCTATTAATATTTTCGGTGACTCTCAATTGGTAGTAAATCAAGTTACTGGCATCTACCAATGTAAAAATGAGGAACTTCAAAAGTACAAACATTACGTGGATTCACTTTTGACCTTATTTTCTCATTATTCTATCCAAACCATTCCCCGCTCAACTAATAAATTTACAGATACTATGGCTTGCTTGGCCTCGCAAATTCCAGCCTCACCAACTGACTCGGACATATTTGTCTTGGTCCAACAACTCTTTTCCCCATCTTACTTAGTTCTGGATGTTTGTATGGTAAATAATGTATCTGCTGATTCGCAGGATACCTAGTATCACCAATTTCACGACTACCTTACAACCTCTGTTCTACCACCTGACCTTACTAGTAATGGCAAACGTGATTTTCTTAAAAGTGTTTCTCGTTATGTCGTCATGGGGGGACTCCTCTATAAACGTGGCTTTGATGGTATCCTCCTTCATTGTCTAACCGGCGCTAAAGTCACTCACACCACCCAAAAAATCCATGACGGACTTTGTGACGGGCACTTTAGTGGCCTCGCCATGACCAAGTGGATCCTTCGCCTAGGATATTATTGACCTACTCTCAATAAATACTGCTGCGAATATGTTAAGCGTTGTGTTATGTGTTAACAACATGCCAACCTTTAACATACTCCTAGCCACCCATTACAGGTCGCACGAGATCTTTGGCCTTTCTCACAATGGGGTTTAGACCTTATTAGCGAGATTCACCCGCCTTCTTCACAGCATCACCATTTGATCATCACGAAAACCGAATATTACACTAAATGGGTGGAGGCCGTTCCACTCATTTCAACCAAAAAAGAGAAAATCGTTGAGTTCATCAATCATCACATTATCTGTCGTTTTGGTGTTCCTCATCGCCTGATAACAGATAATGGAAAATCTTTCAAAAATAAGTTGTTACAAGACCTTTGTGACAAATTTGGTATCAAACTTAGCTTCTCGTCACCCTACTATCCACAAGAAAATGGACAAGCTGAATCTTCTAACAAAACCTTAACCAAAATTCTCATGAAAGTCGTTAACAATTTTGGGAAAAACTGGCATGATCACATCCCCTTTTCCCTTTAGGCTTATCGTACCAGCATTTGTACTTCCATTAATGCCACACCATTCTCTCTAGTGTATAGTACCGAAGTCGTCTTGCCTCTCGAAATACAAATCCCTTCTCTCATAATCTCTTCTAGGGATATTCTCACCAATGATGACTTCCGCCAAGAGCAGTTAGCCCAATTAGAGCTTCTTCACGAGCATCATCTTACACTCTTGAGCACCTTCAAATTTATCAAAAGCACATTAATTTTTCTTATGATAAGTGAATTCATGAGTGTACCTTTAAGATTAGTGATCTTGTCCACAAAGAGAATCAACATGTAACCAAACTAGAAAAGAGAAAACGTGGAAAATTTTCTCCTAATTGGATTGGGCCTTACATTATCACTCACACCTACGGATCAGGTACTTATCGTTTAGCTTCGCTTAATGGTAAACCCGAGCCTGAACCCCTTAATGCCTTGCATCTCCAACCATTCTACTATTGAATTTAGTGTTACATCACTTCTTATCTACCTTGCGCTCATCCCTTGAGCTCATTTACCACCTCATACACCTTGTTTCATGCATCTCAAAATAGAATCAAGCTCACATGGTTTGATCATCACCTCCTCTTAAAGATGCCTTCCCTTTTTAGTCTGGTCCATGACATAAAAGTATCAAAATAACAAGTTCTCAATTATATGATTAAGGATATTCTTGAGTCAAACTTCCTGCAAAACTAGATACTTCATGCTAAATGGACATCTAGACCTCTAAGCTCTAAACTAGACTACTCCCTTGAAGGACAGCTATGTGCAAAGCCGCATCTGCTATTATAAACTAGATTGCTCCCTCGAAGGAAAGCTATGTGCAAAGCCGCATCATGCTACTATAAGTAGACCGCTCCTTGAAGGACAACTATATAAAGTCACCTCTATCGAAGCTTCTCACATTGATCAACTTCATGAAGACCTCAAGAAACAACAAAATGCATATCCCATATAGACTTCCCGCATCGATCAGTCTATATCTAGAAAGATAAAAGCAGTATTCAAAAGCACTTTTGAGTCATGGACTCATCTATTTAGGTTTGGATCTATTTCGTTAGAATAATCACCTTATAGCAAGTCCTCTACGCCCCAATTATACCATCCACCTCACCTCACCATTTTTCAAAACAAAAAACTCAAGGGACGTGACGTATAACCAATATATTGTAATTATACAACTCTTTCCACCTATTGACTTCTCACATATGCAAGGTACCTAGAGATTCAAGCTCATCCTATGACAATACGTGGTTTTTTTAGCTCTTTCCAACTATGGGACATTTTTGCCTCTTTTACCCGAATCTAGGATTATATGTTGACCTTAATCGGGACATGGTTCCCTAATGCTTGGGTAAGCTAACCCTCACTTCACCTATACCTTACCAACTCCAACAACCTTACCCTACCAATATGAAAATTTTTACCAACCAAAAATTGCCTAACCACAACCAAATTATCGAATTCACCTCTCCCCTGGTCCTAGGGAGAACTACATCGGTCTCGAGGCCCCTCCTTGCTTTGTGCAATGGGCTATGTAGGTAGCACTTAGGAGACATGCGGTCTCCCAAGGTTAGCTCGAGCATCCCATACCATAACCTACCATGTGTTGTGTTTTGCTTAAAAATATAAATGTTTTCGCATATTTATATTGATAACACTCACCTTTGTCCTTTATCAATCCAAACATTCAAAACACAAACATTTCTTATTATTATCATAAACTCACAATAAACATACATATTCAATTTTATTTAGATGTTAAACAAATACATCTTCTCTATCATCGACGCGCAGGTCGGCATCCTTATTTATTCTTCTACCCCTATGAAATTCACGTTGGCCCCCGTGCCTCATTCCGAACCAGGTAGTGATGGTGATCATTGATGCCTCTCACCTAGCCTCTCCATCCTCAAAGGAGCCACTTCTATTGGTTCTTCCAACTGATCCGTCAATCTCTCCTATAACATACGAATATGCCCTCTCGCGTGGAGGAATCTTACCTCTAGTCTCTCCACTCGTGACTGCGAAACCTCTAACAATCTCATTGTCTCATTCACTTGTGTTTGAAGCTGGTGAACTAAACCCTATAGGTGGTCTCTCTCTGCTGTAATCACAGCTATGTCAGGATGATCGGCCCTCTCATGTGTACCTCACAGCTCTGCTACCCACCATAATCTATAAGACTGTCACTCCTGCATCCATTACCCTGTGATTGGCTGCTGTCTCTTCTGGTCCTTCTAGAAGTGTCGGTCATGGAGGTGAGAATGGTGCCTCAGCGTCAATCCTCCTGTATGGTCTATGAGCCATGGGTATATCCTGAACAAATCCAAATTATCGCCGCACGCGATCTAGAGGAATCCTCTCGTACTCACCTAGCCTGTGTCCCGCGATCCACCTCAATCACTCTACACCCCTCAAATCCTCGGCTATGTTCGCCATCACCATGTAGTTCTCATAAGGCCTCCAACAGATATCCGCAATCATCACCATCTCCCACATCTACCTATAATACTCGGCATCATCTATCACGGTTTCGGCTCTTACCTCTTGCTCTGTCTAGACCCATCGTCTGAATCCCAACCTCTGCACTCCTATCTCTCCTCCCTGGATTGGTCAGCTTATTGGTCATACACACATAATGTGCTCATAGGCCTAACAATGTAATAAGTATGCAAAATCCGGTGTAGTTCTGTGATTTTGCCTGCATGCCCATAAACTCCTGTATAGCTCCATAAGATATGCAGGTGCCCATGCGAAAGTAACGCTACCTTCTATCATCTCACGAATTATACACATCAATGATTTCAGAAATCTTCCCCCATCTGCTCTAGGTAATGCATAATACCCCACCGCTATCATTAATACCATTGCCAACCTTGTTGCCTCAGGGTGTGCCGCAAACATTATACCATAAGTGAATGTCAAACCTCACTGTGTCAAATCTCGTGCGGCTGGACCAAATACTACCGTTATCACTCCCCACGCTGCGTTAGGCCCTACCTGATACACTGGTCTTCCTATAATTGGGAGTCTCAAAATTCAGAACACATCTTCTAACGTCACTGTCATCTCCCTTGTTGGTAGATAAAAGGTATTCTTTTCAGGATTCCATCTCTCAATCAGCGCCTGCAACATAGCATGATTGTGTGTGATCCGTGAATAATAGTGGATTCCACTTAACCCCACATGGTTTATTAATGCCCACTTAGCTGGTGTTACATCCGCTCAGACCCATGACAACAAAGCTGGCACCCTATCATTCATCCTCAACCTTGCTCGTGTACTGCGCACATTAAACCAACAAACAACAAATCAACAAATAACTTCCCACATGTTTTTTATCGCAATCCGCAACTTTACACAGTAACCGATATCGGTTATAGACAACCGATACCGGTTATTCCTAAACGATATTGGTCACTGTCAATTCCAACCACCCCACTCAAAAACACCACCTATGATAATCTCGCACTCGTTTTCCCCTCTCGTACTCTACACACATATCTCCAACACCTGATTACCTACCCTACAACACTCACCCCATCCCAAGCTCTTACCTATCACCTTTCTACCCATTTACCTTACCACATTCTATTTATAACCATGCAAAATATCATTCCAACCAAAACAAATTATACCTCTGGGGATGCAGCCTCGAGGTAGAACCTGTTTTCCTTCTCCTCTCGGCCCACTGGATGCTTCTCTTTATTTAGCCATGTTCACCACCCTCTTCACTATAACTTGCATTTACACCTTCTTAATCCAAGCCCACGATTGCTTTACCTATCTCTTCCTCCTTCTTACTCAATTTTCCCATGCAATTAGCCCTGTATGGACGACAAATAGCCTCACATCTTCGTATTTAACATGTTGCATGCCTCTAAAAATAAGAACTTTAGTTTCCTCCCAAGATTTTCTATATTTAGAAAAGCTCATTTTAGCGTAACCGATGTCGGTTACATAACCGATATCGATCACATATCTCATTTGGCTTATAGGTCCTTTCTTTGTTTTTTACAAATTCTTGGTGGCACCCACCTCTTTTCCCTGCATAACGACATAGTTATCAACAATCATCATCATAATACCATCAACACATATGCATATCATCAAACCATCATCAAAATATACATCCAATTCTAATACCATTGATAAAAAAACAAAAAACAAAAAAAAAAACATGAAACATTATAATATATGCACCAAATCCACAATTATACACACCATATGGATCAACCTCATCATCTATATATATCATCAAAACAATGTTACAATATACAACTTGCCCTGCATGGGGCCTCTGTAATCCAAAATACAAAGTCGGCATGCAGGCCGCTGTCTCTGTCAAAATCTCAACTCGGCTCGTAGGCTGGCCTCTCATGTCAAAAATATACTCGGCTCATAGGCTGGTATCAACTATACAACATGTACTCGGCTCGCAGGCCGGTATATACAACAAAAATGAATACATAAATCCTATGAGGGCACGCAGGCCTCTATATACACACTCGGTTCGCAGACCGGTGTCTCTATCAACAAAACCCATCTCTGCTCCTAGGGTGACTCAGCTCTCTCCCCCTCCTGTGACCTGTGACTCGGGGACGTCTCAGCTCCGTGAGATACATATGGCTGATAGTCGGCCTCGATACCATCTAGTACGCCCTGATAATATCACGCCTCCGCTCTCGCCTACATATATCGAGCCCGTGCCACCATGGCTAGTGGGGTTGGCCCCCCGGCTCCTAATAAAAGTGGACCACGACACGCTGTACGCCCTGTGCACGAGGCTATACCTATGCACTGTGCTCGAGGCTATGCTCATACACTGTGCTTGGGGCAAGCGTCCCCTGTAGCACCCAATCCCGTGCCTATGTAGCAACAAGATGCCCTCGTAATAACTACACAGCCCAAGAGACGGTCCCTCTCACTATTGGCCGCCACCCGCCAAACTGGGCTGGGCATGGCGTGGTGTGCTCTCATGGCTGCCCTCGCCTCGCCCACCAAACCAAAAGTGCACCTATAACACTGGCATCATCCACCGTATCATTAGTCGGTCTCTCTGTGACCTAGACTGGGTCCAATGGTTGTGGAAGAGGTAGTGCTACCTCTACATCCTCCCTCCAATACTGTGCGAAGGGAGGTGGCTCATCCTGCCGTAGGCCCAACTGTCATCGTACCCTCTCTAGGGGAATCCACTCATGCTCCCTGGGTCTCCGTCCAGCTATCCAGAAGATGTACTAGATCCATCGCAGCTATGCTCGGGCTCCTCCATAGGGCTGATGGCCTCTGTATGGCCTCCATATAATATCTAGTGTGGTCAGGCCCTCTAACATATGCCTGTAATACGTGACATCTCGCCCTGCGATAACCACTCGTGGCTAGCCCACGACCCCCAACCACCTCTGAAACCCATACCTATACATTGCTTGTGGCCCTGGCTACTGGGGCAACCCTACTAGTCGTAAACACATGATATGCTCATAGGCCCAGTAGTGTAGCAAGAATGTCGAGCATATCCTGAATTGCCTCATACGGCGATAGCCCCAGAGCTCTCTGTATAGCTGCACTAAATACACTGGTGCCCATGCATAGTAGTGTGCTCCTCCACCATCTCATGTAATACTCCCATAAAAGCTCGTGGGAAGCGGCCTCCCTCTAAGTTCGGGAGGGCGAAGTAGGTGATACCAATCATCATCAGCACGACAAGCCGTGTCTCCTGTCGATGTGCGTGATACATATCGACGTAGCAGATGCTCACACTATGGTACGTAATCAATGGGGCTGTATCCCCAAATACCTACAGCATGTTATCCATTACTGTCTCAGCATCCACCTAGAACACCACCTCACCTATGATCGGCAGTCTCAGGATGCGATACACATCCTCTAGTGTGAGTGTCATCTCTCTAGTCGGGAAATGGAAGGATTTGTTTTCGGAGCCCATCTCTCGATGAGGGAAACCATCAGGCTATGGTCCCTATCCACAGCCCTATACCTCTGGACTCTGCCAAGTCCAACCTCCCGCATGACTGCCCACTGCGCTGCAGTCACATGTGGCCGCATCCGCCCCAGTAGAGGCGGCATCCGATCCCCTCATTGTCAGCTGCTGGCGTGCCTGCAAAAATAACCCACTCCATCAGGCCTACCCTTTACAAAACAACTACCCAATAACCCCAATATCACTAACCCCACCCAACAAACACCTACAATATCCCCTTTACCTATCCCACAACCTACCACCTACCCCACTCATACACCACCGATTACCCCCACCCCAATAACCTTTCCTAAAGAACTCTACCTTTTCCCCTTCACGCCACAAATCTATCCTACCCGCCTACAACAAACCAACACAACAATTTTACACCCTTTCCTCCTACCCATGGTGGTGGTGCACCGGTCACCCTCGACCACCATCGGTCCCCCACTCCTTGTCTATACCCGACTTTTATGCACCGACGTCGGTCAACACATGACCGACGCCGGTCTCTATAACCATTACTCTATTGCTTTGGCTGTGACCGATGTCGATTGCCTAGTGACCGACATCGGTCACTATGGGATTTCGGGGCGGACAAAACGACCCCAAATCCCCTTTTTCTATTCTTTTACCCATCTACCCAGTAATTGCCTAAAAACTTAACCCACCCCGCCATTTTGACTTACCTAACATATCTACCCACTCCATTTTATGATTTACCTTCATTTATTCATTATTTTCTCAAATTTTAGATTCCTACCCCAAAACCCACATCCTAGATAAATTCATCAACATCACACAAAGAGGGATTTAGAGCCTACCTGCATACGACTACACATCATCGTGGTGGGATAGGTGGTGGTGGTCCAGCCTCCTCCAAAGCACCTCCTGCTCCTCCAGGCTGTGCCATAGCTCCAAATCTCCTCAGCAGGGTCTTCAACCAATCAAACTCGCCTCCCGATCTCGGGGCTACCAATAACTCACTCCCCCACTCAACTAGTGCCAACTCAGCCCAAATATACGACCCAGTCAATTCAAAACTCGATAAGAAACAGGTTGGCACTCAAATTCACAATGTGAAAATGACACGCCGTATTTTTTCTTTTTATAGGTTTTGACCTCTAACCGATATCGAGTTATGGCATGCCCTAGAAAACCAATATCGGTCTTCTAACCGATACCGGTCATAACTAACCGATATCGGTTACCTACCTAGTTTACCCTAACTCCTGCTCTTCTCCACCGAACTCTATTTTTCACCACATCGCCTACCCCCGGCCTTTGCTAAATAGCCTTATTTTGAATTCATTGGCCCGACCCAAGGCCGCAACAAACCAATCGGCCCGACCCAAGGCCGCAACCAACCAATCAGCCCAACCCAAGGCCGCAACCAACCAATCGGCCCGACCCAAGGCCGCAACAAACCAATCAGCCCGACCCAAGGCTGCACCTAACCAATTGGCCGACCCAAGGCCGCAACCAACCAATCGGCCCGACCCAAGGCCACAACCAACCAATCGGCCTGACCCAAGGCCGCACCAATTAAGTACCTCGACCGAAGCCCACAAATTATGATTCTATCCACCCATCATGTAGTTGTTTGTTCAATCGAGCTCACATGTTCATGTTTTAGCATGACTAGGATACTTGAATTGATTAGCCAACCAACTTTGCCTAGATCGAGACCGTGATGTTTATCTCAACCAAACCAACCATTTGGTACATGAACATGCCTAAATGTTCCGGTACCTTCCCCGTTATATCCTGGCGCTACTTCCTATGCCTTGGATACCAGGATTATATCAGCCTTGTTTGGATAAACTATCGACCTTTGCCTATGAATTGCTTGTTTTCTCTTCAAACCATGTACCCTAGTCGCACTACTACATTTTAATATGCGTCGAATTCCTTGAACTTACCCCACCATCTTACTATCATCTCATCATCATTCACCCTTTATCAACCCTATCCCTGATTTCACGTCGCCTCAATCTATGATAGATTTGAGGGGGATTACCTATACCCTTAACTGGGGCAACCACTTCTTATTATTGTCAGTGCAGCTTTACACGACAAGCTACATGACAACAAGGGGCAAATGTAGACACCAAATTTGGGTCTTACGACACCCTGTACCCCATATCTCATCCCACAACCTAACCCTACCTCACCACCTAAACCTTACACACCTAATGATTTATTAATTACCTTATAATTAATAAATCCACATCTCCAACCCTACCACCTCATCTCGTCACCTCACCGTGACCTAGCCCTAACCCTAAAACAACCTAATTAAGACCTATGACTTGGTCTAGACCCACACCCATGACTCATCACCCCTCACCCACACCAAAATGAGCCTAATAATGACTTGACCAAGCCCACAACTAATCCCTCAGGAGAAAAGGAAGGAAATATGGCTATTTTACTAAAAATAGCCACTTTGAGCTAACCAACATCGGTTCCTACTCAACCGCCATTGGTTACGTAACTACCATCGGTTCCCTGTAAATGACCTCCCCCAACCAAAAAGAGAGGATCCGGAATTCATTTGGTAGGAGAGATAGAAGTGAAACAAGTAGAAGAGGTTGTAGAGAAGAGGATCGAGCCCAAGACTGTAACAGAGAAACTAGATCACTGTCACACTCATCCAAGCATTGGAAAAGACTGAGGATAGCTTCATCAACTCACTTTCCAATACCGGATCATCCCAACTAAGCCTTCTTACTCGCCACCACATTCCTTGGACCTGTATCTTCATCAGGAACTAGTAAGTAGTATCTTGTATGTTTCTAAACACCATTTCTTGAACTTTTAATTCATAATAATTATAAGCTCACTCCTAGATCTACCACCCGGCAGCACTCTGCACCTAACTTTCATTCATCAACCCCGATATTTCCCCAAAGACAGTTTTCTCACTCTCTGAGTTTTCTCCATCACCCTACTACCCCCCCTAATCATTTATTAACCCTATAAACACCATAACCACCTTACAACTGACTTCCATTCAAAACCCCTAAATCACTGCCCCTACCGATATCGGTTATCTTCTACCGGTATCGGTGTTATAACCGTAGTCGGTTATCCAGGTGACAAATCGGCACTATGACTTATACCAAAACCAACCTTTCCCTTATTTACCCCCAAACAATCTCATATCCAAATTGGTCTATCCTCAGTAACTTGATCTGAATGCATCAATAACCAAAGTGGCCAAACAAACATCATGACATTTTATTATTGGTAGTTTAGTCTCTATTGCTTTTTAACAAGGTACCTAAATCGTGATTTCATGATAGATTTTTATTATCATTTGCATTAATTCATATTAAAAGGGGAACTGACCACCTTCGAAAGGAAGTCTAATATTTCCTAGGCCTAGGCAGTTCCCTCACTTATTGTCTAACTAAGATCCGGTGGTCTTGTATTCTTACTTACAGGGTAGTCCTTCCCAAACAAAAAGGAGTTCTTCACAATCGATCGATCGATCTCTCTGACGTGCACACCTTCCCAACACTCAATGTATTCCTCCTAGCCCTAACCCTTATCTGTTTCTCAAGAGAATGAAAGGATAGAAACAACTCTATTCCGTAACGAAATTCTATGTGAAACATTAAGCTAATTAGACATTTGATCTTAAGTTTACCTCCTCCATGGACCTTGAGCTAATACCGACATTTCAATCCTTAAACAAAGTTTTGAGTAATATAGAGAGAACCATTGGCCTTGAAGCCATTAATGGTGACACTCCATTCTTGAAATATTGAAAACCATAAACAAATAATCACACCTTTGATTTCTAAGTTGATCTTCTTAGGTTCAATTTCTTAATTAGTAATTTAAAGAGTAGAGAGTAGTATATATGCTATATTTTTATGTTTTTGTCAAAGGTATGATACATGTATAGGATAAACTCTTGTTTAGCTCTTATCTCATGGTGCATGGTTGATTTAGTTAAGATTTGAGGTTCTTTAGCCTCATTCCATACAGAATTTTATTACCTTAAATCTTTAGTGTACTCTATTCATCAATCCATTTTATTCCTTATTGATATTCTTCAGCCAATGAATCCCTATGTGAGTTTTCAATTCCTTTGAAGAAGAGGCTATTGAAATTATCTCTCTATTCTAAGAAGGCCAAGAGCTGATTTTCATCGTTGAAAACTTTCCAGTGATTCACATTATCAGGGACACTAGGTCTGAAAACCATCTCTATGGAATATTTCTCTTTATCAAAAGAGGGGTGTGGTATCATCAAATAATCTGACATAGTAAGAGAATCATCCTTTTCATTCTATTCATAGGGAATAACTTGTATAGAGAAAGCATCAAAGGATTCAATATAATCCCATACTCTATTCCAGTAATTTTTGATCCATGAATTCTTCACTTGGTACTAATTTTGAACCTATTTCACAATTAAATCTACATCTCCTACGCATATCAATTGTTTTATTCCCATAGACTTAGATATATACATGCTAAAGAGAAGGGATTCATATTTTGTAGTTTTTTTGTATTTTTAAATTGGAGATTGAAAGCAAAAGAAAACAAATCACCTGATGGGTAAATCAAAACTACACCAGCTCTGGATCCTTAACTGCAATGGCTTCCATAAAACTCCATAGTCCATAGTTTTTCTTCATATTCTTTTGATATAAGAGGTACATCATCATTTCCTCTAGAAGTCATGAAGTAATTCCCATGTTCGTTGTCTTGATAAAGAATATCTTCCCTAGGATCTTCTGATTTTTGCACTGTATATTTCATTTTTCTCATTGGAAACAAATTTTTTATTTGGCCCTTGACTGGAATATTCACAGAAGACCAGTCCATCTAAATTTCTCATCCCAAATATCTGTAAAATCTTATGCTCAACAAAATCCCGTATGAGGTTGTAATGCCTACTACCAGGATAGCCAATAACACCTTCTTCTCAAGAAAGTCAACTAAAGTAACTTCGGCATCCTTTATCCTTCCCACAAGCAGAACTTCTTTAGTTTCCATAGAATAACATTGACCTTTAGCTTGTGTTATATTTTGAGCAAGGGCATTAGATACTTTTATTGGCATCACATTATCGGGATTACCTGAGTATATGCTACGATTGTTCAATTGGTTTCCTCTAATAAGAAAAAAAGGTAGAATGGTTCAACCTTGTCGTTTTAGATGCACTTAGGGCTAGCATGTTTTAAGATGATAGGAAAGGAGGATTTAGTAGTAACCCTTTGGAAGAGGGAATGAAAAAATGGGCTTTGGGTCATTACCTTTGATGAAGAGAATTAATTTGATAAACTAATAAACAAGAAGCTATATTGAACAAAATATTAAAGATAATCAAAGAAAACAAATGAAAAAACACAAGATTTAACCTGGGAAACCCTTTCAGAAAAAAACCAGCATAGTAACTTCTCTCCTTATTACATTAACTTAACCATTTACAATACAATAATGTACTTCCAAGTTTTGCTTTACCCTACTGCATCTCTAGCTATTTGTAAGCAAAACAGTAAGAAACTGTCAAAGCAGTTTTACAATACAATGGGTACCAAAACCATGGGCTAATAAACACCCATAATGGTTCCCCATAATTCATGGATTATGACACCACCCATATATATGTATAGATAAAAATAACATATCTATACTCCTGGACCCCTACTAACACTTGTGGAAGAGGTGTACAATACTCCTAGGTATACAATATACAAAATATACAACACATTCTAACATTCTCCCACTTGTTGTATACTTTTCAAAAGGGGGCTACACTTCGATATAGTCAAAAACTCAGGGAATTCAACACCATGAATTTTCTACACCAAGAAAATTTCTCAGCACTCACAGCCTAAGTTAAAGAGTCAGCAACATTATCTTTTGTGTCCACCTTACTTAGTAGTATCTTCTTCTCCTCCACCATTTCTCTTAAAAATGGTATTAAACATCAATGTGTTTCATTCTTGAATGATACTTAGGGTTATTTTCTATAAAAATTGCACTTTGACTATCACAATTGATCCTTACAACATTTTGAGTGAACCAACAAAGTGGAGATCACCACACAGAAGCTAAATCACTTATTTACTTGCATGAGTAGCTTCCATGTACTCAGCCTTTGTGGTGGATATCGCAACACTTGCTTGACATTTACTCATCCAACTTACCGCTCCACCAAATAAGTTGAACACATAACCACTGGTATACTTGCACATATTCAAGTCTCCACCCGTCGAAATCCACAAAACCATGTAGATCTAATGTTTTACTTTCATCAAGTTTTCCCTGATAATAAATTGCATAATTAGATGTCCCACACAGATGCCTAAAGATTATCTTTACCGTAGTCTAATGTTCCTTTCCAGGATTTGACATGAATCTGCTCACTGCTCCCACTGCATGTGCAATATCAGGTCTAGTAAAAACCATTGCATATATCAAACTACCAACTACACTAGCATATGGTACCTGAGACATGTCCTCTATTTCTTCTTCGGAGTTTAGGACATTGTTCAGAAGACAAATTTTGACCAACAAGAATAGGAATACTAAGAGGTTTACTTTCGTGCATTTGAAACCTTTGTGATATGACCTTAAGATACTTTCTTTGATTTTACACTAGTTTCCTATTTACACGATCTCTTTTTATTTCCATGCCCAAAATAAATTTTGTAGCACCGAGATCCTTCGTATAAAAATGAGATGAGAGTTGAGTTTTAGCATGACTGACCAATTTCTTACTATTACCAATTAATAACATGTCATCAACATATAATACAATGATAACATAATATTCACCTTCATGTTTAAAATAAACATATGGTTCAGCTTTACTTCTTCCAAGCCCAAGTATCAACACATACCTATTAAATTTCTTGTTCCACATTAAGGTGATTTCTTCAAGCCATATAATGACTTTTTCAGCGTACACACCAAATCTTACTTTCCTTTATTCTTAAATCTTTCTGGTTGCATCATGTATATTTCCTCCTCAAGCTCACCATGCAAAAATGTTGTCTTAACATCCATCTTCTCTATTTCCAGATTGAAAGTAGTAGCAATAGCTAAAAGAAATCTAATAGAATGTAACTTAGCAACATGAGAAAATATCTCACCAAAATTGAGTCCCTCCACTTGAGAGAATAATTTTGCCACAAGGCGAGATTTATACTTTTCTATTTTCTCATATGCATTATACTTCTTCTTAAACATCCATTTACTGACCAACCTATTTTCTTCCAGGAGGTAATTTAACCAAGTCTCATGTATTATTCTTATATAAGGACTCCATTTCTTCCTCCATAGAATTTTTCCAAAACTTGTTTTCATTAGATCCAAAATCCTCCCTTATAGTCTTGGGTTCATCATCGTAATAGATAAACTGAAAAAATAGAAGGAGAACATAAATCATTAGGATTGTACCTCGCAGTTCCCTTCTTAGATGATCGATCTTCTTAAGATAGGATTTTCTAGTTCAACATCTTTTGGTTCCTCATCTACTTCATCTAAATCTTCCCCTTGCAACTCTCTTTGTGGTTCATCTTCTATAGTCGCATCAAATTCAGACATAGATTCATCTTCCTCAATTTTAACATGATCTTCCTCTGGTTTTTCTTCTTGCTCTGGAATTTCCTTAAGCTCTCTAAAAATTACATTACAACTAAAATTATCCTTATGTTATTCTAGATTAGAAATCTTGTATCCATTTAAACCATTAGACTATCCAATAAATATGCACTTAGCATATTTATTATCTAACTTAGTTCTTCTATCTTTCGGAATATACATATAAGCAATACAACTAAATACATGTAAATGTCTAATAAAGGGTTTCTTACAAGTCCATGCTTCCTCTAGAGTTTTACCTTCAAGTGTAGATGTTGGTGATCTATTAACCAAATAGCATGAAATTTCCTTTGCTTTTGCACAAAATTTTGTATCCAAACTTGCACCACTGAGCATACTTCTACGCTTATCCAACAAGTTTGTATTCATCCTTTCGCAACTCCATTCTATTGTGGCATAGATTGGGTTGTCTTTTGCCTTTCTATTCCACACTCTTTACAAAATTGCTGAAAGGAATTACAGCAATATTCCCCTCCATTTTCACTTCTCGAAACCTTTATCTTCCTTTCGTATTATTTTCCACAATATCCTTAAACTCTTTGAGTTTATTGAAAACCTCATACTTATTCTCAATAAAATATACCAATGGTCTTTCTTGAGAAATCATCTATGAAACTAACATAGAACATGGCTTTTCCTAATGATAGAAATTTTACAGGTCTAAAAACATCACTATGTATTAAATGTAGAATTCATTCTAATCTTGTAGCATTCATAGGAAATTTTACTCTAGTTTTCTTTCAAAACACACAGTGCTCACAAAAATCAAAATCTAAAGGACACTCATAAATTCCTTCAACCATACCTTTTAATATAAAATTATGAAGTCCTTTATCTCGATGTGTCCCATCCTTTGATGCCTTTACATTGTATTTAGTACAACTGAGATGTACGAGTTGGATCTGAAGATTTCTTCTCCTCTAGAACCACAGAGCTATTGCACTCATTAGTAACAATTCTTTCCTCAAGCTTAAACAATGTTCCAGACGGATGCCTCTTGCCAATACCATTGCACCTGAACCATCTTGTAACTGTCTTTACTAAATGCTACCTAAACACCTGCATCATTCATCTTACTTACAGATATTAGGTTTCTGGTCAAACCTAGAATGTGCAGAACACCTAGGAGGGTTTTAATCCTTCCATATTTAAACCTCATCTTGATTCTCCCAACCAATGATCTTACAGGTTGAGTTTTCTCCTAGATATACATCACCTCCATTACACTTTTCATATTCATAGAACCACTCCTTGTGTGGTGTCATATGAAAGGATACATCGGAGTCAATCAGCCATGCACTGTCACATGCATGCAAGTGGAAGCCACCAAAAATAAATGTCACAAGTCTTTATTAGAGTGTTTTGTATCAGAAGATCCACCATTGTCAAATGAATTACCATTTTCTACCTTCTTAGATCTACGGTATTTATTGAAATGTCCTATTTTACCATAGCTCCAACATTTCCTCTTATCCTTTTTTGTAGTCTTTGATTGATTTCTAGACTTTGACTATCCTTACATATTCTTCATTTTATCTTAGGTATGACCTCTTACATATAAGGCATCCTTGGATTGATAATCCTCAATGGATTTCCACCTCATTTATTTTGATAGTAAGGCCGCAACTACATCCTCAACTAATAATTTTGTCGTAGTACTAGTGATAACCATAACTAGATTATCCCAAGACTAGGGTAAAGAACAAAAAGAGTAATACAATTATCCTCTTCTTCCATTTTAATATGAACATAAATCAATTGACTTAACACATTATTAAATACATTCATATTTTTTGCAAAAGAGTCTCTATCATTCATTCTCAATGTGTATAGCTTCTTTCGTAGAAACAGTTTGTTCACCGGAGACTTTGTCGATACAATGTCCCCAACTTCTCCCATAACTCCTGCGAGAATTTCTCATTTGACACATTCAAAAACTTAGTCTCGATGGACACATAATGATTGAAATCCTTACCTTCCTATCAATATTTTCCTAGTCCTCTACCTTCATATCTGCAAGCATGACTCTAGACATAAAATCCACCGATCTCTATCCAAAAGAATATCTTTCATATTGAGCTTCCATAACTCAAAATTTCAACCATTAAATTTTTCAATTTCGATCCTTGTGCTTCCCTTAATTTTCTTCTACTTGTAAAAATTCACCTGCAAAGCTCCCACTCAAACACGTTTATCACAAGTTTTAGAAACCTTAACTCTTCACATAAAATCTAAAACCTAGCTCTGATACTAAATGAAGAGAATCAATTCGATAAAATAATAAACAAGAAGCTATATTGAACAAAATATTAAAGATAATCAAAGAAAACAAATGAAAAAACACAAGATTTAACCTAGGAAACCCTTTCGGGAAAAAATCCATCACAGTAACTTCTCTCCTTATTGCATTAACTTAATCGCTACAATAAAATAATGCACTTTCAAGTTCTTCTTTACCCTCGTGCATCTTGAGCTATTTGTAATAAAAACAAGAAGAAACCATCAAATAAGTTTTACAATACAATGGGTACCAAAACCATGGGATTATAAACACCCATAATGGCTCCCCATAATTCAAGGATTATGACACCACCCATTAATTTGTATAAATAAAAATAACATGTCTATACTCTTGGGAGAGGTAAGTTGGTAAGAAACAATTAATGAGTTCATTAACGTGAACCATGCTAAAGCTCGTGGAAGAGGTGTATAGTACTCACAGGTATACAATATACAAAATATAGAACACATTCTAACATTTGATAAACCAGACCGAGTTTATCAAACTGTTCTGGATGGGTCTACAAATATTCAGACTCAAATATTTGGACCTTAGACCTTTTGACATGATCTATGATATCAAAAGAGGATGAAGCTAGACATATATGAGGTGGTGGAATATTTTGAAGAAGATGTTACTTTGGGAGAAGGGGTTATTTTTGTAGCAGAGGTAGATTTGGAAGCCACTACAGGCTTATTAGGTACCTCAAAAGTTTTACTAGACATGTTTGTTGTTTTGGAAGTAACATTAGAAACCTTAGAACAAGACTCTTTAACAAATGTAGACTTAGGAGACTTACTTTTTCAGTTTTGATCTTCTTGGCTTCCACAAGATATAGTTTTTCTTTAGCAGAGTCCATACAAGGAGGAAGTGTAGCTCCTCTATTGATTATTTTATTAGACAAAGTCACTATGGGAGAATTTTTATATTTCTTCTTCTTAGGAGTAGTAGCAGAAGGAATTTTATTTTTAGATTGAGAATGAGTGAACACCACGTAAGAGAAAATTGGTGCATCACCTATTTTACTTTCATCTCCACATGAGTACTTGAAATACCCAATCTCAACATCATTGACTTCTTCAACTCAAAGCCCATATTTTTCTTCATCATCATCACCTTGTCCAACAATATCATCCTCATCATCAGCGTGTGTATCATAGGATGCATTAATAGGGAGCCTCTAGTGTGAGTCTTTGAGGTGGTGGGTCGATCCTTTGTCTATTTTAAAATTTCTTCTTAGGTGTCTCTCTACTCACAGAAACTTGAGCCAATTTCTTCTTTAGAGACAAGACATCATTAGCCAATTTATAAACTAATGAATCTATGGTACCTACATTTGATATTTGTCCCTTATCCTTACTTGGACCTTTATTTATCTTTCCCGATGTGATAAAATCATCTCTCGACTTCAATTGGAAATTTTTTGCTTCATCAAAATCCCTTGGTTGAGTTCTTCTTAGCATATAACTCACCTCAGGAAGTTGGGCACTTGTGAAAAAACTTAGCTTGTTGTCTTCAGTGGGTCTTGCCACTTCGGGAATATTGTAAAGCATCCTATTGAATTTTGTAACAAAAACCCCGATGGGTTTGAAGGTTTATTTCTTTGATTGAGACCTTTGGACCAACAACGCATGAGTATCCTCTACAAGTTTGAATCTCATTTCGAACTTGGTCTTCATGTCATCCTCGTTAGTTATAGACTTGGAAGGAAAGTGAAAAAACCAGTCTACACAGTGCATCTTACAGAGATTATACAAAAATTCGGACCGATATGTCTTCATATCAAACTTCTAGTAGTCCATAAGCTATGATGAAATTTGTGATATGGTCATTTGGATGTTGCTTCCTATCACAATAGAACTTCGGAAAATTATTTCTTGACCCCCTAAGAAGGTCATGCGAGAGACGGGAGTGAGAGCTAAGGGACTGTATTTTGTCCCTAAGGTAGTGGTGATTATTGATCCATTAGTAGTTCTTCCTCGAATTCTTCTTATTCTTCAAATCCTTCAAGAATGGCTTTGATTCTTTTAAGCTCTTCTTCAAAAATATCCTCTTGTGGAGGAACGTAGTTTAAAGGTTTAAGCGAGACTCCCTCAATAGGGGAAAAAAGAAGAAGTGGGATAAATTATGTGGAGTAATGTCACCCTATACTTATTACAATTTGGATGACAAGAAGACTGAAATCAGCTTGCAATTTGTTCCTCAAAGTTAGGATCGACACACCACTAGCTCTCGAAGATATTATATACCTTATGCTAGCCATCTTGAATATGAAATTTAGACAAGAATCCTCTACACTCTCCTCTAATGATTCGGACTTGTCTCACTCTTTTTTAAGGAGTCTACGTGTTCTTCTTCAGAATCTAGAACTCTTGTAGCGGTGAGGTAATGAGTGAAGCTTTCTCTATTTTTCCAAATATTTTACATAAAATCTGATGCAAAATCTTCTTGTATATGAAACAAAAGCTCGAGACCTCAATGCTAGTGGATTACCATGAATAACCATCAGAGGAGGAAATAAGGCTCAATGAATTTTGAAATCCTAGATTTTTCCTATTTTTCTAATATACAATTTTTTTTTCAATTTTGTGGAATAAAAGTTGGAGTGCAAATATTCTAAATCTACCCCACGGTGGGCACCAAAGCTGTTAGAAAAACAATTTTTCGAGTGGTAAAATTAGTGAGTTCTCACCAATAGTACTGGGACCGAGTCCTCTACTTAAATGGGGCAACTCCATTTATTGAAAACAAGGAAATGAAAACAATCTAAACTAATTTTTGGGGTGGCTCAAAGATCGGAGATCATACTAGAATACTTCCCTAAACTAGTGGAAATTGCTTGTATTCAATATAAGATTAAAAAATTGGTTAGTGAGGGAGATAGGAAAGGAGGCCTAGAATAGGATTTCAACAAAAAATAGCACAAAATTTTTGTTACATCAAAATAAGAACATTTCACTTTTAATCAATCATAAGAAAACATTTGCAAAGAAAGAGGAATAGTCAACAAGAAAAACCAAGTCTTATTATATCATGTTACACAATTTACAATGCTCTTGGAGTACATGTTGAGATGGAGAGAGAATAGTAGTAGATAGGGAATAGAATAAATTGAGTCATTTTCTTCTAGAAATAATGTGAGAGCTAGAAAAAAGCATTAACCATGCACTAAAATGAGGGTGCCATTCATATTTATATGTCCAAGAATGTCCTTTCATCTTCGCCGCATGAACTTTCACCTTCCCTCATGATTGTTGACCTTCCAAGTTCCTGTCATGACCTTTGGTGTTCCTTCATCACTTGTGGCCCTTCATCTTCCTACATCTCCCGATTAAACCATCTCCAGGCTACTCAAAATATTCATGATGCATGACATCGTTTTCCATGCGATCAAAGATTTGGTTGACATGTGAAATCATTTTCCATGCCACCCAAAAGTATCTTATGTGCATGACATCATCTTCCTGACATGTAACATATGACTGGGTCAAAAAAATTCTTCTTGACAAAGTGACATCATTTTCCCTGTCACACGAAAACATCTTGACTCTCCTGTCAGACATCAGCATTTGACTTATTGGTGCATGTCAATATTTCCTTTCCTATCACACGTCAAAATTTTCATTGTAACCTAGGGTTCTATGTCATGAGTCAACCATCCTCACTGTTACACATCAACCATCCTCGTTGTCAAGCGTAAAACATCCTCACTGTCGTGCATCAACCATCCTCATTATCATGTATCTCGATCCTTCCAGTGCCTACAATTCATTATCGGGTGACAAAAAGTTGTTTTCGGGCATGAAAAGTGGTTTTCGGGTGTTAAAAATTTATTTTCAGGCATCAACAACTTTTTTTTTGTCGTGTGTCAACCAAAACCTTTTCAACGCATGTCAACAATTTTGTTGTCGTGTGTCAACAACTAGTAGTTTCAATGTGAACTTGTATTCAGCCCTTTCGGGAGCAACAATCAATAAAAATAGGTCATCCAATATATGAATCTTCATATAAAATGGAAAATTAATCCAATGATCATATCTATAAGCCCTAAAAATGAATTATTCATTATCATTTACCAAATTATTCATTTTTGTATCTAGGTGCGTGCCAATAAACTGAGTGATAGGAATATTTTATGATCACCATGAACTAAAACATCATATGATTCATGAATAACATTTAATATAACCTCATTTTAGGTTTTTTTAGGCTCCTAAATATTCACAAGACTCCTAAAACATTTCAGGAAAGTTACACCTTATACCAGGACCTTTTTCTCGCACTGGCAAATAAGTTTTCACATCTCAATGTTCCCAAATCTTTCCTTGATGATTTCAACATGAAATATGATCTTTTATCTCTCAAATTCTTGGGGTATGAGCTTCTGAATCTTCACGAAGCTCTGGAAACTCTTGGAACAAGGTGACTATCATTTTTAGGACTTGCATTTCCCAATACCCTACTCCCAAATACCCAGTTTCACATAACTTGTTCCCAAACACTGATTTTATTCCACAATAATCCTAAAATACCTTAGATGATTTCACAACTCTATCACACACTTCTTGAATGCATTATATATTTTTGAGATGTCTTCATGGGTGCTCTACATGTGCAAAAATCTTTAAAATAGGCCCTTTTTAGGCCTCTAGGAGTAACTCCTTCTAGGTGAATCATAATGAACTCATGAATTGTTTCTCACCAAATTACTTGCACATGAAACAAACTTTAACAATCCATTTACCTCATCCCTCTTGCCATGATGGGGTTTAGATAGTCAAGTGATTTTCTAAAAGGAAGGTTCACTCTACCAGTTCATGGATTTTTAAGTGTGGGCTTGATTTTCTTTGCCAAAATTCCAAAATTTTATGATTGACATTTAGCATGACAAAAAACCTATAAGTTAAGTTAGAAATAATACTCATTACTTAGGAAAAATAATAAACCATGTCATATGTTATATATGTCATGAAGTTGGACATTTCTCAAAGTGTTACAGAAAGTTCTATACCTTCACATGGAAAGAAAAGAAAGCATGTCATGTTGAATGACTTGTCAAGTCTATATTATATAAGCATTGTACGATTCTCTAGATCAGATGAAGATGCTTGTCGAGTTAGGTTGAGTAAATTTTGTGGGAAGACTCAAAATTCTGTCATAAATTTATTGGTTAGAGTTACAGTATATGTGAATCTAAGAGAGGTTGTGTCTCTTGTTTCATGAAGCTATATGGAGTATTGGTTTGCTCTTTAGAAGGTTTTGTTTCATGTGTATTGTGTCATTTTTATTGCTTAAAAGATGTATCATGGATGTTAAAGTGATCAGTATTCATAAATAAATAAGAAGCTTGAAGGAGGTTTGTAGTCGCATGTGGAATGTATCATTGCATCTTAGAGTCTCTCTGAACCTGGTAAGATGTCAAAGGTACTCAAATCTTGTAAAGGTCATCTACACAGTGCAAAATCATGTAATGGTCAATTCAATATCTTCTTAGTATACTTCACACTATGGTATGGGATCCAAAAGGTGTAGATAGTTCCTTGAAAATGTTTAAGGAAGTTCTTGTGTCATCATGAGAGTGAAAAAACTCATTCAAATAAGTTGTGGTTACCTATGTAATGCACTTAAAGGATAAATGGCAACAAAATTAGGAAGGTTTCTGGGAAAAAAAGATTTGAGGTACTAAACACTGATATTTTGGGCCAAAATTTTATACATATAATCCTAACAGGGAGGGCTAAAATTTGTAAAAGGTTTAAAGTCATGAGGTTTCTTTCATTCCAAGATATCCATGACATTTTTGAACATTGGCAGGTGTGTTCGAGTAAAATTCAAAAATATTCTAGAGGTGTCTTTATCAGGTTTATCAAGTTGTTTGTGCATATACTCAAGAAGACATTACATGATTGAGTACCTACAAACCAAATGATGCATTCCAAGATTGGTGTAAGGGTGTCTTAGGATTTTTCTTGAAAGTTTATTTGTTTTTAGAGGTATGTGAGGTATCAATATTATACATCATAACTCTATAGATGTATATTACCTTGAAGAAGCTCTTTAAAGAGCTCCAAAACTGTATCATGCATGTTGAAGACACACTTGAATAAGAGAAATTGGTAGACTTCTCATGTCCTGGTAGACAAGTGTTTAAGGATTATCCAATGATAGAGCACTCTTGTTACTTCATAGAAGGTGATAAATTACAGGCTATAGGATAGATAAGTGATATATCCATGAGAATCATGGGGTCTAGGAGTTTGAAATGAATATATACAGTTGAAAAGTCATAATCTCTCTCCAGAAGTAAGTTGAATGAGTTTTGTTGTTGATGCTTCCCAGGCATAAAGTGATGTCTTAAATGTTTACAAAGTGACTATAGTGTTCTTAACACAAATGTGAACTCCTTAAAGCATCCTATTTTAAGAAGGTATGACATTGAATATCAATATTGATTGTCAAATATTCATGATAGGAAGGAATACCTACATCTCTCGAGGTGTTGATAGAGATATTAATGCCCATAGGTATTCAAGAAAATGTCTTAAGTGTGAGGATGAATGTAAAAGTGTTTTGTGCATTATTTTGGCTTCAAAGGTTGATAAGAGATATGGTATACGTAAGTGCATATGAGATGCATTAGATCCTAAAGGTCTATATAAAAAAACATGCTTAAGATAAATGGATCACATCTATTTTGTCAGTCAAATGGATGTAAATATGACACTAGGATAGATGGATCTATAGGTATGCACATAAAAATTTGAGTTTATGATCTAAATCATAGGGTGTGTGCTTCAAAAGGATGTAAGAAATGTTGTTTCTTGATTAAAGCTCCATATCATTTTTCGAGTACATGTCATGGGAAAAATTGTGTTGATCCCCTAAGAAGACTTTTCACCTATGGCATGAAAGGTTTTGTTGCACGCTAGCAAGGTAGAAAGGCTAGTGCGGGAGTAGTTCAAAGGAGAGCATAAAATTTTGCACCCAGAAACAAAAGCTCGTTACTTATCCATATGTTGTCCCATGGTTGGGGTTGCGATAAGGTGCACATGGAGATGCATCTAGGATCATTTGAAGATAAGGTTGAAGAATGAAGACTTGCATCCCAAGGAAATAATATTGTATGGTATAATTATGGTTATCACAACATGATCAAGGGCTGTAAAGTAGAGTTAGTTACGGTTTAGCTAGCACTTGCATGTTAAGGATACTTGAGTGTGGTAGGGAATGATGACATTTGGCATGTGGTTCACACCGAACGATGGTTAGGTGGTGGAAAGAGGATTTCAAGAACCCCTTGACATGTATTGATTTACATAGTAGCAAGAAGAGGAGGAGAGAAATAGAGAATGAAAAATAATGTGTGTGGAGAAGAGAAAATACGAATAGGGTCAAAAGAAATGATGTATGAGAGGGATATGAGAATTATGTGTGTGATTAATACTATAACTTATGTAATGGATCCATTATACAATAATTTTGATACTCTATGGATGTATTTGGTCCATTTATACGTTTCTTGATGTATTTGGCTACTATAATATTGATGGATTAATACAATGATGTTGTTCTGAATATCTATGTGGATGGTACCCAACATATGTGTTCTTTATCATGTTTTGGGATAGTTATGAATATTATGGGTTCTTTTTATATTCATAACCATAGTATTGTTTGTCTGTGTATGGATTCAATTTCTTTATCTTTATTATAAGATGTATGCATCTTCCATTACACATTATCATGTCATTTATGATGACATTATTGATTTAACGTCATATAGTAGATGGTCCCTGGAACATTCGCATTCCTCGGGTGAGTTCCCAGTTTAGAGTGGGTGATATGTTGGCATGCCTGGGAATTAAAGGGTTGGGAAAAGTTACTACATCTTGGTTCCATTGTTGGGACATATTCTAAAGATGTTGCAAGAATGGTGTGTATTGGCGGAATGCTTGACCTTGGACAGTGTAGAAACTTAGCTTAAGAACATGAAGAATGAGTTCTGAAAATGATTCAACACTGGACCTTAGTTTGATACATGTAAATGGGTAGAGGAACATCTCGTATCATGGTCTATATGAGACATTATTTTTCTTTTTTCAAGTATATTTGTATGAATGGTTGTCAACGTATGTGTTTCACACAGAAATGCTTCCGTTCTGGAATAGAGTCAGTTTCTATCCTTTCATACCTTTGAGAAACATATAAGGGTTAGGGCTAGGAGGAATACCTGTTGAATGTTTAGATGGTGTGTGCGTACCATAGAGAGAGATCGGATCGATTGCAAAGAACTCCTTTTTTCCTGGGAAGGACTACTGCGCAAGTAAGAATACAAGACCACCGATTCTAATTAGATGATAAGTGAGGGAAGCGCCTTGGGCCCGTGAAATATGAGACTTCCTTTCGAAGGTGGTCAGTTCCCACGATATGAATTAACACAAATTCTAACAAATAAGCTATTGTCTAATTACAATTTGTTTACCTTGTTAGAACAATAGAGAAAAGGTGGTCTTGGTTTTGAATCACGGTGACCGATCTTTGGTTAGTGTCACCGGTGCGATTGATGATAACCGATACTCGGTAGGGGTAGTGATTTAGGGGTTTAGTAAAAGGTTGGCTATAAGATGACTATGGTGTTTATAAGACTAGTAAATGATTAGGGATGGGTAACGGGGTGATAGAGAAGGCTCAAAGGGTATGGGAGTTGTTCTTGGGGAGTGTAGGCGTAGAGGAATGATAGTTAGATGGGGGTGTTTCTTGGGTAGTGGATCTGGGAGTAGACTTGTAATTACCGTGATTCAGAAATCCAAGAAATATTATTAAAAGAACGTATAAGACTTACTTACTAGTTCCTGATGGAAAATGTAGGTTCCGGGACTGTGATGACGAAGACAGGGTTCAAGTAGGATGATCTGACAATCCAAGATGAGCTATCTCCTCTCCTGATGCTCGGATGAGTGTCACTGGGCTCTGGTTATTCAGTTGCAGTCTTGGGCTTGATGTCCTTCTCTGTAAACTCCTCTCTTTCCTTCACTTGTCTCTGCTCAGCCAAGTAAATTCGGATCCTTCCAATGACTTCTCCTTCAGATCAAATGAAAATCCAACCCCTTGTTTTTGGTTGGGAGAGGTCATTTATAGGGAACCGATGGCGGTTACGTAACCGACGGCGGTCGAGTAGGAACCGGTATCGGTTAGGTCAAAGTGGGCTATTTTTAGTAAAATAGCCAGCTTTCCCTCCTTTTCTCCTAAGGGATTAGTTGCGGGCTTGGTCAAGTCATTATGAGGTTGGTTTTAGGTGCGGGTGAGGAGTCATTAGTCATGGGTGTGGATGCGAGACCAAGTTATAGGTCTTAATTAGGTTAGTTTAGGGTTAGGACTAGGTCATGATGAGGTGGCGAAATGAGGTGGTTGATATGGCGATGTGGATTTATTAATTATAGGGTAATTAATAAATAATTGTGTAAGGTTTAGGTGATGATGTTAGGTTGCGAAATGAGATGCGGGGCACAGGGGGTCGTAAGACACAAATTTGGTGTCTACATTAGCCCGTTGTTGTTGTGTAGCTTGTCTTGTAAAGTCGCACGGACAATAATAAGAAGTGGTTACCCCTGTTAAGGGTATAGATAATCCCCCTCAAATCATCGCAGATTGAGGTAACGCCAAATCGGGGATAGGGTTGATAAAGGGTAAATGGTGTTGAGATGATGGTAAGATGGTGGGGTGGGTCCAAGGAATCGACGACGCACGTTGAAATGCGAGAGTGCAACCAAGGTACATGATTTGAAGAGCAAACAAGCAATTCATAGGCAAAGGTCGATAGTTTATCCAAATAAGGGTGATATAATCCTGGTATCAAGGCATAGGAAGTAGCTCCGGGGGGATATAACGGGTAAAGTACATGAACATTTAGGCATGTTCGGTAGTACAAATGGTTGGTTTGGTTGAGATAAACGTCATGGTCTAGGTCTAGGTAAAGTTGGTCGACTGATCAAGTCAAGTACCCTAATCATGCTAAAACATGAACAGTGAGCTCGATTGAACAAAAAGCTACATGATGGGTGGATAAAATTGTAATTTGTTGGTTTTGGGCGAGGTATTTGAGTGGTGCGAGCCTTGGGTCGGGCCGATTGATTAGTGAGGGCCATGGGTCGTGTCTGATTGGTTGTTTACGGCCTTGGGTCGGGCCAAATGGTTGGTTACAGCCTTGGGTCGGGCCAGATTGGTTGGTTCACGCCTTGGCCGCAGTTGGTTGAAAGGTTGGTTGGTTGGTTGCGGCCATGGGTCGGGCCAAATGGTTGGTGCGCCATGGGTCGGGCAGATTGGTTGGTTCGGCCTTGGGTCGAGCCAAATGGTTGGTTATGGCCTTAGGTCTAGCCAAATGGTTGGTTGCGGCCTTGGGTCGGGCCAAATTGGTTGGTGCATGCTGTGAAGTGGGCCAATGAAGTCAACAAAGGGTTTTCAGCGAAGGAGGATATAGGCGATGTGGTGAGAAAGGGAGATTAGTAAATAAGGGCAGAAATTGGGGAAAGGTGGGATTAAACCGATATCGATTCTCTATGACCGGTATCGGTTATATGACCGATACCGGTTCTTTAGGGCATTATATAACCGATATCGGTTATAGGTCGAAAAACCTATAAAAAGAAAAATACGGCCTGTCATTGTCATATTGTCAATTTGAAAACCAATTTTAGTTGTCTGAGGTGTATTAGTGAGATTGTTGAATTTTTCGGCTGAGGTGGCACTATTTGAGTGGAGAAGTGAGTGGTTGGTAGGCCCGAGTGAGTAGGAGGCAACATTTGATTGGTGGAGGACCCAGCAGAGGAGTTTTAGAGCCATGGCACAGCCAGGAGGAGCAGGAGGTGCTGGACCAGCTGGACCACCACCACCTATCGCACCATGACGACGTGTAGTCGTACCAATAGGTTCGAAACCTCTCATTATGTGAATTTAATGTTTTTAAGCTAGATTTGGGTTTTGGGTAGGAATCCATGTTTTTAATAAAAGAATGAATAAATTGAAGTTGTTTGAAAAATGGAGAGGGTAGGCGGGTTAGTGAGGTTAAAATGGTAGGGTGGGTAGGTTTTTAGGGTTTTTCAATGGGTAAAAGGGGAGTAATAGGCAAAAAATGGGTCCAGGGGGCGCGTCGGGTTCGGCTCGCAATTTTACTGATGACCAATTCCGGTCACTAAGTGACCGGCATCGGTCACGAAGTTTTCGGGCAAGGTGGGTTTGTGGTTGACCGGTGTCGGTCGTACGTCGACCGGCGTCGGTGGAGAGGGGACCGGTGGCGGTCATGGGTGACCGGTACCGGTCCTTAGTTAGGATTATTTATTTTGTTGGTTGGTTTTGTTGTGGTTTTGGGTGTTTGGTTGTTGTTTGGGTTGTTGTTTGGGTGTTGTGTTTATTATTGGGTTTTGTGTTTTGGGGGTGAAGAGGGAAGGGGTAGAGGTTGATAGGAAGGGTGATAGGGGGAAATGGGGAGGTTGTGTGGTTGGTGCGGTTAGGATAGACTAGGTGTTGGGCATGAATGGGGAGGTGTTAAATTGGTAGGGCATAGGTAAATGGTGAGAGTAGATCCGGTTGATGGGTAGGGTGCGATATAAGGAAAGGGGATATCGTAAACGTGTTAGGGTAAAATAGGTGGGTATAGGTGTGTGTTATAGATTCGGGGTGTGGTCGGGTGGGTAAAAGGGGGTATAAAGGGTTAAAGTAGTTCTTTGTTTGAAAGGGTAGGTCTAATGAAGTGGGTTATTTATGCGCAGCACGTCGCCGATTGACTATGCGGGATCGATGCCCCGTTATTGAGAGATGATGCGGCCACATGTGTGTCCGCGGCGCACTTTGGGCCATTATGCGCGAGGTAGGACTTGGTGGAGTCCAGTGGTATAGGGCTGTGGAGAGGGACCACAGTCTTATGGTTGCCCTCATCGAGAGATGGGATCCGGAAACCAATGTTTTCCATCTCCCGACTAGAGAGATTACTATTACCCTGGAGGATGTATATCGCATCCTGAGACTGCCGATCATAGAGAGGCAAAGATTCAGGTAGATGCAGAGACAGCTATGGATAGCATTCTTCATGTATTTGGGGATGCAGCCGCGTTATTGACCTACCACAGCGTGAGTATTGCTTATGGTGATATGTATCGCGCCCACAGACATGAGACATGGCTTGCCATGTTGATGATGATAGGCATCACATGCTTTGCCCTCCCGGACTCAGAGGGAGGCCGCTTTCCACGGGCGTTGATGGGGGTGCTGCACGAGATGGTGGAGGAGCATACGTGCTATGCTTGGGCACCAGTATACCTGGTGCAGCTATACAGAGAGCTGTGGGGTTATCGCCGGATGAGGCGATTCGGGATTTGTTCCACATTTTTGTTACACTGCTGGGCATATGAGCACATCATATGTATTCGACCAGTAGGGCTGCCCCAGCAGCCAGGGCCACAGGTGATATACAGGTATGGCTTTCAGAGGTGGTTGGGGGTCGTGGGCCAGCCATGAGTGGTGCTTGCAGGATGGGATGTAGCTTACTACCGTCATATGCTAGAGGGCCTGACCGCATTGGATATTGTATGGAGGCCTTACAGAGGTCATCAGGCCCGAGGAGGAGCCCGATCACAGATGCGCTGGATCCAGTATACTTTCTGGATAGCTGGACGGAGGCCGGGAGAGCATGAGTGGATACCCCTGGAGAGGGTACGATGGCAGTTGGGGCTACGACAGGATGAGCCACCTCCCTTCCCTCGCACGGGGGAGGATGAGGCCCCACCGCCCGCACCGGCCGTGGACCCATTGGGTAGCGAAGAGGCGGCGGATGATACCGTGGATGACGCCAGCATTGCACAGAGGGTCATTTTGGTATGGTGGGCGGGGAGTGAGCAACGAGGAGAGCACCAGCCGCACAAGCCAGATTTAGCGGCTGTTATAGCAGAGAGGGACCGGCTCTTGGGACAGGTGCAGTTGTTACAGGGGCAGCTTGTTGCTGCACATGCACAGATCGGGGTATTACAGGGTTGGTTAGACTAGGCATGGCACAGTGTAGGTATAGCAGCACACCACAGTACAACCACAAGTACAGTGCAGTGCATAGCCATTGTGCAGTGCAGCATAGCCACGTGCACCACCACTGCACTTGCCATGACTATTGACCACGCAGCACGGGGGTGTCTGCAGTAGGACAGGGGCCATTATTATTAGGATTCGAGGACTAGCCCCAAAGAGCTATGGTGGCACGGGCCCATTATATGGAGGCGAGAGCGAGAGGCCCGGTACTATCAGGACATCCTTGATGGTACCGGGGCTGACTATCAGCCATATGTGGCACACAGAGCCGAGACCTCGCGGCCGTGAGATCCTGTGGGGTGCGGCCACACGGTGGGTGGGTCCGTTATAGGGAGGAGGCGAGAGGTAGCACAGGGACCAGCAGGGAGACGAGAGCGAGGCGGTGGAGAGAGCTGAGGTATCCTTGCAGAGGAGATAGTTTGTGTTTTTGGATATTGGATAGAGACACCGGTCTGCGAACCGGTTATGTATAGAGAGGCCTGCATGCCCACATATGATTCTTTCATTCATTTATTCATCTTGGTGTATATAACGGCTCATGAGCCGAGTACGAGCTGTATAGTTAATAATCGGCTGCGAGTGAGTATATTTTTATATGAGAGACCGGCTCTGCGAGCGAGTCGAGATTTTGAGCGATTATTGCACTGTGTGCTCGCTTTGTATTATCTTGAGATCACAGAGGCCCCTATGCAGGGCAAGTTGTATATTTGAAACCTTTGATATATATATATATGATGATTTTGACCCACATGGTGTATATGAAATGTTTTATGTGTTTTGTCGATGGTTTGTGAAATTTAATGTATGATGAGTTTAATCCACATGGTGTATATGAAATGTTGTATGTGTTTTGTTGATGGTTTGTTTTATTGTAGATAGATGATGTTGATGAAATAGCGATAATATATTGAGGTGATTTTGATGACAAATATTGGTAATGGTGTTGTGATGCAGGAAAAAGAGACGGGCGCCACAAAAATTTGTAAAAACAAAGAAACGGCCTAGGTTTAAGAAAAACGGGGCACATGACCGATATCGGTTATGTAACCGATGTCGGTATCTATATGGTGATAAGCGGTTATGTAACCGATATCGGTTATGCCAAAATTATATTTCCTAAAAATAATCTTGCTTGGTTCGTAACTTAAGTTCTTATTTTTAGAAATAGAGCAACAACAAGTTAAATACGAGAATGCGACACTATTTGACGACCGATACTGGGTAATTTCATGAAAGAATTGAGTGATAAGGAGGAAAGAGACAGGTGAAGTGAGTGTGGGCTGAGATTAAGAAGTTAGGAAGGAAAATTATATCGGAAGAGGGTGGTGAACATGGCTGAATGAGGAGAAGCATCCAACGAGCAGAGACGCAGAGAGGGAAGACAAGTTCCAACTCAAGTGCGCATCCCAAGAGGTAAAACTGTTTGGTTTGTAATTTGATTCTTGCATGTTTTATGAAGAGGATGAGAGAGAGTAAGTGGGTAAAGATGAGAAAGAAAAGGTGATAGGCAAGGGTTTGGGATGGGGTGAGTGCTTATGGGGTAGGTAAGCGGGGTGTTCACATATGTTGTTAGGTATAGATAGGAGTAAACGGGCAAAATAATTAAGCGGGGGTATAAATATGTATGTTTTTAAGTAGGATGTATATTTTTAACAATGACCGGTATCATTTAGAGATAACAGGTATCGGTTATCTATAACCTATAGCTAATTCTTATAGGAGTTTCTATAATTTGAGAAAAAACCCGTGGAGATTTTTTTATTGAATAATTTTGTGTCGTTTTGATGTATGCAGGCCGAAGCAGGGTTAAGGATGAATGATATTGTGCCAGTGGTGTTGTCACAACCGGAGTGGATGTAACACCAGCTGAATGGGCATTGATAAATCATTTGGGGTTAAGTGGAATCCGCTATTATTCACGAATCGCACGTAACCATGCTATGTTGTAGGCGTTGATTGAGAGATGGAATCCAGAAAAGAATACCTTCTATCTACCAATAGGGGAAATGACAGTGACGTTGGAAGATGTGTTCCGTATTTTGAGACTCGCAATTACAGGAAGACCAGTATATCAGGCATTTCCTAGCATGACACGGGGAGCGATAACAATAGTATTTGGTCCATACGCACGAGATTTGACACAACGAGGTTTGACATTCACTTATGGTATAATGTATGTAGCACATCCTGAAGCAATAAGGTTGGCAGTAGTATTAATGATAGCGGTGGGGTATTATGCATTACCGAGGGCGGATGGCGGAATATTTCCAAAAGCATTGATGAGTGTTATTTGGGAAATGATAGAAATGAGCGTGACTTTCACATGGGCACCCGCATATCTAGCAGAGTTATACATGGGTTTATGGGCCTGTAGGTGAAAACACAGGACGACACTAGATTGTTCGTACTTATTACATTGTTGGGCATATGAGCACATAGTTTGTGTGTGCCCAATAGGCCGACCCATCGAGTCAGGAGAGACAGGAGTCCATAGGTTGGGATTCAGATGATGGGTCCAGAAAGAACAAGAGGCGAGATCCCAGGCCGTGATAGATGACATCAAGTATTATAGATAGGTATGGGAGATGGTGACGATTATGGATATTTTTTGGAGGCCTTACGGGAACTATATGGTGACAGAGAACATAGCTAAGGATTTGAGGGGTGTAGAGTGCTTGAGGTGGATTGCAGGGCACAGGCCGGGTGAGTACAAGAGGATTCCTCTAGATCGCGTGCAAAGCAACAATTTGGGTTTGTTCAGATATACCTATGACATATAGACCATACATGAGGATCGACGCCGAGGCAGCGTTCTCACCTCCCCGGCCGACACCTCCAGAAGGACCAGAAGAGATAGCAGTCGATCGTAGGGTAATGGATGCGGGAACGATAGAGGCCTATAGATTATGGTGGGTAGCGAGCTGCGAGGTGCACGTGAGCGTCCCGACATAGCTGTGATTACATTGAGAGAGATCATCTGCGCAAGATTTGGTTCACCACTTCAAACACGGGTGAATGAGACAACGGGATTGTTAGAGGTTTCACGATTCACGAGTGGAGAGACTAGAGGCAATATTCCTCCACGCGAGAGGACGTATTCGTATGTTACGGGAGATGTTGGCGAGATCGGTGGGAGGAACCAATACTTGAGTGGCACCTTTGAGGATGGAGAGGCCAAGTGAGGCGTCGCGACGAACACGATCACCACGATTCGGGAGGAGGCGCAAGGGTCTAAGTGAATTTCATAGGAATATAAGAATAAATAAGGATGTCGACTGCTGAGTCGATGATAGAGAAGATGTATTTGTTTAACATATAAAATAAAACTAAATATGTGTGTTGTTTTGAGTGACGATAATAATAAGAATGGTTGTGTTTTGAATGTTATTTTTGTTTGCTTGAAAAAAGAATAAAGATGAATGTTGTCAAAATAGAAATACACAAAAATATTTATATGTACAACACATGATAGGGTATGGTAGGGGATGGTCAAGCTAACATTGGGAGACCCCATGTCTCCAAAGTGCTTGCCTACATAGCCCATTGCACAAAGCAAGGAAGGGCCTCGGGATCGATGTAGTTCTCCTTAGAACCGGGGAGAGGTGAATTCAGGCAATTTGGTTGTAGTTAGGTAATTTTTTGGTTGATAAGAATTTGATGTTGGTAGGGTAATGTTGTTGATGTTGATGTAGGTATAGGTAAAGTGAAAGTTAACTTACCCAAGTAGTAGGGAATCGTATCCGATTAAGGTCAACACACAATCCTAGAGTCGAGAAAAAGAGGAAAAAGTGTCCGTAGTTGAGAAGAGCCAATCAAACCACATATTAACATAGGATGAGCTTGAATCCCTAGGTAACTTGCATAGGTGAGAAGTTGATAGGTGAAAAGAGTTGTATAATCACAATATATGGATATACGTCACGTCCCTTGAGTTTTTGCTTTGACAAATGGTGAGGTGAGGTGGTTGATATGGGCAAGGGTGCTTTGAGAGCTTGTTACAAGGTGATTATTTTGACGAAAGATAACCAAACCTAAATAGACAAGTCCATGACTCAAAAGTGCTTGTGGAATCTTGCTTTTTATGTTTTTGACATAAATCGATCGATGCGGGAAGTCTACATGGGATATGTATTTTGTTGTTCTTGAGGTCTTCACGAATCGGATCAATGTGAGAAGCTTCTGATAAAGGCTGACTTTGTATAGTTTTCCTTCAAGGGAGCAGTCTATTTATAGTAGTGGAAGTGATTTTTGTGCATAGTTGTCCTTCGAGGGAGCAGTCTATGTATAACTTAGAGATCTAGATGTCCGTTTGGCATGAAGCATCTAGTTTTGTAGGAAGTTTGACTCAAAAATATCCCATAAATCTTCAATTGAGAACATATTATTTTGATACTTCTAAGTCATGGACCAGACTAAAAAGGGGAAGGCATCTTTAAGAGGAGGTAATGACCAAACCACGTGAGTTTGATTCTATTTTGAGATGGATGGAACAAAAGTGTATGAGGTAGTAAATGAGCTCAAGGGACGAGCGCAAGGTAGATAAGAAGTGATATAACACTAAATTCAACAGTATAATGGTCAAAGATGCAAGGAATTAAGGGGTTCAGGCTCAAGTTTACCATTAAGTGAGGCTAAACGGTAAGTGCCCGATCCGTAAATATGCGTGATAATGTAAGGCCCAATCCAATTAGGAGAAAATTTTCCACGTTTGCTCTTTTCTAGTTTGGTTACATGTTGATTCTCTTTGAGGAAAAGATCACCAACCTTAAAGGTACGCTCATGAAGTCGCTTATCATAAGCACGCTTGATGCATTTTTGATAGATTTGAAGGTGGTCAAGAGCCGTAAGATGACGCTCGTCAAGAAGCTCTAATTGGGCTAACCGCTCTTGGCGGAAATCATCGTTGGTGAGAATATCTTGAAGAGATATTCTGAGGGAGGGTATTTGTATTTTGAGAGGCAAGACAGCCTCGGTACCATATACCAAAGAAAATGGTGTGGCATTAGTGGAGGTACGAATGCTAGTACGATAAGCCCAAAGGGCAAAGGGGATGTGATCATGCCAATTTCTTCCAGAATCGTTAACAACTTTCATGAGGATTTTGGTTAGGGTTTTATTAGAAGATTCAGCTTGACCATTGGCTTGTGGATAGTAAGGTGATGAGAAGCTAAGTTTGATACCAAAGTTGTCACAAAGGTCTTGTAACAACTTATTTTTGAAATATTTACCATTATCTGTTATTAGGCGATGAGGAACACCAAAACGGAAGATAATGTGATGGTTAATGAATTCGACGATTTTTATTTTTTTGGTGAAATGAGTGGAATGGCTTCCACCCATTTAGTGTAATATTCAGTTGTTGTGATTATCCAATGGTGACGTTGTAAAGAGGGCGGGTGAATCTCACCAATAAGGTCTAAACCCCATTGTGAGAAAGGCCAAAGATCTTGTGCGACCTGTAGCGGATGGCTAGGAGTATGTTGAAGGTTGGCATGTTGTTGACACATAAAAAATGCTTAACATATTCGTAGTAGTCTTTATTAAGAGTAGGCCAATAATAACCTAGGTGAAGGATTCGTTTGGCCACGGCATGCAAGGCCACTATAATGTCCACCACAAATACCGTCATGGATTTGTTGGATGGTATAGGTGACCTCCACGCCGGTTAGACATCAAAGGAGGATGCCATCAAAGCCACATTTATAAAGGAGTCCCCCCATGACAACATAACGATAAACACCTTTAAGAAAAGCACGTTTTCTGTTACTATTAAGGTCAGGTGGGAGAACAGAGGTTGTAAGGTAGTCGTGAAATTGGTGATACGGGTATCCTGTGAATTAGCGAGACACATTATTTATCATACAAACAATCTGGGGCTGAGTAAGATGGGGCAAAGAGTTGTTGGACCAAGATGAAAATTTCAGAGTCAGTTGGTGAGGCAAGAATTTGCGAGGCTAAGAAAGCCATAGTATCCGCAAATTTAATTAGTGGAGCGGGGAATGGTTTGGATAGAATAACGAGTAAATGAGGTCAAAAATGAATCCACGTAATGTTTGTAATTTTGAAGTTCCTCATTTTTACATTGGTAGATGCCCATTACTTGATTGACTACCAATTTAGAGTCACCGAAAATATTGATAGATTTGACACCTAAGTGTAACGTAACTTGGAGACCCAAAACAAGGGCCTCATATTCCGCTATATTATTAGTGCAGGGGAAATTGAGCCAGAATGAAAGAGGCATAGGCTCAGTGTCAAGAGGAATGAGAACAACGCCGGCTCCTCCACCGCGCTGGCATTTGGATCCATCGAAGAAGACGGTCATCGGATAGGACTCCTCCTTGAGTGAAAGAGTGGCGATGAGTTCGTCGGGAAATTAAAATTGGTAAATTTTCCCCGGAGTAAAGGGGCCTCGCGAGTTCCTCCGCAATAGTTTGTCCTTTGATTGACTTCTAGTGTATAAATTCAAGGTCAAGGTCAGCGAGGAGCATAAGCCATGGGTGATGCGTTGGTTTAGATGTGGTTTGGTGTACATATAATGAATGGGATCCGTGTTGGTGATGACAAAAGTTGTATGATTCGGGAGGTAGTGTCGGAGTTTGGTGGCTACGAATGATAGGGCTAGGCACAATTTTTCTACATGTGTATACCTAGTCTCGTAATCCACGAGAGTACGACTTATATAATAAACAGATTGTTCTCTATGTGTCGAGTCCCGATGTGCGAGCATGGCTCCTATAGCATGGTCAATGGCAGAAAGGTAAATGTAGAAAGGGCGATCATCCGAGGTGGGATAAGCACGGGTGGTTGCAAGAGATAGGATTTGAGAGCTTCAAAGGCTTGGTGACACTCTTCGCTCCATTGAAAGGCAATGTCCTTTTTAAGAAGGTGACAGAAAGGTTGACATCGATCCAAGAGTTGGGAAATGAAACACCGGATAGATTGAATTTTACCTTGCAAACTACGTAATTGTTTGAGGTTTTGGGTGGGGGCATTTCTAGGATAGCTTTGAATTTAGATGGATCGACCTTAATGCCACGTAAAGAGATGATAAAACCAAGAATTTTTCCCGAAAGGACACCAAAGACACATTTCTTTGGTTGAAGACGGACATAATATTGTAACAGACGATCGAAAATAATGGTTAAAACATCGAGATGTTCACTGCGATGTTTAGATTTGTGAAGAAGATCATCGACATAATCTTCAAGAATAGTGTGCATAATGTCATGAAAAATTTAAGTCATAGCCCGTTGATAGGTATCACCATCATTCTTAAGGCAAACGGCATGACACGATATGAGAAGGTTACCCAAGGAGTGATGAAGGTAGTTTTATGTTGATCGACCGGGGCTACCAAAATTTGATTGTATCCCGAAAAGCCATCCATGAGAGAAAGCATCTCATGGCCACGGTGAGATCAACAAGTTGATAAATACTTGGGAGGGTAAGTCATCCTTGGGGCAAGTGAGGTTAAGGTCTCGGAAATCCATACATATCCGAAGTCCCCCGTCGCTTTAGTGATAGGTACGATGTTAGAAATCTATTGAGGATAGTCAATAGGCAAGATGAAGGAAAGCAGAAAGGAGTCATTGAAGCTCTTCTTTGACCAAGAGAGCAATGCGTGGATGCATTTTCTCGGTTTCTGTTTGACTGGTTTGGAATCGGGTTTTAGGGTAATGTTATGGATAGCAATGTCGGGATCAATTCTGGCATGTCGGCGTAGACCAGCGAAATCTTGGTTGCGGAGTACGAGAGAAAGGTAGTAAAGGCGGATTTTTCAGATGTGTTAAGGGATTGTCCGATCTTCACAACGTAAGGATCCTCCTCTATGTGGATGTTGATTTCTATAGTCGACTCATTCAACATGGTTTGAGTTTCAGACGGTAAGGCGCGTTGAATATAGGAGTCATCCGCACCAAGGTAAGTGAGGATGGAGTCGTCATCCTGGCACACAACAACATTAATTGAAGGCGAATCCTCTTCGACCATGTCTGGATATAGAAGGGGAAGAGAATATGGGTCCTCATTATCACGTTGATAAGTGAGAGGACCTAGGAAGATAGCATTTATGAAAAAAAAAAGTTAGGAGGGATAGATTCAGGGTCTATCGACTCTGTGGGTGACGATGGCAAAATGGGTGATGATGGTTTGGTAGGGGTGATGTCGTCATCTTCTAGGATACAACTGACATGAGGTTTCTCCGGTGTAAGTGTTTCAGGAAATCCGAGACCACTACGATCATTGTGTTTGCGTGTAGTCACGGGAATGATTGTATGTCGGCCTTGTTCATAAAGACCAAAATCAAAACCTTTCAAGCACAATGAGTCAAGAAGGTGAGGGCGAAACGACGATTTTTCAAGTATTGAAAATCAGATTGGAAGGAACCACACCAAGAGGAGGTTCAGGGGTAATGGAGGATGCGTCGACACCCCCATACGTTAGGTTGGTGCGGAAATTAGGTGGTCCGTAAGGTATTACCTCCCTCACGCGATGATCGTTGGTAGGATGCGCATCTAGCATCCGTCCAGTACTCTACGGGGTATGGAAAGAGCTAACATTATATAGGTGATACTCCCCAGCGTAAGGCGTTGAAAAAATCTACTAAGGGAGTCCGAGGTTGGGATGTTATCTGCTTTGGAAAGGAAGTGGTATTTGCGATGGCGGTTTCATTGGTTGAAGTGGATGGTAGAGGTGTGGTTGAAGTGGATGGTTGGGTTGGATGAATGGGTGTCTTGATTGGTACAAGCACATCATTAGGGTGATATAACATATTGCAATTTTTTAAGGGGGAGGATTAGCTTTTACGGTGTAGGACTTCCCTCGTACTCAAATTTTATGCATCTATGTAAGGTGGAGGAACGCATCCCATAGCCCGAGATCGAGGGCGGCCTAACAACATATTGTATTGGAACTCTCCCTTAAGGACATAGAAGAGTTTGGGTAAAGTGTGTGGCCCTACATGAATGTTAAGGATCACTGTACCTAAGGTAGAAGTGATAGAATCATTGAATGACCACAACATGATGGGGTTGGCAAACATGCAACTAGAAGGGATATTCATTTTTAGAAGGCTTTTGAAGAGATGATGTTTAGACTAGCACCCCCGTCAATCATAACACGATGCACCTGAATGTCCCAGACATAAGCTGAGATAAAAAGAGTAGGGTCAGGATCTTCAGCACCAAAGTTGATAATTTCATCTTCGGAGAAACTGATAGCAACGACTTGCTGTACAGAGACAGAAGTGGTTGGGGAGATAGGTTGTTTGGTGAGAGAAGCAACGTGATAGGGTGTGAGAATGGAGGTACAGCAAGGTTTCATTAGGTAAACCTCTATTCCTTGAAGGATTTCAACGAGAGCTTGTCGATGAGATTCAGAAGTCTGAATGAGATCATATAGTGTGATTGGTGAAGTTGTTTGATCATAGTTTGGTGGGCAACTCCATTAGAGACGGGGTAGGCGGGTCCACGAATAACCACTTTAGGTGGTGGTGTGATCGGGATGGTGGACGGAGAAAGAGAGGCTGCAGGTGTGCTTTCTTTCACTTTCCCATTGTTTTTCTGCCCTCGACTAGCAACACTAATCATATTGATCTCATGAACATGAGAGGAGGAAGACGGTATGGATAAGTCATGGTCTTCGAGAGGTGGAGTTGTAATAATGATAGATTTTGGTGAGGCGGGGACAGGTGGTATAGGAGAGGGAATTGAAGCTAAAGGTCTCTCCCTTCGTAAGTTGTCTTTCTTAAATTTTCTATCTGAGAGAGGTGATTGACAAAGTATGGCTTTCAATGCTTTGCATCCCTCTACGTCATGTCCTGGTGTGTGATGGTAAGCGAAGATTTTAGACTCATAATAACCTATAGGTCGATGTTTAGATAGATCATAAAGTCTAAGTGGGGGTAGGGAAATGGTTGCATTCTCCACCAACATAGCAAGGATTTTGGCGTAAGACCCTTTGAGTGAGTCAAAGTCAGAGGAAGATGAGGCTATTGACTGGGTAGATTCTGGTAATGATGGGGTATGGTTGATTTGTATGGGTGGTGGTTTAGCCAAGGGGTTTTGATAATGGGTTTTAACTAAACGTGGCTTCTTTGGCGTAGAAGCTATGTTTAGCTGGTTAGATGATGAGGCCATAGATGATGTGGTATCAGAAAACAACCACGGAGAAATAGGAGTGATAGAAAATAAATCTTTTGATGATGGAATTTGTTTAGGGTTGATAGGTGGATAGGATACGCGGGGTGACGGTGTTGATATACCCTTGGATCTTTGTATGGGTGCAGAAGGTGTAGGTCGTTTTAAAGAAAACACAGGAGGTATGATATATTGATGCAAGGTGGAGGGATGAGGTCCCAATATGGAAGGTAGGTGTGACAACGATGGTTTTAGTTGTGATAGAGGCATAGGTTGAGGAGATTGAGTCTGTCTCCTAAGTGGATGGACGACTTTATTTTTAGATAAATCTAGCCGCTTAGGTGGGTGTGTTAGACTGGGTATTGGTGAGGTCCCAAGCGTAGGGGAAGATTTGGTTAGGCTAATAGAGGTGGATGAGGTATTTGGTAGAGATGAGGGGGGTGAAGATGAGGACATAGGCATTTTAAGCTTCTATAAACACTTCGGGTATATGGTAGAGGCGTCTGGATCGGTCATCTGCATTTGAGTAGAATATGGGGTACTCAAACGTTCCCATAGGACTCGTCTTTCTTCTGAGGGATGACAATCCTCACGTGTGAATAGGAACTTTTGTATGGAAGAAAGGTGGGTTGTGATTCCGGTCCACTATGGGTGTGATACAAGGGGTAGATGAGGCACTGTATCAATGGGCGTTAAGAGGTCAACCGGTCGCTGAAAAGATTTAGGTGATGAAGAACTAATAGGTAGGAGGGCATGTTTGAGAGGATCCGTCATAATTAAAGAATTTGGTGATGTCGGTTCAAGAGGTTTCTCGTCTAAGGATGACAAAATAAGTGGCGAGCCTTCCTCTTGTACAGCAAGAATGGTAGAAGGAGATGTTTGGGAAATAGATAAGTTAGATAACATCCGCTCACAGTCTTGCAAGGATGTGGTGTAAGAAGGCTCATCTGTGAGAAGAGACCTCTGGGTGGTTAATTCCTTGATGGGTAAAGGAATGGCAAGGATTTCGTCTTGTCTTGATGGTGATGAAGGGGGTTCGGGTTCCTACATTAGTGAAGAGGCTTGATTCAGAATTTTTCGATAGAGGCTTTTGGCTGGGAGTCGAAGACTGCATGGATCTCATGAACACTCTCCTCGGCTAAGATATCTTGGTTTATGTTACTGTTAGAAGAGTGATTCGGGAATGGTTTGTTGAAAATTTTCAAATTTTGGTTAGCAGGGGCGTTAGGATTATCGAGGGCTATATCCCCTGCATCAACCATTTCCTGCACTATGTTTTTCAACATCTTGCAGTTTTCATGACTATGGCCCTTCACGCGGTGGAAGTTACAGAAGTCATTTTCTTTGTACCAAGAAGGTATAGCGCGGGTGGAATCAAACCCGGAGTGAGGTTTAACAGGAGGTAAGGTAATAGCTTTTCTTTAAGCAATTTTTCCAATATCACACCATAAGTTTCTCCCAAGGGAGTGTAATTGATGGGCTTAGCTTTATACTTATAGGTGGTTTTTGGCGAGGTATTAGACGGTGGTTGGGATTTGACCATCACCGCATGCACAACTCCTTTTGATTTTGAAGTAGTCGATGCATGAGGATTGGTGGTGTTAGGTTTGTTGGTGGAATCTTGGGTTCGGAAATTAGGGTTTTTGTTGCGCAACCGCAATTTCTCTTCCTCTAAGGCTCGAATCTCTAGTTTTCGAGCCATAGTAAAGGCCTCGTCAAATGTGCGGAAAGTTTGAATTTGGAGGGTAGGAGAGATGTGCTTAGCGCAAGCCCACGTAAAAAGTTTGATAAGTTCGGCCTGAGGCAAGGCATACGTAAGTTGGTTGATAAGGCCCGCCATCATCCAGCGAAATCTGCGATAGATTCATGTTCAAATTATCGGATGGCATAGAGGTCGGTGATAGATACTTTCTTGGAAATGTTAATGGAGAAATGATCCAAGAAAGATTGGGCTAGTTGGTTAAAAGAGAAGATTGAGTCTTTGGGTTAAAGCACCTTTGTACCACTCTAAGGTGGGTCCTGATAAGGACATGGGAAAGGTGCGGAGTAGTAAGGCATCATCATGAGCAATTAGATAGCAGGCATGTCTAAATGAGCGCAAGTGTTGTTGAGGATCCTCCTTACTATTAAAACGAGTAAATTTTGGTAATTCCCATTGAGGAGGATATGAATGAAGGGGGACAGAAGGGTGGATAGGCTCCCGACAAACTTGCTCGTATGTCAGGGTGCTACGACTTCCTGAAACAGAAGCCTCCATATTTTTCATTTTGTCCATCATTTGTTTGATTAAATCAGTAGTTGGATGAGATGATGGTGCGGTTGCGGTAAACGGAGGTAGATTGGGCCAAGGGCCACCACTAGACAATGGTGGGGTTAAATGTTGATAAGGTATAGAGGATGAATATGTTGAGGCGGCTGAATAGGGATGTCCTATATAAGACGTTGAGGTTACCGGATACGTGTGTGGAAATGAAAAGGTGGGCGGAGCTTGAGAAGGAAAGCTCGTGTGGATAGGTGGCAGAGAGCAAGTCATAAAAGGAGCAGTCTGCAAGAGAGACGAGGTGGGAGCAGTCGGCGGTAATGATATGTTGGGCCCAAGATTAACCAAAGGAAAGCCAATCTGTGCCGTATGAACCCCTGAAGCCATTGGATTGGGAAACGGGGCTAAGGATGCGAAGGTAAAGCGAGTTATTAGGCGAGAGAAGGAGCTAAATGAGCAGCTATACTAATAGGCATGCGAATAAGGAGTTGACCATCGGGCGTACGGTCGGGGCATGAGACAAATTATATTATGCAGCGCTAGGATTAGTGTCCAAAAATTTTACAAATTCCTTATCTCCTACTGAGGATTTTGGGAACCTCACTTTGGTGTCCGTAGGGTTCCCCCATAAAATGTGAAGGGGGCGATTCGAGGAAATGGCATAGAGCAGGCATGTGAAACCATGGCGGTGGCTTGCTTCGAGTGATAACAACCATGGGCAAGAGTACACAGGAAGGTTTCAATATATCAGGAACGAGAAACAACCCCAGAATGTTGAAATTGGTAGGTTCTTTGGTTTGTCGAGAGATTGTAAAAAGCATGTAACCGATATCGGTCGCTAACCGATATCGATTATATCTTGTAGCGGCGTCGGTCACTTAACCGATGTCGATATAATAGGACTTGTATAATAAACTATAAGAAGCTACTGATTTGGGGTTAACAATGCTTAGTATGCCTACCAAACTATTCTGAAGTGATCACAGAAAATAGTGTATGACAGAGAAACAGAACTGAAAACAAGCAAGATACACAAGCAAATTAACAGACTAACCCTAGGATTAGTTTTAATCAATTTGGGCTTATGCCCTTAGACGCAGAATGATGTCAGAATCCTAAACAAAAGACTTAGGGGAAATGTCAAGTTTGTTTTGGCTTATAAGGTTACCTCAATCGGGTGGAGGAATACCGTGGAAAAAGGGGAATGTTTTGGTGTCGTGTTAATTGTGAAGTGATTCGGTATGTGTTGTGTAGTGAAAGTAAGATTAATTTCTTGTCAATACCGTGGAAATCACCCCCACGTGTATGACCTGTTACTTAATCTACGTTCACTAGAATTGAAAATAGCACGCAAAAATGGGATGCACGTGTTTTAAACCCAAATTGAAAATGTTATTCGATGAAGCAAAGAAGATGACTTTCACTAATGCAAAGCTGGGAAAGCAAGACAAATTCTTTTACCAAATATAACAAAATATCGTGTGAAATTTTTAGAAGAAGAAAACAGCAAGTATGCTCCCTATATGAAAGCAAGCAAGAAAGAAAGAAACCCAAAATGGGTCCCACCGGGCGTGCCAAAATGTTTCGCACATAAATGCTTCCGTTCCTGGAATAGAGTTGCTTCTATCCTTTCATTCCTTTGAGAAACAGATAAGGGTTAGGGCTAGGAGGAATACCTGTTGAATGTTGAGATGGTGTGTGCGTACCGTAGAGAGAGATCAAATCGATTGCAAAGAACTCCTTTTTGTCTGGGAAGGACTACCTGCAAGTAAGAATACAAGACCACCAGATTCTAATTAGATGATAAGTGAGGGAACTGCCTTGGGCCCAGGAAATATGAGACTTCCTTTTGAAGGTGGTCAGTTCCCATGCTGATATGAATTAACACAAATTCTAACAAATAAGCTATTGTCCATTTACAATTTGTTTACCTTGTTAGAACAATAGAGAAAAGGATGGTCTTGGTTTTGAATCACAGTGTGACCCGATCTTAAGTCAGTGTCACCGGTCTTAGTTGATGATAACCGATATCGGTAGGGGTAGTGATTTAGGGGGTTTGGTAAAAGGTTGGCTATAAGATGACTATGGTGTTTATAAGACTAGTAAAAGATTGGGGATGGGTAACGGGGTGATAGAGAAGGCTTAGAGGGTATGGGAGCTGTTCTTGGGGTAGTGTAAGGGTAGAGGAATGATAGTTAGATGGGGGTGTAACCGGGTAGTGGATCGGGAGTAGACTTGTAATTATTGTGATTGAGAAATCCAAGAAATATTATTAAAAGAACGTATAAGACTTACTTACTAGTTCCCGATGGAAAATGTAGGTTACGGGGTTGTGATGACGAAGAAAGGGTTCAAGTAGGATGATCGACAATCCAAGATGAGCTATCTCCTCTCCCGATCCTCGGATGAGTGTCACTAGAGCTTTGGTTATTCGATTTGCGATCTTGGGCTTAATTTCCTTCTCTGCAAACTCCTCTCTTTCCTTCACTTGTATCATTGTTCACCAAGTAAATTCCAGATCCTTCCAATGACTTCTCCTTCGATCAAATGAAAATCCAACCACTTGTTTTTGGTTGGGCAAGGTCATTTATAGGAACCGATGGTGGTGGTTACGTAACCGGCGGCGGTCAGTAGAACCAAGATCAATCAGTCAAAGTGGGCTATTTTTAGTAAAATAGCCGCTTTCCCTCCTTTTCTCCGAGGGATTAGTTGCGGGCTTGGTCAAGTCATTATGAGGTTGGTTTTAGGTGCGGGTGAGGAGTCATTAGTCATGGTGTGGATGCGAGACCAAGTTATAGGTCTTAATTAGGTTAGTTTAGGGTTAGGACTAGGTCATGATGAGGTGGCGAAATGAGGTGGCTGATATGGCGATGTGGATTTATTAATTATAGGGTAATTAATAAATAATTGTGTAAGGTTTAGGTGATGAGGTTAGGTTGCGAAATGAGATGCGGGGCACGAGAGAGGGTCGTAAGACACAAATTTGGTGTCTACAAAGTATGCTTCAAGGAAGAGTTAGTATTATCGACCTCATGTTTATACCCAAGAAGATTATCAACAACTTCGGGATGTTGATCGATCTGGACTCATGTTGTTGATCATTGGTGGAGTGGTGTGTTGACTAGATATACATTAGAGTACGTAGTTTCTACTTATTCTTTCCTAGAGGTTGTTGAGTTTGAGTTCTTGCGAGAACCAAGAGGATCTTTCTTGCATGTTGTGTTATTAGCCATTAAGATCCTCTTCATCACTCGAGCTTAGAAGCAGTTCCTATGGCTAGCTAAACTCCCACCATGAGTGGGGCATGGAAGAATAGGTGGTGACCAATCAAAGATCCTATGGCAGAAGTGGAAAGAGAGGAGAGATGAATCAAGTATAATGAAGCTCCGGAGAAGAAACGGTGAGAAAACACAAGATTACAAGAATGATGGATGTGTCAGGCATGAGATGTTATGGGAAGGAATTGAAGTTCACTTAGAGGACATGGAACCCAAGTAGTTTTTTCTACCTTATCTTGGAAAATGCAATAGGAGAACCCCCTCTGCTTTTGATGAGATCTTTCCGGATGGAGAAAAGAGATGGAATGTAGCAACACATTTGAACCCACACGATGAGCAAGCCTTAGCACTTAGTTTTCCATTTTATTAAACAAGTATTTCTAGTTTGATTGGCATTGGTAAGCAAGTAACATCATGTAGATATCATTTTACATTGCACCCATCTATGTCTCAAGGAGACATTTACCGTATTTAGTGGTATCGTGTTAGGCACATTTTTCAAACAAGGTGTGGGCTCACGAGAATGTGGGTATCACATCCGGAGGTAGTTTAACTTCAAAAATCTTGGGTATCAATTTAGTACAATGGTGGGAACATAGAGTAGCACTTCTTTAGGCCCTATGCCAGCTACAGAGGAGGAGGATCTAGAGGGTCGGGTGTGAGTAGAGCTAGTGCATGCTGGGGGGTGGAGGAAACACAAGAGAGAATCAAGCTCTTGGATCTAGTCAAAAAGGGCTTCAACCCTTGCAACAAGTTTTTATGAGATGTATCTTAATTTCCTATAAAGGTGTTGAGGATGATATAGAGCATGTTGATAATTTTTAATTTCTATGGCGGGTGAAGGGGACCACTACCTTAGAGAGGAAGGAAAACCATTTTTGAACTACGTTGCAGGGGCATGTGCATAGTTGGTACCAAAACTATGACCCCCATCGACAACAATGGATTATATTGTGTTGTGTGATACATGCTTGGCGAGAATTTCATATTCTTGAGTTTGAGCAGAAAAAGATTCAAAGACGCTCAAGGAGATTCAACAAGGTATGGAGGATATTTTTGGGAGTTTGATGTGTACTTTAAGACTCTCTTTTGAAGTTTTCTTATGATATCCATCCATATCAACATGTTCATTGGTTTGTGGGTGGCTTGATAACACACTTTAGTTGAGTGCTTTCACATAATACTTTCTGCATCCACGCGAGGCCTTTGAGGATCTTTACACATTGAGGCCGTCAGAAGCATTGGCATTGGGGTAAGCCCATTTTTAGAATCACAAATTTTACGTGAATTCATCTCATGAAACATGTAGTGGAATTGATGCATAGATTGTGAAGTGGAAGGACACACAAAGGATAATTTCCCTCGAAATTTCGTGTGTTCCATGTCATCGGAATGTGAGATATTTCATGGGGACCATGATCCAAGTAGATTCCCTTTGTTACAACAGATGGTACGTAAGAACGTGTCTTGGTATTGTAAAATATATACATCTACAATCCATGATATGAAGGATTTCAGCTGATAGACCATATCCATGATGCAATTTATGTTGGTGTATGCCATACCGGGGTTGTGAATGGTTTTAAGCATGAGGGGCATCAAAATGAAGGTGATGAAGATGGTGGAGGAAGGGGAAGAAGCATTTACGGAGGATTTAGAGGTTGTGGTGGTTGCAGAGAAGGAAGGAGTGAGTTTCCCTATGGAAATTCTTTTAATTTTGTATCTAAAGATCACTATAAGCGCGAGTTCATTGATTTTTTGTAATGCTTGTGGTGTAGTAAGAAGAATAAGTATGAGGATTTCCCTTATCTTTATGATTACATGATATATAATCATAAGAAGTAGGACAAGGGTGCAGGCATGGTTAGTGTCAAATGCATTGGACCCTTGTTCATGCCCATTGCAACATCTAATCATGAGTTAGAGCTTGTATTAGTAACTACACACGTTGAAGCTGCACGCACCATAGAAATACAAAAGAAGAGGCCTCTAATTACAACAGAATATGTATTACATGGTAAGTACCCTGATCCAACTTATCAAAAGGAATTTTACAGTAAGACTATGGAGGTGATTAGAGATTTGCAAGGGATATCTACTTGTTTGAAAGAGCACTCGCAGAAATTGGAATAAGCGAATAATTTTGAGATCCCTCGAAGGATGTGAATGATGTCAAAGAGTTATGTAAGATGTTGCACCAAGATAATATCATTCCTCCGCTGGGAGAATGGTTGAGAGGAAAGGTACCGCATGGTGGGAATGATCATGAGAGACCTATCTTGCATGCTAATTTACCCCTTCATAATTTGTATTATGATGAGGAGATATCAATGACTGCATGTAGTTTTGGATGACTCTTCAAAGCAACATACTTATTGACATATGTGCATAGGTAAATTTTCTTGCTCTAGATGCGTGGAATAAGGTGGGAAGGACACCATTGCAACCATCCTCCATTGTTATGTACATGGAAAACAGGACTAAGGCTACACCCATTGGAGTCTTGAAGGATTATTCCATAATCATCCAAAGAGACAAGTTCACTAGGGAATTTGAAGTCTTTGTGCTTTCCAAGGAAGATATATTTCTGTATTACTTGGGTGCCCTTGGTGTTATGTGAATAATTTATATTTTCACTTTAACATGGGGTATATAAACTTTGAGAAAAAGGAGTGCGTGATTATTCCACTCACAAATGGGAGATCTGTAAATTATGTCGATCCTTTAGGGGAAGAATACATTAATATAATTTATATGTGCACCATCAGAGACCTAGAGGTTACTGAGCCATGAGGATTCATTCGGTGCAATGATATTCAGTCTATAAGTGATACAACTAGCGTTGCATGTGATAATTGGGCACATGGAACTTATGAGTTGGTTGGAAGGGAATTAAGAGGCACTCTAACTTGTGTTGTCAAGGCACATTCATTCACATGTCTAGGAGGAAGGAAGTTACCCGATTACATAGGATAAGGTAACCATGATGTATTATTGCACGCTATAGAAGTCCTACCTTGGATGAGACAACAACGTGTGGGTGGGTGACTCATCGATACAATCTTCTAGAGTGGCACAAATTTAGGATCACGTTCTCTGTTATGTTTCTCTAAAGTAATTCCCCTACAAGGATACGTGACTATCATCGAGAGATAGTAGACATTGCTTCACATTCAAGAATGTGAGAGAATGTGGAGGGAAGGCCTAGAAGCTTTACCACCTTCACTTTGGGTGCATAAGGTCTATTCCATCTTGTAGGGTTTTGTATGTGCTTGGTATTTTTATTCGAGCTATGTCGTTAGACATGGAATTGGCAAGAGATGACAACAAGTATTATTCAAAATTTTGAGTACCTATCCTCTAAACCATTATTGAGTGCGACATTACATGTAGTCAATCACCTTACTTTGGGAGATAGTTCCAAGGATGAGGACCTCATTATTGATTTACTAGGAGAACCTCAATTGGGGGTTCCCTTTGTGGAGGAAGAATATGATGAAGTATAGTTTGAGCGCGTATTCCTAGACAAATAAAAGGTAAAATGGTGTACATGATAGGACATGAAGAAATAGAAAACTTAGATGTTGATAATATAGAACGTACACACGATGTCTTGGAGAGTGCGGATGAGCAAGTGAACACTTACCACAAACCCTTGAAAATAGAGAAGGTCAATATTGGTACAGAGGAAGAACCAAAAGATGTAATCATTGGTGATTACTAGACAGACCAAGAGGTCTCAAAGATAATTGAACTACTATGTAAATTCTAGGATTTGTTCCTGTGTAGGTACCATGAACTGAAAGGAGTACATCACTCATTGGGAGAAATGTGGATTAAGTTAAAGGAAGGTGTGCACCCAATTAGGAAGAGGCCATATCAGATGAATCCTAATCTATGTGTAAAGGTTAAAGAGGAGATTGATAAGATGTTGGAATGCGGGATGATTAAATCTATTAAACAATCTCGAATGGGTTATCCCAATGGCGATTAGTATAAAAAAGGATGGGAGAATAAGGATATGTGTAGACTATACATATTGGAATGTTGCATGTTTCATAGATCCTTTTGTGACCCTGTTTACTGAGGAGATTTTGGAAGGTGGGACAAGAGATCTATTCTTTTCCATATGGATTCTCAAGCTCTCACTAGGTAAGGATTGCAAAGGAGGAACATGAAAATCCTACTTTCACCACTTAATGGGGAAGTTTTTCTTATAAAGTTATGCCTTTTGGATTGAATAATGTGCATGTTGTATTCTCGTGCATTGTGGTATACGTATTTCAATAATTTATTCATAAGTTTTTACAAGTTTATCTAGATGATTTGATAGTGTATGGATTAGTCAAGGACCACTGTGAAAATTTGAGGTTGATGTTTGAGATGCAGGAAGTTAAGTATCTCTCTGAATATTAAGAAATGTGTCTTTTCTACACTTTTTGGTACACTACTAGGTCATATTTTTTGCAAGGAAGGCTTATTGGTAGATCCTTCCAAAGTTGTTATCTTGGGATTGGAGGAGCGTACCACTCAAAGTGTGGTGTGTGGATTCTTAGGGAATATAGGTTACTTGCTGAAAATCCATCAAAGGATATGCAAGGATATCTATGGCATTAGAGGAGTTATTGAAACATAAGAATAAATTCAATTGGGGTGAGGCACAACAGATGACTTTTGACACATTGAAAGAGAAAATTACTATTGCACCCATTTATGACTTTCCCTCTTGGGACAACCCATTTCATGTGCATGTGGATGTTTCAGGTATGGAAATTGGAAGATTTCTAGCACAACCTAGAAAAGGGAGTTTTGATCATCCTTTGTGTTTTGTAAGTGGGAAGTTAACTCCAGCTGAGTAGAATTACACCACGACGGAGCATGAATCATTGTCTATGATTTATGCACTACATGAGTTTAGGAAGTACCTATTGGGTACTCCATTCATATTTTATACAGACCATATGGCACTTAAATATTTAGTAAATAAGTCCATTTTGTAGGGGTGCATATACCATTGGGTATTTTTATTTTAGTAATTTGACTTATTAGTCGTAGTAAAACAAGGAAATAAAAATTCAGGACCGAGCCATCTTTCTAGAATTAGTTTAGGTGAGGATGCACAAAGCATTGAAGACAAAATGTTGGATGCACATTTGTTCAGATTAAAATGTGCGACCACTGAATTAGAGGATATTTTTTTCTTTTATAGACAGTGTGGCTTTGATGGAATGAAGAGTATAGAGAGAAAAAAATTGAAATCCATGTCATGCCTTACGTGTTGATAGGAAGAGATCTATACAAACTTCGTTGGGATAAGGTGTTGCGTAATTTTTAGTAGAAAATGAGTGCATAAGCATTGTGGAGGAATCTCATGGAGGCATTTCTAGTGGAAATTATGCAGGTCGTGCCATCATAGGCAAGATTTTTATGGCTAGTTTGTGGTGGGATACATTATACAAAGATTCTGTAGAATATGCCAAGGGATACAATCATTACCAACACCTTGGAAAGGTGGGCATAGGGATGAAATGTCATTAAGGCATTTAGTAAGTGTGTAACCTTTTGATAACTAGTAAATTGACTTCGTAGGACCTATTTCCCAACCATCACATAGGACAGGGTCATGCTACATCATTACTTGTATATATTATGTTACCAAGTGGACATATGTAACACCAACTAAGGATGACACCACCTCTATTGCAGAAAGGTTCCTTTGGGAGAATATAATAAGTAGGTATAGATGTTCATTGAGTCCAACAAGTGACTGGGGCAATCATTTCTTGAATGAGATTGTTACGATATTATTGACAAAGTTTATGGTAGCCCATCATAAGACTACACCCTATCACGCACAAGATAATGGAATTGCTTAGGCGTTCAACAAGATTATGAACCACACATTGACAAAGATTTGTAATTTTGGAAGGAAGGATTGGGATGATAAAGTTTATGTTGTACTATGGTCATATAGAGTAACCTAATAGAGGTTGAACAAAGCCACACCCTTTCTTTCGGTTGGTTTTGGTGCAAAAGTTGTTTTACCGATTGAATATATGTTACCATCCCTTCCTCTTGCACGCGCAGAGGGTTGGGCGATGAGAAAGAAATTGAGGAGCACATAGACAAACCGATGGAGTTGGATGAAAATCACACCATATCCTAATGGAACCATAAGACAAAGAAAGCAAGATAGAATGCCTGACATGATCAACACATTAAAAACAAGAAGTTAGAAGTGGGATAAATGGTTCTTCTCTAGGACTCCAAGTTCTTACACCACCCTGGGAAGTTCCAAGTGCATTGGTTGCGACCGTATGTCTTGACCTACATACTTAACTCAAGCACTTTATAGCTAGAGGCTTTTGATGACACATGGTTTCCTACTTTCTTTAACGAGAGTAGGTTGAAACCCTACTATAAATAATTTTTCTTGGTTTTGTAAATAATGCAAGTATTTCAAGTTAACTTAGAATTTTTCTTAAAGCATTTTCCTTTCCATATTTTTCCTTTCATCATCATTATTATTTGTTTTTCTTTGCGGTGTTGTGTTGTAAGTTGGTGCACGGTAGCTAATTACATTATAAGTGATCCGGCTACACAGAGGACCATGCATACCTTTAGTGTGGGGTGGATTGATGTATAAGTTTGGAAATGGTTTGAAATTTTTAAGGAGGTTGGATGGATGGAAAAACCATACTGGGATGATTGGCACAAAGTTAGAAGAACAATTGGTGTGGTGTATAAGGTGTTTGAATTTTTTGTGTACTAGAGGTGTTTTGAGAAAAGTTAAGTTTCTTAAAAACCATACAAGAGAGAAATAAAGATCGCATAGTGTAACATGAGGTAGATGGAGGTATAATAAATTACTTGGTGGATGGTGCATAAGTTAAGTTATTTGGTTCAAGTAAAGCATGCATATGAGGTCTATGGTAGGAAGTAATGATAGTACGCCTAAAGGTTATGATGCAGCATGCGAGAAGAGGTCGTAGGAGTTGACTTAAGTGGACAAGGTACTTTATTAAAAAGTAACGTTAAAATGGGTGGGTCAGAAGGACATTAAGGTCTTGTAAATGTATAAAAGGGGGGTGAGGGTAGTCATTCTAACTAACTTACCCTAAAAATTTTAATTTTTGTGCTCTCGAGAGTTGAAGAACGATGAGGGTTTGATTAGAAAGTGAAGTAATTTTCACAAACTAGTGGCATTTCGGAACTATGATAAGATCTTACGGTGTAGCAAGGGGTAAGGAAAATAATAAGGCAATAGGGGATTGCATAGAAGTGAAGCTATTGAAGTTGACAAGCTTGGGTAGGCAAGGAAAAATAAAAACACCTAGGACACGGAGAAAGGAAATAGACATGGCACAAAGAAAGCACGAACAAAGAAACTAGTGGTAGAAAAGGAGGAACCCATTGAGGTTTACTCAAAAATGTATTACCCGTTAGGTGTGATTAAGGAAGAAAAGTGGAGTTTGAACATTTATAAATGCAAGATCAGTGAATTCAACCATAGAACAAATTAACATAATAAATAATGGTGGGAGGATTTATTTAAGGATGTTCCAAGGGTAGACAAGATTAGAAACCATAGGGTGGATGACTCGGTGAAACATTAGTTATAGAATACTGAGGTTTTTCAGCTTTGGGAGCTGCCCTTCTTCGCTAAGCCTCCCCCTCTTCTCCGATTGTTAATTTCATGGGTGGATAAGGATTTTTATACTTTATGGGGAGGAGAATAAGTATTATGGGCCAATTGATTAGAATTGTAATGAGACTTATGAAACATTGGTGAGGACATGGCACTCAACTTAGGTGCCACTAAAAAAATTGAGGAATTGGAAAAGAAATTAAACTATAAGAAGACAGAAGGGATCGGGTTATTTCGACCTTGATGACCCATCATTGAAATTCACATCCCAACTCATCGATTACAAACTAATTGCATCGAGAGAGATGGAAAAATATAAACAAGAGGTTCATGTACATTACATACAGGGTATCCAAGCAGGCACACTACAACTTCACCCAATTTATTGCAAATAATATCATTGAGTAGGTGGGAGTACACAATGAGGTTAGATCCAATATTACATGGGGATATATATTATTACTAATTGTATTTTGGGAAATTGGTGTCCTTAATGGGCTAGATGGAAATATATGGGTTCACCCAACAGTACGGTCATCTCCCGTAGTGCAATTTTTGTAATTCACTTGTGATGGCACCATCATGAATACCTACAAGGCCTGGATGAAAAAGTGGTATAAATGAATTTGTGAGGCCTTTAAGAATACATGGTGCATGCCATATGATTTGCCAATGGTTTTTGGGGACAGGTGAAGTTTGCAGTCACACAACACTTCAGCTTGGAAAAGTTTATGATGGCCAAAGGAGAAATGGGGAAGTCGTAAAAACTCCCATTTGCATACATTATTAAATATATGAAGTGTTCCATCAACCATTTAAAGTTTGCATAGAAGTTGACGTTTGATGCTAACAAAGAGGACATTGATGTTCACACCATTTGCATAACCTACAAGTATGGTGCGAGGCCAATGTATAAGGATATTTTCAAGAGAAAATTTTTTGATTTGCATCTGCGAGATCAATTTTACCATCAAGGGTTTCATCCACTAGGTAATTTTGTAGTTGCGCCTAAGACACAGGTAGGATTTGAGAGGTTACAAACTCTAGCTTTCCAAAGACATGAGAAGTGCCAATCCCACCTATGCAAGCTATCAAGGTAGGAGAAGGAGAAGAAGAAGAAGAAGAAAGGAGTGATGAGAAATTGGACACTTCCAGGAAGAGGAAGTATCATACATGTAGGAGTAGACTCGAGAGCATAGGTACATCATAGCAAGGTAGAGCTGAGGCTTCATATCCATAGCATGAGGAAGATAAAATATCAAAAGTGGAAGAGCTACAACAAAAAAATCACAAATTACATGATGTCTCTAGTTCGTAATGGAGACATGATCGAGGAGGATCGCAAAAATTTCGGGGAGGAAATCAAGGGGAAAATCAAGGAGGAGGAAAAGGAAGTAGCTAATGCACGCACTAAGCATAAATCATATTATGTGGATGAATGTGTGAAAATTATAGTGCAAGAGACTTCACCTATCGAACCCACCAGCTGGGAGAGAAAAATAAAGGAGATTCCTTTGTTATAAAAGAGGAGAAAAGGTTTCTGGAGGAACAAGTAGCACGAGGAAGAAAAACTCAAAGCAAAAGGCAAAGAGAAATAAGCAAACACCTATGTCCCCTCATATGAACTTCATGGATAATACCATGAAGGTATTACATGCAAGGTTCTAGATTTCCCTTTCCCAGTGAAGCTACATGCTTGGGATTTATTGGACCAAGATGGGGGCATGACAAGGAATAAAAGATGATAAGATGGAATCTGCATTGTCATGCAGAGGAGCCTGAATTTGAGGTCGATGATTATGCGGTTGAGACCATTCATTTAAAGAAGAAAGAAGGATTAATGTACCAAGTGGTAGATCCAAGCCACCTTACTGATGAGAAGACATGTAACGCATACCTTGTAGGAGATGTTTTCGGAGGTCATAAGGTTGAGTTTGAATGTTTGGGTGACTGTTCAGACTTTGGTTGTAGCCAAGAAAGAAAAATAAAAGGAGATAGAGAGAATGCACCATGGGTTGAAGGGCAAGCAGGTGCGTACTAATGAGGCATATGATCGAGCTAGCGCTTTGGTAAAGAAGTTCTGGAACAATGTCTTGCACTACTTGAGCTAATCCAAGACATATTATGGTGATGAAATGGATTATTTAGAAGAGCTAGTGGGGATGTTGTTAACTAACATCAAGAGTGGTGTAGGGACCACAGTCGAGGATATTTCCAAATAGAAGGAACACAACAAGGTCATTGTTGAGGCCCAGATTATGGATTTAGAGGTCTTTCTCACCCAACTTAAGGGAAAAATATTTTAGTAGACATGGGCTTCAACAATTTGTGAAAGTGTGAACCCATTGTTGATATGTGAGTAGTTGATGAAGAGACGTATCTCAAGTCCCTATAGGAGAAGGCCTACATGACTAAGACTGAGCATGCCTAGTTGATCATTTACACCATAACATAGAAGAACAAAATTAAGACCAAATCTGAAAAACTATAATTTCACATTGGTGAACTCTAGGACTCTATCACAAAATGTATGGTTGAGTTCGAGGGTTTATCTGTGGAGCTGGTTGTGGTCATAAATGAGCTCAAGGGGAAGGTTGAAGAAATCACACCAGACCAAGTACCCAACATGGTAGCAAAGGCACCGGGGAAATCCTTAGTAGAATTGGAAGTATGGAAGAATTTGAGGGATGAGATAGATTTGGAGCTCCCTGAACTCTTCTAGTTAGTCACTTAGGGGTTGAACCATGCAGTATTTTTGCCTTATCCATTTTTGGGTCGTTGGATTTTTGTTTGGAGAATGTTAAAGATTATTCGTGGGTAGAAATCAACCTAGTGTGGGGTAATGTTGAGCCCCTACGAAGGATTTTCACCTAAGGTATGGAAGGTTTTGTTGTGTGCAAAGCAAGGCATAATGGATAAGCGGGAGTAGCTTGGGGAGATTGCAAAGGTTATCACCCGGGAAAAATGAGCACATGACTTATTCATATATTGGACCATGGTTAGGTTTGAAATGAGGGGCATGTGGACATGCGGCTAGACTCATTTGAGGATAAGGTTGAAGCATGAATACTTTCATCTTAGGGAAAGAATATTCCAAGGTATAATTATGGTTATCATGATAGGATCAAGGGTTGTAAAGTAGAGTTATTTACAGTTTAGTTGGCACTTGCATGTTGAGGATACTTGAGTATGGTGGGGCATGATGACATTTGGCATGTGGTTCATACCTAAATGATGGATAAGCGGTGGAAAGAGGATTCCTAAGAACTCTTTAATATGTTTTTATTTTCATGGCGGTAGGAAGAAGAGGAGAGCATGAGAGAATGAAAAATAATGTGTGTGTAGAAGAAAGAATATGAATATAGTGAAAAGAAATCATGTATGATAGGAGCTTACAATGATGTTTGTTATTACTACTGTAACTTCTATAATGGATCAATTTTAGGATAATTTGGAAACTTTGTGGATGTATTTGGTCCATTTATGGGTTTCTTGGTGTATTTGGATCTTGCATCTTGTTGATGGATTAATACGATGATGTTGTTTTAAATATCTGTGTGGATGGATCCCGATATTTGTGTTCTTTATCATGTTTGTGTGACAATTCTGAATCTAATGGGTTCTTTTTTATATTCATAGCCATAGTATAGTTTGCATATGTATGGATTATGTTTCTATATATTTATTGTAAGATGTATGCATCTCCCATTAAGCATTATCCTATCGTTTATGATGCCATTCTTGAAAATTTCACATAGTAGAGGAGATTGGCACCTTCGTGTGTCTCGGTGAGTGCCCAATTTAGAATGGGTGATTTGCCGATGCGCCTAGGAATTAAAGGGTTGGGAAAAGTTAATACAAGGTGTAATTCTTCATAGTTTCATATGTTCAAATATTTCCAATGCATATACAAGATATATTATCATGAAGGTGAAGAGTATGTACCGATTGATCTCTATGTAATCAACTTATACTAAGGGTATTGGTCTTGATATTCATAATGTTTAGTGTGTGTTCGGTCTCTATCACCATCTTAATACTGTGAAGATTATTCAATGCTTGATCTACCAAGGTGTCTTAGTGTCGAAATTGTGTTGTAGTTGAGATCGAGTACCATGATAAGGGTCATTACTTTGAGTGGTCTATATCGAGTAAGTTGAGTTTTTGAATCAAAATTCCGTCATCAAAGTAGTGTGACAAAATGTTTGGGCATGAAATGATTCCTTGAACTTGTGATGGAAAATTTATTATTACGAATATCGAGTAACAACTTCTATGATAATCCTAAGTCTCAAATGGTCATGCTCCAAGTGTAAAAGTGAGTCTAAATATCATAGCCATGAAGTGTGAGTGTCGGTATTGTCCTAAGTTCTTGGGTATGCTAATACCGTTAGAAGACTATATTGACATTTTAATCAAGTAGTTCATGACATACGAAAGAGTGTTTCCACTTATCTAAGAAGTTGAAGAAAAACAATACCGAGTGGTCTTAGTCAATGGAAGACAATGTATGGTGGTGAAAGTATGGAAAGAGTAGAAACCTTCAAATAAATTTTTTTATTAAAAGAGTCCATGAAAGTGTATCTTGGAAAGAATAGAGAACTAAAAAGACAAAATGGGATACAATATCACTTAGAGATACAAAGATATTATCTCAGGAATTGAGTGACCCACATGTTGAATGTCATCCATAGATAGGAGGAGAATTTAAATAGTGTGTAGTTAGGTTCTAATTTTTGTATCTCGTAGGTATAGGAGGAAGAGAATATGTTTCCTCTAGTGAGTATGAAGAAATATACAGTCCGAAAGGTGTTCTTGACAACTATAAAGCAGAGAGTCGATTGTTTTAGCTATAGATGTTGGCTTAATATCAACAAGGTATTATAAGGCATGTCTCACAAAATCTATGGCCATCATGGTTAAAAGCTATATAATCTTAGTCAAATATAACTCTAAGGAGTTGATAATGTGGATTAGGACAGTGTATAAGTGTTTGAAGTGGTTTCAAGACAAATAAGTATCGTAAGAAGCAATATGTCTTGGTATTTAACTAGAACATGATGGTACTAGCTCAACGGAAGTGGTTTTTTGGTATGTCAAGGTAGGAGTAGCATGTTCTATCATGACAAAGTTGAGACTAAATACACTGAAACTTCAGGACATTTGTCCCTATATGGTTTGAAAAGAAAATAAAATGCATTGTTGAGCTTAAACCAAGCCTAGACAAGTTGGAGTATGGTTAAGAAAGATGGAGTGATAGGTTGTATGCTTCTTTAATGACATTTTTACCTATTAAAGGTATGAATTTCTCAAGATATAGTCTAATACAATGCTTCTTGAAGGTAAAAACTAAATGTGGAGGTCACATGGCACAATTTACATGATCAAAAGATGGTTAATGGTATAATGGTAGTTTCTTCATAACTAATAACTTGGCTAGGTGGTGAGATAAGATAATTTTCTGCAAAGAAAGAGTGCTTGTTCTCGGGGGACTTAAAGGTAGGCATAAAAGCTTGGGAAAGGGAAATATCATCCAAGGGGGAGATTTTAGACAAGTAAGTTTTTCTACTCATATTTCATTATCCTTAACTATCACTGGTTCATTTCAAGTGGTAAAAATCCCTTGGTCAATGATGTCAAAGGGGGAGAGATACATGTTTGAAATCAAAAACTAGGTATGCAAATGCTTTTGCCATCAAATTTTGTAGGTTTCTAAGGTAATTACCATTAATAACAAAGGGGGATTTTTTTGGACTCCAGTCATTTTCAGTGGTGTTTTCATTGATTTCAAGTGACATTGATGGAAAAAGGGTTGATTGGTGAAGTGAAGAATTCGAGGACATGAAGGTTTATTGGTAGTGTGCTTTTAAGATAGGTTGAAGTGCCTAATGAGATTTGATAGGATGGTACAAGCTGAAGCAAGGTCATGTAAGGATGGGAGGATCCTAAGAATACTTTCTACAACAACATGTGTGAGCTAAAACAAGTCTCATTTTAGCGTCTGGTCCTGAGTCAAGATTCAAGAATGAATAGAAAGTGACTTTGAGAACTCGCAACGTTTCGCTAAGGTGAATGAGTTTGGTCAGATCTTCACATGAAATCCTATGGATAACCAACATATGAAATGTGTATAAATATGTATTTCAATTCTCCATGTCTAATTTCATCAAATTATCTAATGGGGATTTTGAGTTATTCAAGTTTTTCTAAAACAACCTCCTTGAAAAATGCATTTTGAGGTCCCTAGATTCTTAACACTCGAGAAAACATTATATAGCCTTCCTCTGATAAATCATAGAAGTAATTTTTGTAGATAATTCTTATCCTGAGATGGTGAAAAAGGTTTGAGGTAATTTGGATAAGTTTAAAAGAAGTTATGATTACTTTTCTAGCTTTGTTGTTTCTCTCTGCCAGATGTTTCCCAAATCGAAATGGAAAAAGTTGGTTTGTTGTCTTAAAATCACTTGTGTGAGCTTCTTCAATGTATTTAATTGTATATTAATTATGCATCCATGATCCTTAAGGTTCTAGGTTTCTTCAAGTTGGTCAGTACAAGGTATCTCAAGGTATGCAAGTGAAAGGTCTACGGGTTAGTTGTGAAACATGACAGTCTTAAATCATACTCTAAAGTATCAATTTATGATAGTAAAGAGGGTGAATACTATATATCCATGTTATTTTTGTATCATTTGTCAAATTATGAGAAAGTGTGTGTTAGAACTTTATACCCAAAAAGCCTCTTAGTATGCTCAAGCATGTTTGAGGTCTTAAGCTCATTAGGCTTATTACTCAAAAGTGGTATTCGATTGGAAGGTGTCATAAATTCCCTCTAGACGACAACATTTAAGGTGATAAAAAACCTGATAGGTCTCTATATATCTCATTTGTGAAATCTCAAATCAAATGGAAAAGAGAAGTGAACACTTTTGCAGATTGTCATGCATGGACTTAGCGTGCATTGTTAATGAGGTTTGTTGGAATTCCCAAAAACAAAAAGTTATTGGAGAAGATAAATGTTGTACTCACAAATTCTTATCTAGTGAAATTTTGTAACCTTCATCAAGTGACAAACTTGAAAGCTTCTCATAAAATCTCTATCAAGCTTGTTTTTCACTATGGAATGTTTTTTTCTTCATGTTGGGAGTAATGTTGGAGGTCTTAGTCTTGAAAATCATGTGGAGAAGGTGGTATGTGTTCATACAAGTCTATATAATTTTTATATGTCAAAATCCATTCAAAAATTAGAAATATATTCCTTTTTATATGCTCTATAGTTCCTTAATTGCTGCAACCTTGATATAGGGTTTCCATGAAAATTTTTTGACCAAATGGAAATAAATTGGATACACATATATGTGAAGGTGCTACTAATCATTTGGAAAAATAAATTTAAAACTTCACCCTGTATGGAAGGAGCATTTTTGAAATACATCTGGGAGCTTGTGCATAGTCATAATCTTGACAGTAAAATGATTGTCTTAGCCCATTTCGAAGAAAAATTGTGTAATGGAGCTTGATTTATGGTTGAATCACGTTGCTAAAGGAATGAACAATCATTGGAGGTTACTTTTTGAGTGTGAATGGGTTAGTTTCCTTTCAAAGTGCAAGAAACTCAATAACAATATATTGTATCGGTGGGTTTCATGAAATAATGAAAGGGTGTTCAATCACGTAGTTTCATGACATTAATGAGTGATTGGTCCCCGAGAAGACCAAGGAGAATTTGACATGGTGATCATCACTATCGAATGAACACTTGACTCACACAGATAGAACTGTCACAACACTTAAAAGTGAATCCTATTTTTGAATCTCAAATCAAGTTAAGGATTTAGTTGATTTCATATTGAATAAGAAGAGTATATCGACAAGTCTTTACATATTTGAAGTCAGAAACCTTTTTGAAGAATTTTAAAGGTCTTATTATTTCCATATAATGTATGTATCTTCTCATTTTAAAAGTGAAGTTAGAGGGTCTTACATTCTTGTTTTGTTTCTAATGTCCTTTAATCTCGTGAAGGAACATGAAAGGTTAGGGGAGAAAACAAAGGAACTTGAGGTCTTGAGAAGGAAGCTACAGAGTTTCTAGAAACCACTACTTGAATGGCTCGAGTCAAGAGTGAATAGGGAGTTGTAAAGTCTTAGATATGAGGATGAAAAGTGTCTAATAAAGAAAATTTAATGTGTTAAAAATAATATATGAAGTGGAAAGAATATTTTGTTAAGAGAGAGTTACATAAGTTTTGAATGGTTAGAAGGTGATAGATTAGAATGTAGGTGCGGAAGTGATGTTTTTGAAAATATGAAGGTTTTGAGAAATGAAGTAACTTGAAGTGTTTTCCTAAGTCATGAAGGAAGGAAAATATGACATGATGATTAAGTGTGAAATATGATGACATGGTTACCGAATTGAGATAAAAGAAAATATAAATGAGTTGTAATGTTGTTGCTAAGATTGAAGGTCTACATGAGGAGCTGGTGGATGTAAAAATGAATAGAATATAAGTTACAAATATATTGTGATAGGAATAAGAAGAACATGATCATGAACAAGCTAATTATAAGAGACTGATTTAGGAGCAAAAGTTGATGAAATTGTGGTGGAAAAGGAGTAGGAGCTCCTTGAAAGTTGCAACTTGCTAAACTAGCCTAATGTATGCTTGAAAAATCTTCAATGGGTTCTAGAAGGATTGTGAAGTAGGTGCTTCTCGGGTTGAGTGGGTGCCAAATAAAACTAGAAATAATTGTATGTTAAGAATGGGTGTTCTTAATAAAGGCCTTTTTTTCAAGTGAGTTTTCTCCCTTGAAGGGTTTCCCACTATAAATTTGTTTTCTTGTATACTTATGTACTTACATGTACCTTAATGTGTGTTAATGGTTAGATTGCTAACTCTATTCAAGAATTTTTAGAAATTGCTAATTTGTTTAGCTTGATTCACTTCCACTGTCGGTGATTTTGATATCCAACACTCACCGAAAATTTGATGACCCCGCAAAACAAGAAGAACTAAGAGGAAAATTGATTAGATGGTATATGTGGGGGCTAATTGAAAAAGTCACTCCTAAGAAGTCTTACCTTCCATTCCCAGATGTTAACCCCCTATTGATAAAAGAAAATGATATAAATGAAAGATGACCTAATAGCATGCAAAAAAATGAGAACTAACGAGAATCTAAGAGTAATAGAAATAGATTGGAAATAATTGATCTAATCTAAATGAACTCGAAATAAACTTACCTTCCGGGTCGGCGGCAACCCGGACTACACAGCATGTAGGTTGACGTTGACTGAGTTGGTGGATCTCGGACAACAAGATCTCAATGCATATTTGTAAGAATATGAGGGAAAAGGATAATTAAAGAAAACTAAGGAGACTAATAACAACTCGTAGAGGAGGTATGAGAAAAAGAGATGAAAGGAATGCAAGATAAAAATTATTAGGATGAATCGTCTTTGAAAACAAAGTTGACCGAGAGAAGCGGGATGACAGATTTGGAGTATGGAAGCAATGCAAGAAAAAAGTAGAAATTTAGAGGAATCGAAACATAAAGTAAGGTGACACGAGACTGGGTCGACGATGACCTAGATGCGGCGATGATGACTTGGGGGTAGTACAACACATAGAGGAAGGAGGATAGGTTGAATGAGAAAACTACAAGTAAAATGAATGAGATAATAAGTTAAACCTCCAAGATGTTAGATTCGATGAGATAATAAAAATGATATAAATGATAACAGATAAGTAAATAATTAGAGTAAACCTCAAAAAATCATGCAGGTGTTATGAAAACAAGCTCCAATGGACTGCAAGAGGGTGAAACAAGCTGCAAAATTACCAGATTCAAAGATATGTTTGTAAAGTGAAAGAAATATAAGGTTGTGTTTCATTTTGGTAGGGGCGAGATCATTCTTATAGGTTCAATGAAGACCCGGTTGGGTCACCATCAACTCTGGGAAATCATTGCTTAGATGGTAAAATCATTGATTTTGGGGATATGGGGATTTAGGGATTGGAATAAATGCTTTAAATCATGTTGGTAGGTAGGTAAGGGTTGTTTAGGAAAGTTTCATGGGTAGATAGGAGATAAATATGGGTAGGATAAAAGTCAGTAAATAGTGTAGGGATGTGGATTTAGGTGTTTAGGGATTAAAACATTCCAAAAGGAAAGCTAATTAGAGGTAATTAGCTAATTAGGAGAGATGAAAGCTAATTAGGGAGATGAAAGATAATTAAGGGTAATTATATTATTTATGTTCAACTAACAAAAATTAATTAATAATTAAAGGTAATGTGATAATACATTTGCATTTAAATAAATGAGGTGAATTAAATTAAATGGGTCTAGGTAGGACCATAGTGAAAAATGCACATACGAGCGATCAAGGTATTGATACCAAATTTTTGTGTGTACATTTTTGTTTGGGTTAAATCTTCTCGTAAACCCACATAATGATCTTGCACAACCTTCTATCACCACGGGGTTTTAGATTTATCATCATTTAGGGTTTTTATTCATCTTTTATATCAATTCATGTCTATTTCATGACCTAATATGATTTTAAGAGTCTCCCTAAGGAGTCATGGTTGAACCTATTGTTAGGGAATCTTTCCGGGGTTCCCTATTCATCAAAGTACCTTTTGAGGTACATCTATAAATAAATTATATATTTTCAAATCCTTTTATATATTTTTATTTATTTTAAGAAATTAAACAAAAACCTCTTTTCTTTTTTGACAATTTATATCATATAATTTTTCAAATAAAAAAATATTTATTTCACTTAACAAGGGCATAACATGAAAAACATACATTTCCTTAAACATCCTTTGGAAGTTTTTTCCCATCATATTGATTTTTTTTTTTTTTTGTTTTGAAGTATTAACAATAAATTTTCATAAATAGTCTATTTATTAGTGTTATATATATATATATATATATATATATATATAAACATATTTGGCCTATTGATTTCCTTTTGTATTCATGTCTTGTGCTAGCTTGAGTGTCAAATTCTTTTTACTTGAGCTTATTCAATACAACCATTTATATAAACATTTATTCTCTAATATGTGTTACAAAAATAATACTTGATTCAGTGGGAAACCATGGTATGTGTTATCCATTCTTAATGCTATATGCCCAAAAAATGACATAATATCCTCTAAAAATGGTCATGTCAATGAAATATCTTATGAGTATATCACATAATATATATATTAATTATGGGATGATTTTCAAATGCATATTAATTTTTTATTATTGAGATCAAATTGCTAAAGGAAGACATTATGCATATAAGGAATAAGCTAGGATTGTACATCATATCTTTGGACACTATCTTGGGCCTCAAAAATATTCATCTCATAATCAAGGATAAGCTAGGCTTGTACAAACGTGCAATAATTTACATCATACTATATAATGAAGGAACATGAAATATCTCCTATAACACATAAGAAGTAACAAATTCACTTTGATAAGTATCAAAATCAAATACACGATATTTTACATATTGTAATGAATAATATTTTTATCACTTTTCTATCCAATTCTCAAAATCCTCCTCTTAGTTTTTATAATTCCAAAGTTTAACCTTATTGTGAAACTATCATGGAATTAATGGACATCGTGACAATGATTTTTTTCTTGAGAGAGAGCTACACAAATTTTAAGCTAAGGGTATTATTTCTTTTGATGCATGATATATTTTGTTTTTTCATTTGTTGGATAACTCTACAAAGATTGGGATTTCCATTCCCAAGGGAATCCACTAAATTTTGACCTCCTTTAAGCTATTCTCATTAGGAATAATTTTTCCTATACGGTTGTCTCAATTTACAATGTTACGTAGAGATGGCACATCTATATTGGATGAGAATAATATGAGAATTAAGAATGAAAATATTCCTATAGTGTGAGAGAATTCCATAAAGTATACACCATAAAGAGAATGTGTATATAACATTGTTATTACATGTAATGGTTAGCGATAACTACAAAGAATTTTTTTGATGTTATCCTAATTTACAATTACTAGTCAATTGAACAATATGATAGCTTGGTACCACTTGCATAAGATAAATTTTAATCCCATCAATGAATATTATTCTATATTTATCTCTAGGGGTTGAGGAACATAATGCCTCAACTTTTCTAAGGAAAAGATTCCCAAATCCTCTCCCATTGAAGAGATTTATGAGAAAGATAAAAAATCCTAGTTCTAGGAAATCAATACACCATTTTAAATAAAGAGTTTCTTAATAGAAGAATCAATAATTTCAAATTTTTTTGGTTAATGAAAATTATAAAGCTATAGAAATAGGTAACTAGCTAGAAAATATCTTGGTGAAAATTATTACAAATCACTATGAAACCTTCTATGTTTATTAATCCATTTATTATGTCATTTTTTAAATCCTTAAGAAATAATGAGAAGAAATTATAGACCACCTCTCAAGTAATTTTTAGATATCTCGTACATTCTATTTCACCCCTTCAAGTGGGGGACAACTACACTATACTATGTTAACTAGTTATCCATCTATAAGAGTACATGGTTTTACACGAATATCTTGATCGTATGCGAATATTATAGATATAACCTCTATTTCATGCAATATGTTTCCTATATTTTTGGGATTATCTTCCCAAGCGATTGATTAGGTCATAATATAGAACACCTTGAAAAAAAAAAATCCAAATATGATAATAATCCACATTCTAAGTTTTCAAAAGTAAAAATGAAGACTTGAACATGACTTTATTTACTAGTGTAGATATCAGAAAATGCACTTGTGCACAAGGTATCTTAAGCTTAAAATACGAAAAAATAAAAATAAAACAACACTAATCTGTAACAATCATATATTCTCACAAATTACCTAAAATATATAAAATAAGGTTTATTTAAGACATGTTACACATTCAATTACCCACACCCACTCACATTCAATGTTGTCACATCCCACTATATATTTATTACACTTCACCTCCCGATTTTCATATCCAATGCACATTAGACCCTTATTATCTCAATTCTCAATGCACATTCCACCCATATCCATCACAATCTTATATTCACTCCACAATTATAAAATAACTCTCACACTCAACATTTCACCTATTGGATTTTGGAGAATTTTTCTATTTCTTGTACATTCATTGTTTTTAGGTATTGTTGAAGGAGAAATAAGGGGCCATATTTGACAAAAAAAAAGTTAATATAATGATTAGATTTCATAATTTCCATCACATTCCTTATTCACACCCATGACTGGAAATCAACCTCCGTATGATTTTTTGAGAATAATAATTATGAATTAGACAACTTCCATTTATACAACACATTATGAACAATAAAAATCATACATTAGTTAACCTTGTACCATGGCTTGATCCCCTCGGGTGCATAAATAGGCATACTATTTCATTCAATTTTTATCATCTATCGTATGTTTCTTACATGTTTTATCATCAAAAGTGAAAATGTTAGGCATTTGTCTAAGGGAGGTCCGATTGCCATCGAAAAAAACTAACATATCATGCAAAGTGTCACGCATATATATATTAAGATAAGTTTTTGAACTTAACATACATTATTATATGTATGAACAAATGATGTCCCTTACATATTCATTAGCAGTAATATAAGACCATTTTTATTTAGTAGTATTTATTTGAGATGATTTCAATGATATATCTAACACATCTTGTATGATTTATAAATATATCGGCATACATTTTGGTGGACAAAACGGGACAAATTTCTGGTTAGATGTTAACTCCTTCAAATTTTGAATCTAATCTTTTGTCATTATGCTTTTCATTATTTTTAGTTCTTTTTTATTTTTTAAACAATTATCTATTGTAGATCTTATATTTGTCCCTATAATTTTTATAAAAGATAAAAATCATGGTTACAAAACATTCGCAGAACACGATTGTTGTGTCAATTTTCTATGAAAAAATAAATAAATATTGTTGCGGGGTACTCATAGAAATAACTATAATCTTATTTTTTAAGTAAAAAAATATTTAAATTTATTTTATTGATATATATCATGGTAACATAGATCATATACAATGTATGCTCTTCCCTTGCAGATCTAGATGATCTTGGGGATCGTAAATAACTTTTTTTTAATGTTGCGAGACATATCGAGGTATTTCTCATCATGGTCTTCTATATTTAAAGTGTCTCTAAGTCATGATTACAGGTGAAGCTGTCAAGTTGAGTTACTACTTCTATCACCTAACATATATGTAAAAATCATATCTATGACATAATACCTATAAATTTCCTATGAGTATTAAGGACACACACACACACTTCCATTCCCCCATTTTATATTATGAAGATTGTTAGGTATAAAATGCAAAAATATAGAAACACCATCATCTTATGTATAAGGGATTCCTTATAAGTGGGTTTCATTTATCTAATGATTTTGTTTCATGTATTGTGTACATACTTGCATTTCTCAAGTATGTATGCATATATAGATATGGAATGATTCTTCCATGTAATCACTAGTATATTGGAATGGTATGTATATTAAGAGTATTTTCATATCAAATTGACAATATATCAAAAATTGCATGTTATATTAATAGATTTCCATCCATATATTGTTAATATAACCATCCACTTAAGGACCTCTCGATTGTTTATAATATGCCAACGCATGGACATACCCTTTCACACACCCTTTCATAATACTATAACATAACTTTAAAGACCCATGTTATCATGTGAACACATAATTATTTGCATGCACCCATGTTATTGGGTAATCATATAATTATATTTTATTTCCATTTTAACACTTTCACTTTACCTATCTCTTTTGTTTCACCCAACACCCATATAACTTCGCATGTTTTTACATTTATGAAATATTACCCCTTAGACTTTTTATATTACTACTTAAAGTTTAAACCATGGGTAAATTGTCACAAATTACATTCAAGTAACTTTTATTTTGAATCGACTATTGCCCCTATCATCCAAAATTATATCATGTAAGTTTTGACATTTTCCCACATCCCATTCGATTTCATAATTTTCCTACTACCAATTTCAATTGTGACTACCCTCTTATTATTTACCCCAAAGTTTTCCCAATCTTAGTGGCTGATGAAAAATTTGTCATGATTTTAGTCCATTCCATTTTTCCTTTCCTTTCATTATACACATTTGTTTTATCTCGGATGTCACCTAGTCTCACTCATATGTGAAAATGTCTTGATTTTATCTAGTATCATTTTCAATCTTCTATTATCCATCTACTCTATGGTTAATTATGGCACTACACTAGCCTTTGTTCTATCAATCCCCCTCTACATGCACACAAAATATTTTTATCTCTCACCCCCTTCATACATTTTCTCACTCTTAATCTCGCTGGTCACCTCCACTATCGCTCCACACCTTATACTATCTAGTACAACTCCATATACACTTTTCCTCACATTCTCTTTCTTAAACCTCTATTATTACTCTATCCCTTTTAGTATTTTATCTCCATACCTTTAACTCTCAACTACCCTCCATGATTTCTCCAACCCTCGTAGTCTAGGGCTCCTTCATGTGCACTCTTTATCCCCATTCATATGTTCTCTACACTGCTGCACACTCTATGATCCATATTCTTGTGTGCTCCACCTTACATGATATCTAGTTATCTCCACACACACTCCACTGTTTCACCCTCTAATCCACCTCTAGATCATATTTGCAATAATCACTAGTTGATATTTCCCAACATTCCACTTGGTTTAGTCACACTTGAGATTAATACTTGGCCCCATTAATGGTTTTGCAACCGACTACACCTAGATTCTACATTATCCCTGTTTGATCCACAATACCCTATTGCGATGGTCATATCAACAATTTACCTCATCCACTTCCCATTTTCTACTCATCCCCTTTAATATTTTGTTATCCCTTATCTCGACCACGTGGTTTTACCGACACCTTGTTGTGCTCCATGTATATGTCCTGTCAAGTAGCATAGATGATTGTCTAAATAAATATGAGAAACATCTTAGTGATCTCTTCTCACATCTCCCTTTCTTTCAATCAACTACTATTTATACCATTACCTTTCCTTGTCGTGGCTCAATGCAACCATGTTGTAACTCCCTCCAAAAACATTATTCACTTCCTTGCCCCACATCTCGACACATCACATTATATCTAATTGTATGTTCTTTCCCTTATGCTTCTAACATAGCCATGTATTTCTATTTTTGCTTGAAATCATGTATCCACGTAACCATCTTCCAATAAACGTTTTCCTTGGTCATACTTATCAAGTCCTAATTAAGATTTCTACACACCCTAGACAAAACTTAAAGCCAAATACCCCCACAATTTGTAAAAAAATTATATATTATATTTTTAATAATACATAATTAGGGTTAAGAATAGTTCTTTATCAAAACATTAGGGATAAGCATAAAAATAGACATTCTTTCTTTTCGAAAAACATCTACTTAAATATTAGTGTTAAAATGATTATTTCTCAAACTATTAGTGTTTGAATGATGTTTGTTTTAAATTTATATCGTTATTTTCCATAAATATTCATAGAAATAAAATCACTAAAACTCATAAATCATACATAAAACACATAATCTAAAATTGACCTCTAAGGATTGATAATTACAAAATAATGCAGGCACCTTGAACAATCATGCCAAATGCATAGACTCTTTAATTAGTGTAAACAAAAACTCACCAATAACAACCATTGCATATTTTAATCTAAGACATGTTTATCAAACCAAAGAAACTATCACAATCTATGACATTTTACACTACATAACCACTTCCACGCTAGGCAATTAGGTTGCTATGGCTTGATCTAACCTCTCAAGACACACTACCATATTACTAACCTAATTACATGGAAAAAATCTTAATTTTGCATTATATTACAATGATAATAATTATTGCAACATTCTAAAAATTTTATACGGAGTTAATTGTTGGCACCCTAAACAACTATCTAGTTTTCCTAGGACTTAATTCCCGTTTGTATTATTATTAATACAAGTCTTAAGTAACTCACTAGAGAAGTTTTTATGGAGGTCATTCATGCAATAAATAAATGCCCACCTTCTTTCCTGACTTCATTTTTGGTATCGTCTTATGTATAATGCAACTCTCGTCGATCTTTACTTAGCATACCTACCTTATATTAATAAATGTAAAATATGTGGAGACGTATATTTTTCAAGGCGCATATTTCACTTACACCCCACATCTAAATAAAGGCACCTCGTGAACTTCACCTATTGACATATTTTACATACATATGTTTTGGTTTATGTCTATAAATATCTATGTATGTAAAATATGCCAAGAGGTGAAGTTCATAGGTACCTATTTTAGATATGTGACATAAGTGAAATATACTCCTTGAAAAATATACCTCTCTACATATTGTACATATATTAATATAAAATAGGTATACTAATAATTATTGGAAAGAAATAAAATTCTAATTTTTTTGTAGAGGTTAATTGTTATAACCCTAAACAACCTGTCTAGTTTGGGTAGGACTTAATCCCCCTTTATTACCTATAAGTCACTCACATTCTTGTGCTCATTCAAAATCATGACTTACATTAACATCCTATGTTGCATGAATCATCTTTCCTTTGTTCTATAATCCATTTGCACCACTCATCTTCTATGCTCATTATTATCACCTATTATTTAGTGGCAACCTCTATCTACTTGACTAATTATACGTGTTCCTCATCTTTCCCCACCAATTTACTCGACTATTTGGACATTTTTCTATTATTTTAGTCACCTACGATTGACACATTCACCTGAAACATTGCTTCCCCGATTTTCGATACCTATAGCTTTGATTGGTCAAATGTTGCACTTGTGATTATCATTAATCCCTTATCAAGGAATGGTTCATATTCACATTTTATAGACTGACGATTCTATACATCACTCCCACTAGGTTACAAGGCACTACCACGACTTAGTACATTTCCACCATGTGTTATCTCAATACTCTTGAAGCCCAACACAACTCTACATTCATATTTTCCTAACCATTTGAATCAAAAACATATACACATCAGAATAAAAATAATATTTAATAATCAATCGTACCATCACAACATGTTCACCAATTAGACTCACTCATGGTCCATCTCATATAGATGTCCACTATAGCTTCTTCATGTGTGTTCTCTAGTCCATCCCAGGAGCTCTCCACTCCAACCTATGCACTCTCTAGTCTTCCTTGAATGTTCTCTACCTTGCATGCTCAATCATTCACTCTATGGTGTCTCTGATCCACCCAGCCTGCACATGCTCCACCTTGCACAATATCCAATTTACCCCATTACAAACTCATGTCTACCCACACACTCTCATGTCTTCCCCTACACTTTATGTACCCCAAGAGATTTGAGGTCAATGTTTGCATCCAGTCTCTAGTGTTTCCATGGATGCGTGCTCCATCAAGTGCACTCTATTGCCACCCCCATGTTATTTATACTCACTTGTTCTAAATAATCATGCCCCATGTATTCCAATCACTCTCATGCTCACTTCCACCCCTACATGCTTCACCAACACTTCATTGATCTCATCATGAATCTTGAGTGCCAAAACTTGGGGCACTTGCACCTACATCATCTTCTTGACAATAATTTGAAACAATCATATTCACCCCATTGTGACATGCTCCCCATATCCACCATATTTCAAACTACATACATTTGAAAAAATATTGATGTCATATAGGACCCCGACACATCACTTGCATTTATTTCAGTTTGTATGCCACCTTATTCAATATGATGACATGTTCCTCTTGCACACCTTAAGGCATTCCCTTGTTTCCCCACACTCAATTGGTACTTTTTCCTCCCACAACATAACATTGACACATTTGCATAACTTATAAATGTGTTCCTAACTCTATTTTTCATGCACGGGACATCTAACGTGACATTGGTTGACCTTCACATGCTTCAACAAGCTCATAATGTGTGTCCCATTATCACCTTAATTATAGTTTGGTACACACTTGTTCACCACCTATCCTTTTCAGTCACACAATCATTTTTCACCTGACTTTTTCTTCAAAATTTACACAATCCCCAACATCTCACTCCACTTAGGAATCTACTCATTGTGTATTGTTGATGAGGTTGTACCTATGACACAACACCTTGAGGATGTCCATCTAAGATTTCCTATTTCCTTGGAAAGTCTTTTATTTCATCTCCTACCTATTAAACCATCACACTTACATGTTCACAATAGGATATAACATGATCCTCCTATCACGTCCTCATCTCGTCTACCCATATATATACACACACACACACACATTTGTATTGTCTTGCAAAGGCTTATTGTGTACTACCCCTTTCGAGTTTTGGTGTTTCCTTATCCTTTGGCCGAGCTTCATTTCTCATGGAGTAGAATTTTGATGTTTGTTTTATCATTGAGAGGTGTGAGATTTTGTGTCATTTTGTATGTCTATGGATAAATCATCATGCTCTCATTGTTTAGGAGGTCAATGTCCTTTTTTTATTTCTTGGCTTCTTGGGAATACCCCAACTAATATCTTATGGTGGACTTATGGTTACAAACTAGTTGACGCAAGACAAATATCATTTGTAAGGGAAGGTTTATGATGACAAGTTTAACCTTATTTTTCATGAATCAAATATTAAATTCCTTGTTGAGCATACGTATTTGGTTTGTAAATGTCTCGTATGTTGACAAGTTCTTGAATACCGATGAAATTATAAAAGGCCTCTCTACAAGAAGAATCCAAAAATATATAAATGGTAATTAAAATAAAAAGTCCATGATATGGCAAATACTACCAAAGGAACTGATTTTTGAGATATGGGAAGGAGAAATAGATATGTGAAATGTTTAAACAAATTGAAAGGTGAATGGTTTTTTAGAGCTTAGGTTTGTGAAGTTCATGTGTTACATACACCAAAGCATGAAGGATATCAGATGAGGGTTTAATTACAAATTGTCTTGAGTCGCTTTGCATCCTCCACGAATCCAGATATTTCCTGCATCTCATCCAATTGCTTTGCAGAACAAAGAAACAATTTTTTTTATTATGTTAGAAGCATAGAGTTTAGTTTTGCATCTTAGTTAGAAATGTTAACATGAAAACAAACTTTAGTTCATTAAAGCTAATAAGTCTGATAATTCTTCATATATGAAAAATAATATTCATGACCTAATCAGAAAAATTCAAATTACTCTCAAATTTTTTTGACTTCTTTTTAGAATGATTCCCACCACGTGCGGGAAACTAAAAATTAAAAGAGCTGGCATATAGATGAATATGCATGTTAAGATACAAAAAATGACTACTAAATGGAACAAAAGGCTCTTTAGATGCCTAAATTTGGGTATAATTCGTTGCAAGAGGGCACTCAATATAAAAAGCACACTAAACACACAAAGAAAGGAAAAACATAATTGAAAGAAAGTGCATGAGATTAAATGTTGAATTATCATATAAATTTTAAATAAATAGTGGATATGGAAACCCATCATTTTGGAGCATACATGTATACACACTGAGAAAATGCAAGATGGACACTCACATCCAACAAAAGAGAAAGAAAACAATCAATTATATCATAGTTCTTCCAGATCATAACCCTAGTCATTCTGGATCAAAAGATGATGCAACGAATGGAAGAATTTGGATAGTCACAGTAGTTTCTAAACCTGTGTGATGTAGCAATAAATTTAGGAATTTGGCCTTCAAGCACCATAAAAGGCAACAACAGTTAGGAAGAACTTTGAAAGAAAACATATAAAAAAGAAGAGTACCACAAGGCTAAGAAACAATACAAATACAAAATGCATATATGTGCATTACAGATAATGGGATGGATGCTAAACATTTTATCAAGAAAGTTATTTGAGATTTCTAAAAACTGAAAAGAGTACTTGGGCTTCAAAAATAACAAAGTAAATTAAACCGAAAATAAAAACAACCTGTAGAATCACATATCGACATTTTTGAAATCAACATATGAACAACTAGGCCGACTCTATAAGAACAAAATGCTAGTGGAGATCAAGATGAAAACAAACGTATTTTGGGCCAGTCTCTGGTATGTGTTGATTACAGGTTAAGTTTATCTCAATTTGAAGTGCAGATCATTTGGTGCAAATCAGGCTGAAGAGGGGCCCAGTCACAGACATGGCCTACTTTAAGACAAACTTGAGAATTGGTGCAGGGTACTTTTTTATCTCAAAGAACTTATTGCAAATGACATGTCAAAATTTCTCATACGATTCACAATTTTAAAACTTACGATGTCTAGTACTCTGCAACCACAATTTTTTTTTTTTACCATTTTTGAGCTCAGGAGGACAGGGCCATCTATGTCACTACAAAATTTCTGCACTCAAGAGTCAAAATATTAGATGGTGCCAACCCCATGCCCCTTAGGTTGATGGGATGTGGATGAGAATTTGCCCTTGACATATAAATACATCTTAAAATGTTGAACAAGTTGAGCATGAAAATTTACAAGTGATGGCTTGATTTTGATCCTTATGATTTCCGGCTGGTGAAGCTGAGGGTAAACACTAACCCACACTTATTAGGACACTGCATTCAGCTATGCAGGGAAGGCTGGTGGGCAGAGGCCAGGCAATCCTGCTAACATGTGGATTACACATAATTATGGGATACATCACCCCAGGGATTTTGATCAAGGTGAAAAGTTTGAATACAACTCATAGGAGCCCTCCCAACTTCACTAGTCCAATCTTTGTGGAATCATAACAGGATTTAACTTTCCATCATAACAAAAACAACATAGCTCTCAACCTCAATGTCGGTTTATCCATTTTGGTACTGAATATGTACAGGACCTTCCACTCTCCAAAGTACCTCACCGAAAACCCCTTCTTGGTTTTGTGGTTTGGATTTACATGTACAAGTAAAATTATTCAAATTCAATATCCACAGAAGCGTGTTCTACGCTAACCAACTTGAGAGAGAGGCTGCAATACATAACATAAATGGTAAGTGCCTCCCCCAAGACCCTGGGGTTTGGTCTTTTACTTTGGATTTACAACTAAATTATTTGAATAAGGCCCAACTAGATCTTCTTGATCCAAAAAACATAACCCAAGATCATCTTGGTGGCAACCCTATGGAATATCTGGTTCTGTATTAAAACTATAAAAAAACATTATTCCCCTGATTTGAAGATCTTAAACAAACATAACCCATTTTCCCATCACCAGCCTCCATATATATAACACAGTTACCATGATTCCAAATAGTATGGTAAGTGGGTGGAGTGGTTATTGTAGGACTGAATGCTTCATTTTTTCACAAGAACATAAACCCGTGACTGTAACACCATATAGAAAAAACCAAATACAGAGCATCTCAAATCCTAAACCAAAATATAATATGAAACCCACCAAAGAAATGATAGGAAATTACCAGGCAGAGAAACTACAGCTATGATGACAGCAACAGATAGAACACAACTTTCCAATATTTAAGCACCAGACCAAAAGGAGGAGTTTGAATTTAAGGGCACAAGTCTGAATTTACAAGATTAAAGTGCCTCCATAAAGTTGTAGTTTCCAATTTTCTCAAGTCCACCTTCTGTATCATTTGGCATGTTACACATTGGTAGTTACAAGAGCGATAGGTCAGAGGCATAGATGGACACCACACTGAAGACAAAATAAAGATATGTAGATGTGAAAATTCATCTATACTGGACCAATACTAAATTAAATGTAGATAATATGGAATGTACGCTTCCATTCTAAGCTCCGTGGGAAACGCCACACCAGAGAAGCGGTATCCGAAGTTGGAATTGCTTCCACCCACCAGAACCCGTCCATCTGGAAGAACATTCGCAGTAGAATGGTACATTCGAGGATTTTTCGTGGGCGCCAGAACTCTGAACCGATTGCCAAGGGCTTCCGCGGGTCTGTAGAGGAACGGGCTCAGCGCCGACTCTCTTGTAGACTTCCAGCCAGCGGTTCCTTGCTTGGCACCGTCGATTATGAGAACTTCTCCCGTGGGAAGGATGAGCATGTCGTTCATCACCCTCGGCCAGGCATATCCTCCATTTGCCATTGTGGATTTTGGGATGTGATTTCCATTCTCCCGCAGCTCTTCAACGCCTCTACGAATGTCTGGTTAAACGTGGCCTTCTTGAAGGCTCCGTCGGGTGCTCCTCCGTAGATGAGAATCTCCACCCTTTGGAAATTATTGGCCGAGTCGAGCGGGAGCATGACGGAATAACCAGACGAAGGGTAATTTCGTGCCCCACCGCCCGGCATGGTGGGGAAAGTTCTCACAACCTGGTTTTTGTTGTAATCGAGCAGAATGGAATCCCTGTTGGCAAAGATGAATAGAATGCCATCCGAAGAGAGATGTGTAAACGGGTATAAATTGTTCTCCTCATCGACCACATTGGTTTTTACCAGAAATGAGAGCTGAAATGCCCCCTCGCCAGGTCATTTTGGTACAAACTCATAGTTAAACGATCTGCGGCCTCCCACGACGATGATTCGATCATCCGGCAAGATCTGGTTCGAAGCATACCACGGCCTCGCTATTTCACACCGTGCTCGGACTCTTCCTGTGATTCGATCATCCTGTAAATTTTGTACCCAATGATGACACTACTTGGATTGTTCATGATGGACCTCTGTGCTAAAAGCCGAGCCGTTATCAAACGTACAACTTCCCAACCCCGACAAATAGCCGTCAAATAGTTGTAATTCAAGCTACCCGCAATCAATCCTTTTGCACAGTAATAATAAAGGGATTAACCAATGAAATTCAAGCCAAAAAAAAATTTGCACCATCTAACTATAGTCAGATGTCACTTAAATAAAGATGGCAGTATTTTATTGGCTATTGTCCAAATGTATAATTGGTTAAGTGAAAGCTATATACTTGCCTTGGCGATATAATAATAATATATAATAATAATGAAATATATATGTATGCCGCGCGGGCATATATACATGTATAATAGTAACGATGCTGATGATATAAATATATGTGTGTGTCGGGTGGGAGAACGGGGGAGTGAGTTTTAGAAATGAAATGATAATTTGATCACTTGTATCAAAAAAATTACAAATTTAAGATTTTGTACTACAACAAAATATATAAATAAGGAGACTAAATGGAGAAAGTGAAGCGGTTAGAAGTGTTAAGGGAGGTCCGGTTGGAGATTTGGGTGGAGTGTTGGGATATGGCGGCGGTTACGAAGGGGAGCCATCAAACGTGGAGATCCATCTGAGATTTTGGTCAGATGTTAGTTTTGATTTCTTGTCAGTAATGAATGCATGTGGGAGGACACAATCCAAAGTTTTAAAGAAAATGCATGTTACAGGTGTAAAGGTTAACTTCACAATCTTGTCGGCCTTCTTCCTTCTCATGCCAAGATGGAGTTTATGGTTCTCTTTCCAAGAACTTCCGCAATTTTCCATCAAGAGCTTTGGAATGTGGTTATAAGCTGGTTTGATCCATTGAAAAGGACATGGATCTTGAAGAAAAGCCCCTCCACCCTTATCTTATCTGCCTGCTACTTTCTCCAGCTCATGCCAGTTTAGGATCTTTGATTAGTGGGGACGTCCACCCAAACATAATGGAAAGAGTGGAGGATATATACAAATGACCGATTGCTGAAAAGGTACGGCCAAACTCCACAACTTTTGCTAATTTTATCTCACCCACACCAGGAGAAAATCCTTTCACCTTGCTAGCATACCATAAACCTGCGTTTTGAAGGATTTTATATATTTATTTTTGTGTTGAAGCTCAAGATAGTTGGATTTATTGGAACGACCTTGCTGAAAATAAGAGCCTCGAGACAGAGACATGGCGTCCCATCTCTAATCCTAAAATGGGTATGACATCCACCAAAGCTCACTAGGAAGAGGAGCGTTTGTCTGATTTTTATTTGCTAATGTGTCGGTAACAATGTTTTCTCAAATGGGATTTGTCTTATTATGATAAGTAGAGAGAATTCTCAGGAAACGTGTGATAGTTTTTTTAAAAGACTTACCTGAACAAGTGGGTACACTAACCTCATTATGTAAATTGAGCATGAGTACTGGTGTACTTAAAGCTTATGTCAGAAATCCTTTGTCAATCTTCCCAAGTACTTGGGATACAATATTGCTCTTAACAATTATTTTTCCAACCATGGAGATGTTTGCAAATCCACCATGTTTTATCCTTATTGTGAAGAGCGTCAGCAAGAATACACTTGGATTAAACCAATAACATAGTTTGCAGACTATACACAAAAAGAGATTAAACCACTAAGATAGATGGATTCAAAAATGTGAAGGGTTTTAATTCATGGGAATTGTTATCAGATTACCTTGTCGGGTACTCTCAAACTTGCTGAGTTCCACGGCACTCGGAGACTTGGTCGGAGCATGAAATATCCCTTGTGCACGCTTCCCATGTAGCTAGAGTCTCTTTATACTAGGAATGGATCTTCCTCCTCTCCTCCCTTTGTTTCTTGAAATCTTGATGTTTAGAGGAGAAACTTTATTTTGTTGTAGATCAAAGTGAGTGAGTATAATGAAGTCAATGCAGAATACAACTTTCCTTAAAATGGATTTGTATTATCGTTATGGGCAATATGACAGTAAACGAAATTATGATCCTGTTAAAAATAAACCCAAAACACAATGCGCCCGTTAGTGTGCATGTAGTACCTCCATTTAAAAAGGATAAATGTTTATAATAATGTTACCCCATTGTGTATAAATCAGCCCGTCCAAATGTGCCGAATGCATCTTGAAAGTGACATGCAAGACATGTCTCGAAATCTTTTCCGCACTTTTAAATTGTTGTAACTCATTTCTTTTTATATGATGATATCTTCTCAATTCTTAGACTTTGCTAAAACATGTGCTTTATGTGTTTATGATGCAGATTTCGAGAGCATTTTGGAGAGCTAGTTATTGGTGGCAAGCGAAGGAATTATATCTAACTCCTAACCTAGAGGGTGTGTTCTGCAAATAGAAACAATATTATGAACACACACAAATTGTAACACACCAAAAATCACGACACACGAACAACACAGTGAAATACAGGATAATTTTTTTTTGACTTGCTTGACACATAACAAGACGCAACATGTCGTCATCAAGGATACAACTAACACTATGAACAACCTGATACAAGGATGACCATAAAGGCAGCACGGAAACGTTCACACCTATCAAGGACAATCTACTTTTCTCTTCTTGACAGAACAACATTGGAGTCCAACCACAAAACACGCTTATAGTTAGGGCATCCCATGAGGAATTTCTTGTTAAATTTTCTTGTTTACTAAAGTGTCTCTTAATTCTTAACTTACGTTCTTATAAAATTTCATGTAATAATTCACACAATTCTTTTCACAAGGAAGAACTTCTTTCTTTTCAACGGTTTGACTAAATAACTTAAGGCCAAGCTTTCTAAACTAGGATCATCAATTTTATGTCCAAAGCTTTTTATTCATTTGATTTTAAAACATTTTCCATTTCTTACAAGGTTAATTAATCTTATTCAAGCCACTAACACATGTTCCACAACTCTATTGCACAGGTGAAGGCATAAGCTCCGATTGAGGAAAAGTACCGCTTAGGGTTCATAACAATAGCCTTCTTGTTTAAGGATTAAATTTTGACCTTGCTTAAGAAATATCACCATGAATCAAGGCAAGGGTTAACAGAACAGGACAACAGAATTTAGCTTCAGGGTCACATTGTTTACTATCAGTCTTTTATTGAGGTTAAGAGTTTATCAAGATTGGTTAAATGTTCCATCTAGACTTTACTTCATTAAATTTGACAAAGGAGAACATTCCAAACGATAGAGAGAGATTTAAGGTTTAATTAATCGATTTCCCTCCTACTTATTAAATCCTATCATCTTCTAAAATCTAACCATTGCTTTCACCATGAGGTCATTTAAGATTTCACCATAAAAGGATAATGTTTATTAGCTTGGCTCGGATAAAAAAATAATAATAATAAGTTATCATATTTCGTTACAAAAGATAGTTTCCTCTTGATTGTTCCAGGTCTCAAAGGTTATCAAGTAGATCACATCTACATTAATATGTTCATATACATAAATTTTGGTTTAACTTTTATCGGGACTATCCAGTTCACTTTATAGTACTTACTAACTCATTACTACTATGTCTTAGAAGGATTTACAACTCAACATTTTAACTCAAGAGCAAAGTTTGTGATTCTACAACAACAATACTCTACAATACATTTACTAAGGCACTGACCCTTCTTCTAAAATCTTTCCACTAGATGTTACCAATAGTTTAACCATAAAAGACAACGTACAAGCACCAAAGTGGATATCATCTATACAACTACAACAACCACTTCTTTCATACTTGAGCTCGGAAAGACAACCTGCAAAAACATGTTAGCTTTTGTCAGTTCAAAAGAACTGGCATGAGCATGCATTCCCTTTTCTTAGATATTTCATCAAAATTAATTGAATGACTAGTGCATGATTTCCATTCCAAGGCATAAGCAAAAGTAATTTGTATGAAGGTAAACAAAATAGATATCTAGTTAACAAAAGGCACACTGCAGAACATATGAAAGCCAAAATTGTGCATTTTCTATCCAAGGTTACCCTTACACCCTACATTCTAAATTATAACAAATTTCCCACAATATACACCTTTTTATTTTCCTTAAGTAAGATAGCGATAGCAGCATGCACATTCACAAAACAGAATAAAGGAATCGTACTACAACCACCCGATATAGAAATAGTAAATTCCCCTGATAATGTCAAAAAAGGTAACAAGATTTATTATTCCGAACATCCCTACTCAGAGCAAGAATGCCACACAAGTCCACTAAAACTCATACAGCCTATGAGGGGGTTATGGCCACTCAAGGACCCAATTCAAAGATCATGTAAAAAGGAATGCATTGCACTTGCGTACACCTTAAAAAAATGTAGTTGACGTTTTTGATTGCTATACCCAATGTTTAATTATATATTCAAGATTAACAACGTCCACGAATGATAAGTTGAAACTTTGAAAGCTCTCTTAAGCCGCAAGTGCCAACTCCGCACATCCCTCAATGAAAACCCCTTCATTCCCAACATAATAAAATATTTCAATGTTATACACTACTAACTTACTTACCGATATGACGAAGAAGGGTCTCATAAAACATTGTTGCTTGGGGGTAAATGTAATTTACCTTTCACGGGCCCCCGAAAGCATCTCAAGCCTCAGACTTAATTCCATGTTCACCACATCCGACATATACTTCATTGTTTGTTGCTCGGAAGGGGTAGAACATTGTTCCTGCACTCACTACCGTGGGGGCGTCCGACAAGGAAAGGCTTTTCTTTTAATAATAAAAAGATTTAAGTAACTTACACAGTTATGTCGGGCGCATAGGGTATCCCATGTACAAAATGAGAGTCCCTTGAATACTTTAAGTATTTTCTCCAAAGGTTTGAGTAAGGTTTTCCTTATAACAAACCCTCAAATTTTCCATCTCAAAGAAGCCGATGGACCTTTCATAAGACCAGTTAGGGAGGTAATACAAATGTAGGACTGACGAGGATATCCCTTGGCTAGGGTACTAAAATTTTAAGGTCATCATAAGCTAGGTAAGTAAGTTAGATTTGGCCAAAACATGTTTGCATAAGACGGCGCGCAAACCCACCATCTAGTCATAGCCAGTCACATCCGACAAGCATAATGCATAGTTCGTTAAAGCTTCAAAAGGAAATAGAAATTTACATTGTTCCAACCTTGTAGTCGACCTCCCAGGGATGAAATTGGGATGAGATTATACCAAACTAGATTGCTAAAAAGAAAAGGATGAGCAAGGGTCGCTCTAGTATCATTTCCAATTACGAATTAATATTAGACCGTGATAACAACAAAAGGGCAATAAATACACTTCTTCTCCAGAGGTAAATAGTTTTATTCGTTTATCACCTGTTCTCCTCTATAACCATAGGGATACATAACGGAGGTAAAAAGCAAATCACATTTTTTTTTGTTTTCTAAAGAGGACAGCACTTAAACAAACAACTCCTCATTGTCATGCTGAGGAAGGTCCAAAACCAGGTCGCAGAAGGAAGAAAACTGCTCCTACAGGCATAACACAGACGTATCTAACAAGACCCCTCGCACATCTAGCAAAAGCAAGAAAATACACTCTTGGCGGGGAAGGCGTGCAAAAGCCACACAACATTTCAAATGATAAAAATCTCATGCAGAGCTTATCTCAAACCAACACGGCACACAATTACCAGGAGAACAAGCAATAATCATGCATTTAATTATAAAAGGAAATAGCTGGGAAAAAGGGAAAAAGAAGCTCATGCCTGTTCCTCGTGATTCAACATCGCTCCTGGCTCTGAGAGGCATCTACCGCAATGGTAATTAAACCTTTTCCTTCATCAGATTTGAGGACAGCGTCAAACTCTCGGTGCAAACACTTCAGTTGTAGCTTATAAGGTGTGATAATTCCAATAAACCTTTATGCCTACCAAATCGGTGACTCATTGAAACAGCTCATAAAATTGCAAGGTAAAACGTGCTTCATGAATAATCTGATATGAAAAAAGTCGGCCTCTATGAGGTTCTCTTCCATGGGTTACATCGAAAGACAAGTAAGAGGACAATAGAGAATCTTAGAAATAAATTTCATAGGTCTTTGGTAATACTCCATTGTCACTTAATTCGATTTTGATACAAATATCTTGAAGGAGAATCTCGAATTTGAGGATGCAGTCAAACATTTTCTCGAATGGATAACACAAGGTTCGACCACCCGTGGTTGTTGAAGCACTTCAAAAGGATGCACCATATTGCCTTTAAAGCTAATTATTTGTCCAAATTTCTTTTGGATCCCCAATCCTTCAAGAACACACCATACAACACCCAATGAACTGGAGGTAACACGCATGTTACACTAGCCACGGCTCATCTAAAACCACCATATCTAACCGATTTTGGATACAAAATATCTACGAAGGACGGAAGTGGAAGTCACTAAAAAAATGAATGGAAACAATCTCAAGGTTGGACCACCTCACTTGCTCAAAACTTTCCTCAAGATTTATCGAGCTTCTTCCATGTTAGATCGCCATCCCTGGACAAGAAAAGCACTTACAACCAAAATGAAAAGGTTTTCATCTAAAACTTTATCTCATTTTTTTCATGGATACTTTGAAGATCTTGCAACAACCGATCAAGACTATGGTCGCGTGCGCAATCTCGAACATCAGTTTGGCACCAACGGTTCCTCAAGGGATCGACCTTCTTCCATGTTAGACCGCAAATCAGACTTTCTCTCCTCCAAAATGAGGCCACCGACTTTTTGAGGTAAGTTTTTTCTCTACCCTGTAGATCTTGCAATAAATCAAAAACTTCCTCACGGCACTTTCCTAGGAGAAATTCGGTTCTACGCCACCGAAACTTAGATCACTGTACAACATGATTTTGAGAAAAAATATCTTGAAGGAGGAACCCGAAATGACACATTGCAGTCGTTCTGACGAGTGAATCCCGACAAGAACACACCTCGTAGCATTCAATAAGGTGGATGCAACACGCCCCTCCACTAGCATCAAGTCAATTTTTCCACGTCCGGTGCATTGAATTAGAGGATCAAAACAAAGATTTTGGTGAAGAAAAAAAAAAGCCTCCACCAACTCCATCTTTCCCACGTAAAGACAGACATGACAGCCTTAAAATTTGGCAGGTTGGGTGGTTGGGGGGGGAGGCCAAGGTGGCAGAAAGGAAGCCCATGCCCAGCGGGGCATTACATTCTCCTCCCCTTAAGAAAGCATCGTCCTCGATGCGACATAACACAACGGAAAAAAAAAGGTTCGCAACCAAGGACAGGTACAGGAGAAAGTACACTTTATGGTTTAACATTTTAGTTGATTAAAGCATGGTCGCAAGGTAGCCTTAGGAACATTTGGTAGAATTTTTAACTTTTAATGTTCTGTGAAGATTGGCAGTTCTTTCTTGTTCATCATTTCATTAGTCTCTTTCCATTAGCATTATTCTTAGTTTAATTGCTTTTAAAATTTCATCATTGAAGAGTTTTGGTTCATTCTTTATTGTGGGTGCCCAACATGAACTGCTAACACAACACCCTATCAGGTTCACAAGACACTATAGATTCACAAGCACACAAGTATATACTTCAAGATTGTATTACACCACAAAAAGGTTACTCAAATACGAAATGGAGTAGGCACAGTCCACATAACATAGTACTCGACACACATCAATGACTGATATACCAAAATACTTAACCAAAAGAGTACTACAATCCACTAGACATTTCCTCAATTTGCATCAATGAAAAACTCACATAACACCAAACAAATGCTACAGGTACATAGTGTCCACAAGGGGATCAATGACATGTCCACAACATCACAACACATATCCATCTGACATGAGTAACACATACATCAAAAGACCACTACCAAACATCACAATAACTCAACATATATCCTGAAACATCAACCATACAGACAAATATCATAAGCCTCCCTCAAACTCTTATGCCTCCCTCAAGTCTCTTATGCCTCCCTCAAACTCTTATGCCTCCCTCAAGTCTCTTATGCCTCCCCAAGTCTCCTCCCTCAAACTCTTATGCCTCCCTCAAACTCTTATGCCTCCCTCAAGGAGGCCGGTTGTCCCCATGGTCCAAGACACATAGAGTTCGAACACTCCTAACCCAAGTGACATAATAACGCATGGTTCAACAACCCGCTAGTCATATGTACTCCTTGGGGCATACCCCCATACAACGAAGTGGGTCCATAGGTCCAACCAATCCATGGTGCATCCCATGACCCTATTCCACACATCACGACATTAGAACCAGCACAACAATCCAATCAAAGTGCCAAGTGGCAAAGTACAAGCCTTGGGCAAGGTGATAAAAATTCCAAATTTAAAAGAAGACCTCAAATCAAGCTAAAATAAATGGCCAAATAGCCAAAGTTAGTATCAAAATCCCCATGTTAGTGCCACAAACCAAGGAAATGCCCAAAATTGTAAAGCATTGCAATCAAGAAAAGATGTTGGTCCTTGCAAAATAAAGTAAAAGCTCAATTTACGAATAAAATCAACTTATAATAATGTCACATTACGATAACTGTGTAGCCTTATCTAGCCACCAAAGGGGTACTCAACGAGTTGCAAGCACTCGGAACATCGAGCCTCACTGTAAAATACATATCAATAATACAACTGTCATCACCTCCATCTGAATCATCCCGCCACCCTTCGACAAGGCTAAACATAGTCATAGATACACTAAGGTTGCATACATACAACCACATAGGGAGAGAGGAAAGAATCACATGTTATCTACTAAACCGAGTTTTAGCTTGAGTTATTGACCCATGGTACACCATTCCTCACTCTCAACATACACTTCTACCGATTTCCCTCAAGATCGGTTAGCGTAAGGTTCACAACATAACATACAACAACATCACTAACATAATGGTGGCACACACATAACTACCATAACGTCTCACATATGGTACATATACAGGGTAGATCACGATCATACATTCACTGAGTGTAACACATCACTTTACCACATTCTGCACCCAAAGTGCAATCACCATACGATAGGGTTCATACACTCACCGTATGACCCAAAATCACAACATGAAGCATTACCTATTTACACAGTCATACATACGATGAACATAGTACATCACAACATAACATCCATTGCAACATAGCAAGGTGGTACACACATTTCTTCAGAACATGGTAAAAACATCATGATACAACTCATTTCTTTTAACATCAACTAGTCATACAACACATTGATACACTCACATATCACAATATGCCACAATGCTCCAACACTATATCATCCACATTAGAATTCTTTTCACACATCACAAACAATAATTCACACGTGAACTCTTCCTAGAATCCACAAGAAGGAGAGAGAATACTCCCATCCCCAAACATATCAACATGATCACAAACACGCACAAGGTGACATACCCATAATGTGCATTCACAATATCACAATTACGACAATAATCACATCATGTTTAAAGCACATTACTCTTCCAATATCTACCACCATCATGCAACATCATCATCATCATGCAGTATCATCATGTAACACCACCACCACCATGTAACATCACCATACAACACCAATCCGGCCCATAGGTTCGAGAGCATGAACCTACGCTCTGATACCAAAGTGTAACACACCAAAATACCAACACAAGGACAACACAGTGAAATACAGGATATTTTTTTTTTTGACTTGCTTTGACACAACACGACACAACATGTCGTCACAAGGTTACAACCAACACTAGGAACCACTTGTTACGGGGGAGACCACAAGGTCAGCACGGAAAAGTTCACACCTATCAAGGACAATGTATTCTTCTTTTGACAAGACAACATGGAAGTCCAATCCACATGACACACTCACAGCTAGGGCATCCCATGAGAAATTTCTTGTTAAATTTTTTTTACTAAAGTGTCTCTTAATTCTTAACTTACGTTCTTATAAAATTTCATGTAATGATTCACACAATTCTTTTCACAAGGAAGAACTTCTTTCTTTTCAACTGTTTGACTAAATAACTTAAGGCCAAGCTTTCTAAACTAGGATCATCAATTTGATGTCCAAAGCTTTTTATTCATTTGATTTTAAAACATTTTCCATTTCTTACAAGGTTAATTTATCTTATTCAACCCACTAACACATGTTCCACAACTCTATTGCACAGGTGAAGGCATAAGCTCCGATTGAGGGAAGTACCGCTTAGGGTTCATAACAATAGCCTTCTGTTTAAGGATTAAATTTTGACCTTGCTTAAGAAATATCACCATGAATCAAGGCAAGGGTTAATGTAGGACAACAGAATTTAGCTTCAGGGTCACATTGTTTACTATCAGTCTTTTATTGAGGTTAAGAGTTTATCAAGATTGGTTAAATGTTCCATCTAGACTTTACTTCATTAAATTTGACAAAGGAGAACATTCCAAACGATAGAGAGAGATTTAAGGTTTAATTAATCGATTTCCCTCCTACTTATTAAATCCTATCATCTTCTAAAATCTAACCATTGCTTTCACCATGAGGTCATTTAAGATTTCACCATAAAAGGATAATGTTTATTAGCTTGGCTCAGGAAAAAAATAATAATAATAAGTTATCATATTTCGTTACAAAAGATAGTTTCCTCTTGATTGTCCCAGTCTCAAAGGTTATCAAGTGGATCACATCTACATTAATATGTTCATATACATAAATTTTGGTTTAACTTTTATAAGGACTATCCAGTTCACTTTATAGTACTTACTAACTCATTACTACTATGTCTTAGAAGGATTTACAACTCAACATTTTAACTCAAGAGCAAAGTTTGACAGTTACAACAACAATACTCTACAATACATTTACTAAGGCACTGACCCTTCTTCTAAAATCTTTCCACTAGATGTTACCAATAGTTTAACCATAAAAGACAACGTACAAGCACCAAAGTGGATATCATCTATACAACTACAACAACCACTTCTTTCATACTTGAGCTCGGAAAGACAACCTGCAAAAACATGTTAGCTTTTGTCAGTTCAAAAGAACTGGCATGAGCATGCATTCCCTTTTCCTAGATATTTCATCATATTAATTGAATGACTAGTGCACGATTTCCATCCCAAGGCATAAGCAAAAGTGATTTGTATGAAGGTAAACAAAATAGATATCTAGTTAACAAAAGGCACACTGCAGAACATATGAAAGCCAAAATTGTGCATTTTCTATCCAAGGTTACCCTTACACCCTACATTCTAAATTATAACAAATTTCCCAAAATATACACCTTTTTATTTTCCTTAAGTAAGATAGCGATAGCAGCATGCACATTCACAAAATAGAATAAAGGAATCGTACTACAACCACCCGATATAGAAATAGTAAATTTCCCTGATAATGTCAAAAAAAGGTAACAAGATTTATTATTCGAACATCCCTACTCGAGCAAGAATGCCACACAAGTCCACTAAAACTCATACACCTATGAGGGGGTTATGGCCACTCAAGGACCCAATTCAAAGATCATGTAAAAGGAATGCATTGCAACTTGCGTACACCTTAAAAAAATGTAGTGACGTTTTTGATTGCTATAACCAATGTTTAATTATATATTCAAGATTAACAACGTCCACGAATGATAAGTTGAAACTTTGAAAGCTCTCTTAAGCCCATAAGTGCCAACTCCGCACATCCTCAATGAAAACCCCTTCATTCCCAACATAATAAAATATTTCAATGTTATACACTACTAACTTACTTAATGATATGACGAAGAAGGGTCTCATAAAACATTGTTGCTTGGGGGTAAATGTAATTTACCTTTCACGGGCCCCGAAAGCATCTCAAGCCTCAAACTTAATTCCATGTTCACCACATCCGACATATACTTCATTGTTTGTTGCTCGGAAGGGGTAAAACATTGTTCCTGCACTCACTACCGTGGGGGCGTCCGACAAGGAAAGGCTTTTCTTTTAATAATAAAAAGATTTAAGTAACTTACACAGTTATGTCGGGCGCATAGGGTATCCCATGTACAAAACGAGAGTCCCTTGAATACTTTAAGTATTTTCTCCAAAGGTTTGAGTAAGGTTTTCCTTATAACAAACCCTCAAATTTTCCATCTCAAAGAAGCCGATGGACCTTTCATAAGACCAGTTAGGGAGGTAATACAAATGTAGGACTGACGAGGATATCCCTTGGCCAGGGTACTAAAATTTTTAAGCTCGTCATAAGCTAGGTAAGTAAGTTAGATTTGGCCAAAACATGTTTGCATAAGACGGCGTCGCAAACCCACCATCTAGTCATAGCCAGTCACATCCGACAAGCATAATGCACAGTTCGTTAAAGCTTCAAAAAGGAAATAGAAATTTACATTGTTCCAACCTTGTAGTCGACCTCCCAGGGATGAAATTGGGATGAGATTATACCAAACTAGATTGCTAAAAAGAAAAGGATGAGCAAGGGTCGCTCTAGTATCATTTCCAATTACGAATTAATATTAGACCGTGATAACAACAAAAGGGCAATAAATACACTTCTTCTCCAGAGGTAAATAGTTTTATTCGTTTATCACCTGTTCTCCTCTATAACCATAGGGATACATAACGGAGGTAAAAGCAAATCACTTTTTTTTTTTGTTTTATAAAGAGGACAGCACTTAAACAAACAACTCCTCATTGTCATCTTGCCGAGGAAGGTCCAAAACCAGTCGCAGAAGGAAGAAAACTGCTCCCTGTGCATACACACGACGTATCTAACAAGACCCTCGCACATCTAAAGAAAAGCAAGAAAATACACTCTTGGTGGGGAAGGCGTGCAAAAGCCACACAACATTTCAAATGATAAAAATCTCACGCAGAGCTTATCTCAAACCAACATGGCACACAATTACCAGGAGAACAAGCAATAATCATGCATTTAATTATAAAAGGAAATAGCTCGGAAAAAGGGAAAAAGTAGCTCATGCCTATTCCTCGTGATTCAACATCGCTCCTGGCTCTGAGAGGCATCTACCATAATGGTAATTAAACCTTTTCCTTCATCAGATTTGAGGACAACGTCAAACTCTCGGTGCAAACACTTTAGCTGTAGCTTGTAAGGTGTGATAATTCCAACAGAAACCTTTATGCCTGCCAAATCAGTGACTCGTTGAAATAGCTCATAAAATTGCAAGGTAAAATGTGCTTCATGAATAATCTGACATGAAATAGGTCGGCCTCTATGAGGTTCTCTTCCATGGGTTACGTCGAAAGACAAGTAAGAGGCAATAGAGAATCTTAGAAATAAATTTCATCAGGTCTGCTGGTAATACTCCTACTGTCACTTAATCGATTTTGATACAAAATATCTTGAAGGAGAATCCAACGACTTTGAGGATGTAGTCTTAAACCAATGATAACAACAAGGTTGGACCACATCGATCTCCTTTGCACCCTCTCTCTCCTTTTGGAGCGCAATCCTCACTCCTCGCTCTGCCACTTAATCGCTTTTGATACTATCTTGAAGGACAACTTTGAGGATGCAATGAACGGATAACAACAAGGTTGGCCTAGCTAATTATTTTGCTAGCTAATTATTGTTCAGTGATTCTTTGTGGATCCCCAACAAGAACACACCATACAGCACCCAATGAATGTGGAGGTAACACGCCTGTTACACTAGCTTGCGGCTTCATCTAAAACCACCATATCTAACCCATGGCTAGGCGCTGGAAAACTTCCGGTCAGCAAAAGAAACAGTAGTGAACGCAAATCTCAGCCTCACTTGCAAAACTTGCCTCAAGATTTGATCGAGCTTCTTCCATGTTAGATCCGCCACCTGGACAGAAGCGACTTTCCAAAATGAAAAGGCAAGACAGCTCGACTAAAACTTTATCTCATTTTTTTGCTACAGCTGCAAGATCTTGCAACAACTGATCAAGACTGTGGTCGCGTGCAACCAGAACATCAAGTTCGGCACCAACGGTTCCTTGGGATCGCCCTGCAGCAGCTGTCGCACTTTCTCTCCCTGGAGGCCACTGATTTTCTGAGGTAAGTTTATTTCTCTACCCTGTAGCTACTGCATAAATCCAAAAACTTCCTCACGGCACTTTCCTAGGAGAATCTCAGTTCTACGCTCCACTGAAACTGCCTGTACAACATGATTTTGAGAAAAATATCTTGAAGGAGGAACCCGAAATGACCTGTTGCAGGTCGCTACAGTGAATCCCTGACAAGAACACACCTCGCAGCATTCAAGAAGGTGGATGCAACACGCCTGCTCCACTAGCATCAAGTCAATTTTGTCTGCGTCCAGTGCATTGAATGAGAGGATCAAAACAAAGATTTTGGTGAAGAAAAATAGGCCTCCACCGACTCCATCTTTCCCACGCAAAGACAGACATGACAGTCTTAAAATTTGGCAGGTTGGGTGGTTGGGGGAGGCCAAGGTGGCAAGTGGGGGGGGTAGTAGAAAGGAAGCCCATGCCCAGCGGGGCATTACATTCTCCTCCCCTTAAGAAAGCATCGTCCTCGATGCGACATAACACAACGGAAAAAAAAATCACAACCAAGGACAGGTACGGGAGAAAGTACACTTTATGGTTTAACATTTTAGTTGATTAAAGCACGGTTGCAAGGTAGCCTTAGGAACATTCGGTAGAATTTTTAACTTTAATTGTTCTCGTGAAGATTGGCGCGTTCTTTTTTGTTCATCATTTCATTAGTCTCTTTCCATTAGCATTATTCTTAGTTTAATTTCTTTTAAAATTTCATCATTGAAGAGTTTTTGGTTCATTCTTTATTGTGGGTGCCCAACATGAATGCTAACACAACACCCTAGAAAATGAACTTCGGTGCCTTCTCTTGATTTTCTTGCTTTTTGAATTACAAAATGAAACCTCTTATTTATAAAATTTTTCCAACCTTCTACCTTAGAAAATATCTCATAATATCTTATATTAGATATTATTGATCTTTTGGATATTTTATAGATATTCCCAGATATTTCTAGATATATATAATATCTCTTGATATTTTCTAGATATTATATACAATATATTTTGATATTTTGGAGGAGTTAATATTCACAATAAATGTGAATATATTTTACATAAAGTTGAATTCCATAAAGTTAAACTTTATCTAGAACAAGATTAGATATTTCCAACACTCCCTCCTAATCTTGATTCTTCATGTATTGTTGGAGCAATACGGACCTATGATGCCAAAGCAATCTCTCATATGCTCAAATGTGTCATTTGGTAATATCTTGGTGAAGATATCAACATATTGTTCTGGTAGACTTGCAAAACTCCAAAAATATTTGTCCATTGTTGACTAGCTCTCTGATAAAATGATACCTAGTATCAATATGTTTGCTCCTTTTGTGAAAAACATGATTCTTTGATAATGCAATAGCTGAATTGTTATCACAAAATATCTTTGTTGATCCTTCTTGTTCTTGCTTTAGATCTGATAATACTCTTCTCATCCATATTGCTTGACATGTTTGTGCTTTGTGGCTGCCACATATTCTACTTCTGCCAAAGAGAGAGTGACAATAGGTTGTTTCTTAGAAGCCCATGAAACTGCACCTGAACCAAAATGGAAAACATAGCCGGATGTGCTCTTTCTGTCATCTATGCTTCTTGCACAGTCACTGTCTATGTAACCAACTAACTTGAAAATATTAGAAGTTGTATATAAAATACCAAAAGCTTTTGTTCCACTAACATATCTTAAAATTCTTTTTCCATCTTGCCAATGAGAATCCTTTGGGGATTCCATAAACCTGGAAATAAGACTTACACCATACATGATATCAAGCCTTGTAGCAGTCAAGTACATCAGACTACCAACAAGTCTTTTGTATATAGTTGGATCAATATCACAACCTTTATCATCTTTGCTTAGCTTCAATCCTATGGCAACTCGGTGTTGGTCATTTCAAATTCTTTCTTCATTGTTGTTTTAAAAAGTCAATTGACAAATCCCCGTGAGTATTAGATCATCAACATATAGGCATACAATTAGAATTTGTTCTTGATCATTCATTTTGATGTATAGTGTTGGTTCACTATCACTTTTTCTAAATCCAATTTTCAAAAAATGTGAATCAATCCTACTATACCATGCTCTTGGAGCTTGTTTCAGACCATACAAGGATTTTTTCAATCTACAGACCTTGTGTTCTTGACCTACAATTTCATATCCAGGAGGTTGTAAAACATAAACTTCTTCTTCTAGTATGCCATTCAAAAATGCAAACTTGACATCCATTTGATAGAATTTCCAATTATTTTGAGTTGCTAATGCTAAAACAGTTCTGACAGTGTCTAGTCGAGCTACTAGAGCAAAAGTCTCATTATAATCAATTCCGGGTTGTTGTGAGAAACCCTTTGCAACTAACCTGGCTTTATATTTTTCAACATTTCCATCTGCATTGAATTTTGTCTTGTAGACCCATTTCATGCCAATTACACTCTTTCCTTCTGGAAGGCTCACAAGATCCCATGTATGATTCTTTTCAATAGAATCAATTTCTTCATCCATAGCTTTTACCCATTTTTCATTTTCAAATGCATCTTCAAAATATATAGGATCATCATGAGAAAATAATGCAAAATCAGAATATAAATCAACATTCTCATCACCTTGAGTTTGTTCATAAATCTCCCTTAAGCTTCTTGTCTTTCCTGGGGTGTCCTGAAGTGAGACCTTTGTGTTGCCAATGTTGGATCTGATATGTCACTGCTGTGAGACTTTGAATTTGAAGAATTTCCTTCATGCTCTAATGTTTCATGAGGATGTAAATTTGCTGGAGGGGATGACGATCCACTTGAGATACCTCTTGTGATGCTTCTTGAAACTGGAGTGCTATTTGAAGAAGACATCACTGCACTGATCCCTTGAGGTGCTAGATGAACATTTTGTGTGATCTTTTCATCAAACTCATTCTGATGATGAGGTATTCCTGCAGTGATATTTGTTAGCTTATCAACACTTCCATCCCATGCTTGTTCTTCAATGAACTGAACATCTCTACTAATAATAGAATTCTTTGTGATGGGGTTATACAATTTATAGGCTTTTGATTGCTCACTGTAACCTACAAAAATACATCTCTCTCCTTTATCATCCAATTTCTTTCTCCTCTCATTTGGAATATGTGCATAAGCTACACATCCAAAAACTCTTAAATGTGATACACTGTGTTTCTTTCCACTCCATGCTTCTTGAGGAACTTTATCCTTCACAATTTTTGTTGGACATCGGTTCAAGATGTAAACCGCACAAGCTACTGCTTCAGCCCAATACTCATTTGGTAAATTTTTGGCTTTCAACATACTTCTTGCCATTTCCATAATTGTTCTATTCTTTCTTTCTGCTACACCATTCTGTTGAGGTGTGTACCTTGTTGTAAATTGCTTCTTAATCCCATGAAATTTAAAAAAATTAAAAATCATTTGAAACATACTCTCCTCCTCTATCTGATCTTAACACCTTTATAGAGTAACCGCTCTACTTTTCAACCATGGCCTTAAACTCTTTGAACACACTAAAGGCTTCTGACTTATGTTTCAAGAAATAAACCCAAGTTTTTCTACTCAAATCATCTATAAAAGTCAGAAAATACATGCTCCCTCCAATTGATGGTGTTTTCATAGGTCCACATAGATCTGAATGGACAATCTCAAGAAGAGATCTAGCTCTATATGACTTTCCAACAGAAATTTTTCCTTGTGTTGCTTCCCTAGAATACAACTTTCACAAGGATTGTTTGGTTGCTCCATCAAAGGCAAACCCTTCACCATATGCTTCTTTTGCAATAAATCTAAACCACCAAAACTTAAGTGTCAAAATCTCAAATGCCACAACCAAGTCTGATCTTTTAAAGAAACTTTAAATGCTAGTGAAGAAAGATCTTTAGATGACAAATCATGTTGAATTCTTAATGGAAACATTTTGTTTCTTGTCATCTCAACCTTTGCAATCAATTTGTTACTTGGATTTCTATCTAGAATAACACATGCATCATCTTCAAAATAGACTTTATATCCCTTCTGCACTAGCTGACCAATACTCATTAGATTATGTTTCAAACCAGGAACATAATACACATCTGGAATGTGTTTGTTCTCACCTTTCTTTGTTTCAATATTTATGGTTCCTTTTCCCATTACTGCAACTTTATTATCATTTCCTAACTTAACTTCAGATGTAATTGACTCATCTATGTTTGCAAACATCTCCTTACATCCAGTCATATGATTACTGCATCCACTATCTAGAAACCAAATATCCTTTGTACTATCTTGAGCAACATTGCATGTAATAAACATTGAACCATTGTTATAACTTTCAGACTGATTTTCTTCAGAAAAATGTGCATTCTGTCTACTCATATCAAAATGTTTCTTCTTGCATTCATTGGCATAGTGTCCATACCTTTTACAGTAATGACATTGAACATGTGACTTATCATACCTTTGACCATAAGTATGATTCTGGTTGTTTCCTCACCTCTAGCACTTGTAGTGTAGAAATTTGAATTTGTTCTTCCTCCTTCATAAGATGTGTTTGCTCTTCCAGATCCTCTTTGGAAATCTCTTCCTCTGCCTCTGTTGAAGCTCAATCTTCCTCTTGCTCTATTACCGCCAATTGAAACTTGCGATTTGAAGGCTTGCTCAAGAGATGAGCTACCTGATCTATTCAATCTTTGCTCATGGGATATTAAAGATCCCATTAATTCATCTACAGACATTTGGGTTAGATTCTTTGATTCTTCTATTGCAACAACAATCACATCAAACTTGCTAGGAAGACTTCTCAAGTATTTTCTCTACAATCCTTTGATCCTCTAAAGTCTCACCATGAGACCTAATTTGATTTACTACACTCATCACGTGGGTGAAAAATAAATCTACTGAATCTAAGTCTTTCATGCAAATATTCTCAAAATCTCTTCTAAGATTTTGTAATTTTGTAACTTTTACTTTACTAGTACCTTGATAATTTGTTTGAAGACTTTCCCATGCTTGCTTTGATCTAGTTGCTGCTGCAACACGCGTGGAAATATGGACTCGTCCATTGCTTGTTGAATTTGAAACAAGGCTTTTGCATCCTTCTGCTTGTTCTCCTTCAACAAATCCTTATCTGCTTGTGCTAGTGCTTGAAATGCTTGAAAATTTGTAGGTTCTGGAAACCCATTCTCAACTAGCTCCCACACATCTAGTGAAAAAAATAAGGTCCTCATTTTTATGCTCCAATAATCGTAGTTCTTCCCATTGAATATGGGGATTTGGGATTGAGTGAGACTACTGCTCATACCGCCATTTTGAACTAGACTAATAGAGTGAAATAAAAACTTATAACTTAAGCTCAACCTAGCTCTGATACCAATTTGAAGGAATTATATCTAACTCCTAACCTAGAGGGTGTGTGCTGCAAATAGAAACAATATTATGAACACACACAAACTCACAAGAGAAATATAAAAACAAGGCTTTGTATTAAAAATACTCTAGAGCACTTCGGTGCCTTCTCTTGCTTTTCTTGATTTTTGAATTACAAAATGAAACCTCTTATTTATAGAAGTTTTCCAACCTTCTACCTTAGAAAATATCTCATAATATCTCATAATATCTTATATTAGATATTATTGATCTTTTGGATATTTTATAGATATTCCCAGATATTTCTAGATATATATAATATCTCTTGATATTTTCTAGATATATATAATATCTTTTGATATTTTGGAGGAGTTAATATTCACAATAAATGTGAATATATTTTACATAAAGTTGAATTCCATAAAGTTAAACTTTATCTAGAACAAGATTAGATATTTCCAACAACAGCCACTCAACACATCAAACCCCCTATGGAATTTTCTTTAACTTATTTGCATTCGAATCCGTAAATAAAATATAGCACTGTAATCCTATCAATTTCACTAGAGAAAATATCGTAGCACTTTTGTTCTCGTGATATTTCTTAAAAAAAAAATTACGTACTCATTTTGGAGCCACCTTAGCTTAGATTGTTAAACTACAATAAGAGAAATCCACCAACTGGCTCGCTTTGGTATGAGCATCATTCGCAAGTTATGTTATTTCAGTTTCTATGAATTATTTGTATAGTAGAGAATAAGATAATAGTTTTAAATGTTCCATTTTGTTTGTGTGGTTGTGTGGTGACCTTCTTGCATGGCCATTCCATACACACTTGGGTTAGTTTGCATGGAAGTACAATTGAGAAATGTGGACCAAAGTGTCGACATTTCAAGACATGTTCAATGGGTAAAACAAATTTGATGTCTATAAACATGTATTTTGACCATAAATAAGTTGTATGGACACTTAAATAAAATGGTTAATGATATTTTAGAGTTGCATGATATGACACATCTAACTAAACCACCCTAGTGATACCGAAAATGAGAAACATATTGGTAATCGTAAAATCATGTTTAATCTTTAGAAATGTTTAGATTGTGAATTCTATGTATCAAAATTGATTTTGCCATCTCTCATATATTTTTATGTGAATGAACTAGTTGATTTGCATAAATGACATAAATTACTTTCTCTACACTTATCTCTCTTCTCTCTTGAACAATTGAATATGTAATTATAAGTTTCTATGCCTTGAAATAGAAGATTATTCTCTCTCTCTAAACTTTGGTTGTAACTTTTGTTAGAATTTTTAGATGGGAGGGTGGGATCCATATCATCTCTAATGCTAACCCATGATTTCATGTTGCAACAGGTTGCATGCAATGTGGTGAAAATAGAAATGAATGGTGTTGCCTGAATACTTGGAATTGTTTACGAGTTGTAACATGTTTAACTTTCTAGAATAGGGATTTCTATTATTATGTGTAATCATAACTTCAATACCATTTAATAAAAAGGGAAAAATTTGACTAAATCTTTTATGTATTTGTAATCAATATGAAACTGTAAATGTATGTTGTACTTATATGAAGTAGTTGTATAAAATTATTTATTATATTATTTATTAGTATATTTCCTTTTAAATATTATGCAATGTATGGTAGTAACTAAGCCACATAATATGTTGAAATGGAACTATTTATCTAAGCCTTCTCCGACATACCTTCTTCTCTCAACCGAGTTGTGATTAGACTATTAGACATTTGACATCATATGGGAAGACTTATAATTCCTACAAGTTGCTATCCAAATTGTATGTATATGATAGAGTTTACAATGAGAACACCCCTTACCTTGATTGATCATGCATGGGGTATGACTATATTACGTACCCTCGGTCATGCCTTGGGTCATGGGTAGCTCCATATGGCTAGGTGTCTCATTTATAATATACCTTTTTAATACGTTTTGATTTTATATGGTTACAATTGTAATTTCAACCCTAGGGGTAATCTAATACATGTAGCTAGGTGTAACAAAAGTTATCTTAAGGGAAGAAAGTGTTTATGATTCAATGTAATTAGCATCTTGTTCGAGCTCAATGCTCTCTCATAATAGTAATAAGACTAATCCTAGAACATGTCAATGGAGAACTTGTGGATGGGCTATTTAACTGCTTTTAATACTATGAATTAAAAGTAGTTTTTAAAAGATATTTACCTTGAGGTTATGTTACCTTTATCTCTTGGTGCCACTAGAGAAAATGATTTTAATCATCTAAGATGAACCATAGAGTCTCTTAGAGGAGAACACCCATGTTTAGGGTATACTTAAACATAATCCTCATAAATATTATTGGTAAATATTTACTATGCAAGTAAAATATGAGTGATGTGTTTCTCTATGAGAAACAAATTAAATAAAAATAGAACCCCATAACTTGAAAACTAGTGTTTCATACCTCATGTGCATTAAATTTTATACAAAACCTAATAAAAGAAGAAAAAAAGTTATCCCCAAGTATGTAAATTAATTTTCTTTTCAGAAGCTAGTGTTTTTATGATTGATAAAGGTGTAATTGTTGTAGCTCAACATTCAGTAGCTTAGGATTTGATCATGGCGGGTAAAGAATTTTGGAACAACATCGCACTGTCTCCAAGAGTGGTAATTTTATTTTTAGACAGAGACCTCCATAAAAGGTTGATTCTAATCAAGGAAAATTTTAGTGGAAAATATTCGTTAGTTCATAAATATTTCAGTTTTTTAAATTTGAAATTGGCTAATTTTTTAGGGTACAAGTTAGGTCCACTTTTGCCAAAATTTTCTGGGTACAAGTAAATTTTAGCACTCAATTCACCATTCCTATGAAATACAAACTCACAAAATTCACCTTAATATAGTCATTCGGTAGCATATATATTTATGATACTTACCGCATCATAGAGTACGCTATAAGTCAATAGCATAAAAAATGTTACCGGTCAACAACATTATTATTTTACCGAATGAAAGGATAACTATATGTTGTCGCCCAAGAGAGCATAACAATGCTTTCGTATTTTTATGCTATCGGTGACAACATATATGTTGTCATCCAAGATATTTTTTTAATTTACCAACCGACAACATACTATATGCTATCATTTGTAATCATAACAATATGCTACTAAATGGTAGAATATAAAAAATCTACCATCTAGTAGAATTTAATAGTGATTTTGTGATGTCTTGATACTCGCCATTCGTGCGAAAGATAATTTTCACAGACTCCCAAAATATTTTCTAAGGCATTTTTTTGTAGTCACACTTAAAATTTTCCCTAATTCTAATAACAAACTAACGAAATATTAAAATTAATCCTACATTTGAAAACATAACTATCTAATCCAATCAACTCATTCACATGGACAATAATTAGATATATTTCATAAAATGAGATCCTAAGCTAAAGGGGGTGGTGATAGCACCATAAGAGAGGGTGATAACTCTCTCTCTCAAAGTCTCTTAGGAAAAATAAGGTCTAGTGAAAGGTTAAAGGGGAATAAGATTGCAACTTTACAACTCTACAACTAAATCATCTCACAACCAAGTATAATTGACACAAATGACATGAAACTATGGAAAACAATATGGACACACATCAAAAATGAAAAAAAAGAAAGGAAGAGGAAAATAATGCAATAGAAAGGGATGATTTAATAAAAATCAACTTCATAGTATTTTTTAAGAATGCATAGACTATTACAATCAATTGGGGGTAAGATGCATTACAAAATGCATGCCATGGGTCTATAACTCCTTAGTTATAATTTTTTTTATACATAATAACATGTTACTATGAAAGATTTGATGGTTTAATGAAGAAACACATTACATTTTATAGAAGGGAAGAGAGGAAAGGGGACCAAAAGATGCTCGAGAGATTCTTGAACTACCAAACCTTCCTAAAACCTTCTAGATTGCCTCCAAGAGGTAACCACGTCACGTCATGATGGTTCAGAATTTGGAATTCCATTTTATTGTAAGTAAACTAGATATATTGTTTGTGGATGAGCATCAACTTGTAGATCAATGGATTTTCACAAAATATATAAAATGGATGGAAGGTGATGTTCTTAATCTGTTCGAGATCTTCTACATAAATCGACATTCCTCATCATTTCGATTGGGTGTCGAGAATATGCTCATTTGGAAGTATTTAAAAGTATTTCAAGGTGAGGGAAAAGTAAATGAGCATCTTAAAACTCAAAATAACATCCTATGAATTCTGAAAGTGAAGTGATAATTTAGACACCGGGTTTTCGACACCTTTCTACTCCCCGTATACAAACTTTAGTTTATTAAACCTATCACTTTAAACATTAACTAAGTCATACCACTCACCCCGCAAAATTAATATTTACTCTGTGTAAACCATTTTTACCTATCACAGTTCACCATAACTTCTCTAAAACCTCCAAACCATCTCTAACCTATCCTAACCCTCTTTACCCTAACCTTATAACCTCCTAAACATGCATAACCTCTCTCCTAACCACTTACCCTTGTCCCCATACCCAAAATCTCCATTTTCGAATTGGTTGAAATCACTTCCAAATGGGTTTCTCCTAATTTTTGGATCATTGACGATTCCAACGAATCATCCATGATTTTAAATAGATCTCAAAGTCCTATTTCGAGGACTATTTGCATCTTCACTCTTGTATTTTCATACATGCAAATTAAAATACGCCACTCTAACAATCTCCAAAGACAAATAAAAGTATATCATTACCCAAGGAACCATAACAAATCATTTTGTACATCTACAAGTCCTCAAAACCCTCTTCACTCCGTTAGATGATCAACATATGAAAACCACATACTCAATCGGTCCTTTTGAGAACCTTTACACCATTTCCACACCAAAAGGTAATATCATATTGTTTATAATCATTTCTAATCTAGTCAAACATAAAAATGAGAACAAATAGTTAGTTTGGGGTATATTTTCAACTAGTTTATCATTTTCAAAATAAATCCACTTCTACAGAATCACCCACGATTCCTTCAAACGCATATGATTCCTTTCAATCACCTTAAATATTCATTAATTTATCTTCCTTCAACAAATCATTGCATTTTACCAATTATCATCTATATCTCGGACTTAACATGTCTACTTACAAGCATGTCTATGTTGTAGATTATTGTTCCATGTCAATCTCATTCAATTAAAAGAATCTGTGATCTCTTGATCATTCAACAACCCTTCATGTGGGATAAATTCGACATCGTTCGCAAGCTCACCCTATGCGTCATTTCCTTCACACCAAATCGGGAAGACATTGAGGAAACTTTCACGTTCCTCCACGAGATCCCACAAGTGACAAAGGACTATTGGTATGAATACTTTGAAGATCTTTAGTTTTCTACCACTTTAGATTGGGCCACCTATGAAGCAAAACATGATCTTCCTTTTCACCTCGAGTTCAAGCTTCTACATCTTATATAATTATCTATATATTTATTTTTCTTATTATATTTATGAACTCACTTAATTGTATCAAAATGTTGTTGACATCCTTCAAGTACATCTATTTGGATTCATGGACCGGCCTTCACAAGAAGCTCATCACCCTATTTGTCTAATATGTCTTTTCTATCTTTTTGTACTTGCAAGTCTCCTCACTCGCTGAAATAAGTTCTTTGTTCACTCACTATCATCTTGGAATTGCAACTTTTGGTGCATGTATCGTTAAACCCTACCATATTTTGAGTTTTAGATAAATTTTTCACTTAGTCTAATATATCATAAAACTACCTATTATGTTCCCGACACACCCAAAGTGAGAACCTATTCCCTTCTTTTTCATTAAATATTAACTTGTAATCATTCTCTAACACCCCATATTTTGGCACTAGAAAACATCCTAAATCTCCTAAAATCCAAACATTTTTTTGTTTTTGTATTACATTACGGCTATTTAAATTTCTCTAGGACTTCGGGTTAAGGTACACTCTTAGACTACATTTAGCATTAATTAATTTATTTCCTAATATGTTTTTAATTCATTTCCAATTAGTTAACACTATTTGTCCCAAACTATTACATTTATTTATTAAAAAGTAAGAGGGATTAATATCCACCATTGGATTATTTTAATTCCAACCCTTAGATCCTAGGTTTCCCCTACAACCCTAAAATTCCTTAAGTTTTTTTTATCTCTTTTTTCCTCCTTAAATATCTTAAATATCTTAAATATCTCAGCGGGTGCTGCTGAGAAAATTTAGGAGCATTTTAGCAGTTTTAAGGTCCCATGATTTTTTATTAGTTTCCTCAATAACATCCGCTGAGGTATTATAGGATCTCATTGGATATTTATGGTTATTTGTAGGAAAATAAAATCATATTTCTCTTTAAAATCACCAAAAAATAATGGCGGGAATGCATATTAGATTCTCTCAGCCCTAAACTGTAGGGGGAAACTCCCAGCCCCCTCTCCAGCCACCTCTTAAGTTTAGGGGGCTAAAAAAGTGGAGCTCCTATTTTTTAGGCCTAGATTCTATTATTTCCTGTAGCTGGCTTTAAAAATAAGCATGGGACCTTCTGCTGCACGAAAATAGGAGCCCAAGCCCCTCCATGGGACCATGCCCTAAGGGAGAAGGCCATAAGGGCCATATGGAAGCTATGGATTTTTTTTTTTTGTGTGTGTGTGTGTGTGTGCAGGTTTTGATGGAGGAGCAATTCCCCTGCTATAATTATTTTTGTTTTGCCTTCTTCTTACAAATAGGATTTCGTAAATTTTTTTATTATATTTGTATTGCTATGAAGAAATGAACCAAAATATTTTCTGGTTATTGCATTATACAAAATGTTCAATTTACTTACGTGGATTTATCTATGTAAATATATACATGAATATTAAAAACTACTCGTGGCACATCTACAAAAATGCAGGGTTTAAAGATAGGGGGCCGCGGCTAGTGGCCGCGTGATAGTACGCAGTGGGGGAGAAGGCGTAATGGCGCGGAGAGTAGAAATAGGAAACGACCATGGTAAAGGGAATGGGGTGTGCGAGTGGGGCAGGCCGCGGCCTGTTCCCCCTACCACCTCATACAAACAAAACATTCCCCTGATAAAACCAACGCACAACCCATATCGAAATCGTTGTCTTTTTTCTTATTTCGTTTCATATATATATCTACTTTTATATAAAAACAAAAAAAAAAGTGGGTTCAAATAGTTCTGAGATCTCATTGTTTGTCCAAGAAGTATATTTATTGTATATATAATATATATATGTATAAGGTGTCTAGTTTTCTAGTATTTCCCACAGTCATAAATATTCCAGATTTAACAAAATGAGGTATATTTCATTTTATGAATATGTATAGAACTATATATTTAACTGTAGTGGTTTAGTTTCTGGTTTAAATGATTATACAAGGATGATAAAAAGGAAGCACTATGTGAACAAAGTTCATACAAATCTGTAATTTTTGTTCACCAATACAAATTCTTAAAAATGAAGAAATAGTATTCTAATATATCCAAGAGAAAGAAAAAGATTAACACATTCTCACTTATATTAAAACCCAGAACCATAAATGAAACCATAATTCCAAATCCCTTTTAAGAATTCACAACAACTAGTCCTTTCCTTTCTTTTATTGTTCTAAGACAGAGAACACAATAATTTTACAACCATGACTATTGATTCCATTAAGCTTTGAATCAACTTGTCCATAAAAATTCCTTATTGACCTTTCACAAAACAAGATCTTTCATACATGATAATTGAGTGCTTTCCTTCTAACATAAACTAAAAATTTCAACACTAAACCTACATTATCTATTTGCATAACCCATGCAAATAGGATTTTATTTTGAGGACACAATGATAAAATAAATGTGAGCTCTTCTCTTTTTTTTTCTTTTCAAAATAATAAGCAAAACAAATCATACAAGAATGTTGAGCCATTAAAATGAACAACTACCTGTGGTGCGAATGAATGTGGCACGTAGGAACAAGGCACAGAGGGAAGCACGGAAGTAGCTTTTGGGGATGTGTGAGGACTCATGCCCTAGAAGGATGGATACAAGACTTATTCATTTTAGACTATGAATGGATTCGCGTTAAGAGAGAAAATGGAAAAGTGACTAGGTATAGGTATGGATAATGTTAGGTATGAAGGCTTCATGGATCAAGAAATCATATTCCAAGGCATCACTATGGTTATGATAACTCGGGTAAGGAGTCGAGGTTGTTATGGGATAGTTGGTACTTGCATGCTAAGGATACTCGATCAAGGAAAGACATTATGACATTTGGTCTATTTTGTGGGTAATGATGATTCGGTTAGGAGATATTCCCTCCATGTTCTCTCTTGTGTATTGATTTGCATGACACCCGAGACATGATATAGTAAGGTGAGATAGATAGAATGTAATGTGAAATTGTAAGCTCAGTAATGAAGTTACTATGGAAGCATGTATGATCTCCATTGTTGGAATCTATTATGTATCATTGGCACGTAATGTGATCAATATATAGATAATGAAGAGGTTATGAATATTTGTGTTATGGTCTTGATCCGTACATTTTTCCTTCATGTTTATGGATCCAAATCCTCGTGTTCTTAGTAATGCTCATGGCTGAGATCTAATTCTTCCTTGTTATAGTGATGTTCACATCTATAGTATGGTGCATTAATACTTAGATCTAGTCTCCTTATTTTTGTCTTAGAATGCATACAATCATATCTGTGCATTGTTTCTCTCTAATGGTGATGAAAATTCTTGTAAAGATCATATAAAGGAGGGGCTCGACATTTGAGTGCACCTCAAGTGAGATCCCAGTAAGGATGGGTGATATGCCGATGCATTTGGGGTCTTAAGAGAAGTTAGTGGTGAATATAGAGTACATTTTGGTTCCTTTGTCGGGACCTCTTTAGAAGTTGTTTCAAGAATGGTGAGGGATGGAAGAACGCTTGACCTTGGACTATGTGGAAACTTGGATTAGAAACACGGAGGATGAATTTTCTCATAAATTCAATAGTGGAGGTGAGTTTGAACCATGTAAATGGGTAGAGGAGCACCCGTATAATGATCCTGGATGAGACCTTCATTGGTTTCTTTCTGGTGGAGTTGTATGAGTGGTTATAAGTGTATGCAATGAAGATGATTTGGTTCTATTGACCTCATGTCTCGACTCAAGAAGACTATCAGAGGCTTCATGATGTTGATCTGGTATGGGCTTGTGTTGTTGATCATTGGTGGAGAGGTGTGTTGATGAGTTACATGTTGGAGTATGTAGTTTCCACTTATTGTTTCCCGTGTGTTGGTGATTTTGAGTTATTGTGAGAACCTAAAGGATATTTCCTTCCTACCTTACCTTTATCCGTCAAGATCTTGATAGTGACCCTAAGTTTAGAAGCATTTCCTATGGCTAGCTAAAATCCCACTAGATGCGGGGCACAAAAGTAGTTGTTGAAGGAGATCATGGATTTTACAAAAAAAAAATGGAGAAATACAAAGTCAAGTATAATGAGGCTCGGGAGAGGGAGTTGGTAAGATAATGTGATATTGTAGGAGCAATGGATCTATGGAGGCGCATATCATTGCGGTAAGGATTTGAGGTTCACTTGGATAATGTGGAACCTATGTACTGTGTTAAGATATCTCAAGAAATGTGGCACAACCCCTTTGCTTCTAATGAGAGCTCATCGATGGGAAAAAGAAGGTCCATAGACACACATCTTGACCCACCTAGAAATTAGACCCTTGCGCTTAGTTTTCCAAGTCATGACAAAGGTATTGATAATTCAGTTAATATTGATAAACAAGAAGCATCAAGTGGTTACCATTTTTCCTTGAGTTCTATGACTAATTAAAAAGAAGCATCAAGTGGTTACCATTTTTCCTTGAGTTCTATGGCCGCGTAGATGTTTCCCGTATTTGGTGGTATCATATCTAGTGCATCGTTTCAACATTGTTTGGGTGCACAAAATGTGGGAATCACATCTCGAGTAGTTCTAGTTCACAAACCATAGAAACTCAATCTAGCTCAATGGTGGGTACATAAATTAGCACCACTTTAGGCCATGTACCTACTATAGGAGGAGGATCCGTGAATTGGGATGTTTCGGAGCTAGTGGATCAAGTGGATCTCGTGGTGCAAACACCGGGTAAATCAAGGTTGTGGACATGCTAGATAAGGACCAAAACCCAAAGCATCACCTATTCTATAAGATGTCACTCCATTTTCTCGGAGTACAAGGTTGTCGAGGATGTCGTAGAACATGTACACAAATTTGAATTGCTATGGCATGCGAAGGGGATCACTACCCCAGAGTAGAAGGAAAGTCATTTTACAACGACATTGCAGGGGAACACCCATACCTGGTACCAAAATTATGATCCACATCAGATGGTGGTGTATTATACTACTGTTGCGTGATGCATTCTCGGAATAATTTCATATTCCCATGTTTGAGAAAATGAGAATCAATGCGTTGAAGGAGATACAACAAGGTATGGTAGAAAGTGTGAGGGAGTATGACACATATTTCAAGACCCTCTTGTCCAAGCTATCTTATGACATCCATCCATTGCAAAATACTTAGTGGTTTGTTGTAGGATTGATAATGACTTTCAGGAGGATGCTTTCACATAAGACTTTCATGGACCCGTGCAAGGCCTTGGAGGATATTTTGTGTATTGAGTCTATCAAAAGTTTTAATACTAGAGTGAGTCCCTTTTTAGAAGATAAGATTTCTTCCATGTTGAAACAACTTGAGAAGTTATCTCGCAAATTGCACACATGAGATTGGAAGTGGACTTTGGTATATAGAATGTGAAGTAGAAGGAAATATAAAAGATAGTTTCCTTCGAGAATTTGGTGTGTGTCATTACAATTGAATGTGAAATCTTTCATGGGGATCATGATCCGAGTAGATGCCCATTACTACAACACACGCTCCATAAGAATGTGTCTTGCTATTATAAGATTTGTATATCTACCACCCATGATACCAAGGAATGTAGGTTAATAGACCACAAGCAGTGCACTAGACCATCACCGCAAGTGGTTACAAGGATGAGGGTCAGAACTATAAAGGGCGCACAGATGGTGGTGGAGGATGATGAGGGTTTTCTTGGAGGATTTAGAGGATGTAATGGTCGTGGAGGAGGGAAGAGGTGAATTTCCGTGTGGAACTATTTTTAACTACGTATCTACAAAACATTGTAAGTATGAATGCTCAGACCTATTATAATGCTCATGGTGTGTCCAAATAAGCATAAGTACTAAGAGTCCAAGTATTTTTATGGTCACATGCTTCAAAATCAGAAGAATCAGGATAAGGGTGTCGGGATGGTGAGTAAAAAGTGTGTTGAGCCGCTGCACATCTCTAAGATGATGTCTAATATAGAGTTGGAGCTTGTTTTGGTAACCCTCGCGCAAAAGCTACATCTCAAGGGGGAAATTCCAATGTAAAATCTTGTTATTACAAGAGATGAGGTATTGAATGGGAACTACCCTAATCCTACCTATCATAAGGAGGTGTATCAAGAGATTATGGAGGTGATTAGGAGTGTGCGAGGAGAGATTCATTATTTGAGGGCATAGTTGTAGAAATTGTAACAAGCAAATAAATATTAAACTCCTTAGAAGGACATAGATGATATTAAGGAGGTGTGTAAGATTCTACACTAGGAGAACATCATTCGCATGTTAGGACAATGGTTGAGAGAAAAATTATTACGCACTAGAGGTGAGGGAAAAGGAAGATCCTACACGTGAACTTATCCCCTCATAATATCGATTATGACAAGGAGATTACGTTGAATGCGGTAGTGGATGACTGGATCTTGAGAATTATTTTGATATACACAGATGCAAAAATTAATGTTCTCACCCTAGATGCATGGAATTAGATGGGGAGACCACCATTACAACCATCTTCAAATGTGTTGTATATGGAAAATAGAATTAAGGCTACTCTCGTTAGAGTTTTGAAGAACACTTCAATAGCTATTTAGGAGTCAAGTTCATTGGGGACTTTGAATTCTTGGTGCTTTCGAGGCGTAGAGCTTCCCAACATTACCCAGGCACCTGGTGTTATGTAAACAATGTTGACCTATGATTCAAAAAAGGCTACATCAATTTAGAGAACAAAGAGGAGTGCATGATCATTCCACTAACTAATGGACGGTCTCGCACCCTATGTAGAACCATTGGGAGGATAAAATTTAAACAAGATATATGTATGCACTATCAAGGACCCATAGTTTATCGAACAATCAAAGGAGGAAGTAATTTAGTGGATGATGCATAGTCTATGAGTGAAACCACTAGTGTTTCTTGTGATAATTGGGCACATGGTACATATGCATTTATTGGGAGAGAAATAAATAATAATGTGACTTGAGTGATCAGCGTGCATCCGGTCAGGCATCTGAGCAAAAGATAGTTACCAAGCTATGCCTGGTGAAGGTAATCCCGATAGCTTTTTTCACGCAATGGAGATGCATTGTGCCTATGAGGTAGAGTTGAGGAATATTGTATTTCATACCTTGCATGGAAAAGTTACATGTTGGTGGATGACACGTCATGATAATATTATGGAGTGGCATGGGGTAAGGGTTATGTTCTCCATTAGATTTCTCAAAAGTAACATGACCACTAAGATGCATGACTATGATGGGAGGGGATCTGCTTCATGCCATGTTCAGGAATGTGAGAGGACCTAGAGAAAAGATCTAGAAGCTTTACCCCCTTCCTTGTGGGTGCACAACTTTTATTCGAGCTTACGGGGCTACACGCATGCATGGTATGTTTATTAAAAGTTGTAGAGACAAATAGGAAATTGGAATGAGTTAATAATAGGTATTATTCAAAACTTTGATTACTTATCTTCTAAACCATTAGTAAATGAGGCCTTGTAGGTGATCAAGAAAATTACATTAGGTGATTGTGCAAGGAAGAGGACATTGTTATTTAATTGTCGGGAGAACCCGATATGGGGGCATGTCTTCAAGAAGAGGAGCTAGAAGAACTATAATTTGAGTGCATTTTTATAGAGAAGTAAAATGTTAAGTTGGTATACGTGATTAATGATGAGGAATTGGAAAACTTATATTTTGATCATACAAAAGGTACACATAGAGTCTTAGATAATGCATATGAGAAGGCACATGCCTACTATGATCCCTTAGAAATGAAGAAGGTCAACATTCGTACCGAATCAAAACCCAAGGAAGCCATTATTGGAGATTACTTGTCGGATCGGGAAATGTCAAAGATTATTGAGGTATGGAGATACTTCCAAGAATTTTTTTCGGGTGGGTACCTGACTTAAAAGGGGTCCATCACCTGCCTTGGAGAAATGTGATCTTGCATGTGAAAGTGAAGGAAGAAATTTGACAAGATGTTGGAGTATGGGATTATTAAGGCCATTGAGGAATTTGAATAGGTTGGCCCCATGGTAATCAATATTAAGAAGAATGGAATGATACAAATATGTGTAGACTATAGATATTTGAATGTTGCTTGCATCATAGATCCATATCCAATGCCATTTTCTAAAGAGATTCTAGAATGACTTGTGGGGCACGAGATATATTCTTTCACAGATGGATTTTGGGTTATCACTAGATAAGGATTATAAAGTAAGACCAGGGAAAATGAATTTCACCACTAAATGGGCAATTGTTTCTTACATAGTTATGTCATTCGGGCTAAAGAATGTGCTTTTTGTCTTTTCGTGCATTGTAGTACAAGCATTTCATGATTTCATTCACAATTTTCTTCAAGTGTACCTGGATGATTGGATGGTGTATGGGCTAGTGAAGGATCATTATGAAAATCTGAGGGTGATGTTCGAGAGGTGCAGGGAATTGAGCATATCTCTCAATATTAAGAAGTGCATTTTCGCCACTCCTTTTGGCATGCTACTTGGTCATATCATTTGCAAAGAAGGGTTTTTGGTGGATCTTACCAAGGTTGCTATAATTTTGGGCTTAAAGGAACCCACCAATCATAGTGCAAGACATAATTTTCTAGGGCATATGGGGTACTAAAGAAAATTTGTTAAGGGTTATGTAAAAAAATTCATGCGATTAGCGGATTTGTCGAAGCATAAAGGAACATCTCACTAAGGAGACGCGCAATAGGTGGAATTTGACACTTTGAAGGAAAAAGTTACTACTACGCCCATCTTGTGCTTTCCTCGTGGGGTAAGCCATTTCATGTACATGTGGATGCTTTAGGTATGGTGATTGGAGTGATGTTAGCATAACCATGAGGGGGAATTGTTTATCACACCTTAAGATTTTATAGTAGGAAGCTAATTCTAACCGAAAAGAATTATACTATCACATAACGTGAAGCATTTTCCATGATCTACACATTGTATAAAGTTAGACAATATTTATTTGCAACGAATTTTATCTTCTAAACAAACCATATGGCTTTAAATTATTTAGTAAACAATCTCATTTTACAAGGGTGCATATGTCATTTGGTATTATCAAGTGGGGTAAAACCCGGGAAGAGTAATTTAGGACCCGATCATTTATCAAGGATTAAGTCGGTGAGGACACGTAGAGCATTGAGGACACAATGTCAAATTCTCAATTGCTCGAGAATGCAGTGTGTGCCCTCTAATCTATATGACATTCATATATTTTTATCGAATGGGTGTGGTGCCTAAAGAAATAAAGAGCATAGAGAAGAAACAACTTTCCATTCGCATCACACCCTACATGTTGATTAGTGAAGACTTATAAAACTAGGTATGGATGAAATTTGACACTTGGTGTGTACTTGAACATGACCACAAAGATATTATGGAGGAAGCTCGTGGTAGTATTGCAACAATACATTATGTTGGGAGGGTGATCATTTGCAAGGTTTTAATGGCTAGATTATGGTGGGAGACATTATATAAAGATTTTATGGAGTATGAAAAATGTTGTGATCATTATCGGTTCCTTTGAAATCCTGGGCATCATGATGAAATTCCTTTGAGACTAATCACTAGTGCAGAACCATTTGAGAAGTGGGCTATTGAATTTGTAGGCCTGATTTTCCCATCAGCTCATAGGACAAGTTCACGTTATGTTATTACTTATATTGATTATCTTACAAGGTGAGGAGAAGTGGTGCCTATGAAATATTATACTATAGCTACAACAACAAGATTTATATGGGACAACATAATAACCATGTATGGATGTCCGTTTAACTTAACAATTGATAGCGAAACACACTACTTGAATGAAACTATTCGGATATTGTTATCTCGAATTTATGGTGGTGCATCGCAAGAGCACACCCTATCACCCATAAGCCAATGGGACGGTGAGGCCTTTAACAAAATTTTGAGACACACATTGACCAAGATTTATGATGCGGGAAGAAAATATTGAGATGAAAAAGTCTCTCGTCATGTTATGGTCATATCATACCACTTACAAGAGATTAAACAAAGCAACACCCTTTCAGTTGGTGTTTAGTGCGAATGGAGTATTACCCATTGAATTCATGTTACCTTCTCTACATATTGCACACACAAGATGATTAGTTGATGAAAAAGTGCTTGAGGAGTGTATTAACATATTGATTTAATTGGATGAGAAGCAATCCATTTCTTCCTAGAGTCGAAAGTGGAAAAATCATGGCATAAGGAATGACATGATACGCATATCAAGAATAAGCAACTTGATGTGGGGTAGATGGTTCTATGTATGATTCAAAGTTTTTGCACCACCCTGTGGGGAAGTTTAAAGTCCATTGGTTGGGACCATATATTATCACATATATACTTGATTTAAGAACTTTCTAGTTAGAAGCACTAACTCGGCATATGGTTTCATGTTTTATTTAACGAGAGTAGGTTAAAACCCTACTATAAGCAAGTCTTCCTAGTGTTTGTAAATAAGGTAGTAGTGCAAATTAGATTAGGATTTATCTTCCTGCAATTTATTTTGTATGTGTTTCCTTTCCTCACAATTTTGCTTTGTATTTTCTATTTGGTGTTGCATTATACATTGGTACACTAGTCTCTAATTACATTATAAGTGAGTCCATCCACAAAGGACCATGCATAATTTTAGTGTGGGGTAGATCTGGAAGATCTATTTTGGATATGGTTGATAATTTATTTTGAAGATAAACTATTGGAGAACTCATTCTCGATGATGAGCGTAAAGGTAGAAGATCGAGTGGTGCGGTGTATAAGGTGTTCAAGTTCCCGAGGGTATAAATATTTCCTGAGAAGAAACAACTAAATTGAGAAAAGACCACGTAGAAGGGTAAAAATGATCGCGCAATGCAACATGAGGTAAGGGGCACCCTGGGAACTACTTGGTGGATAACATAGAGGTTGTGTACTTTGAAATGGTGAGGCACACAAAGGAGGTCTATGGTCGTAAAGTATTGTTGTTGCACCACAAGGTTAAGACTGCAGCATGACGAAGTCATGAAGTTAACTTAAGTTAAATGTGTTTTATTAAAAGGAGATGTTAAGACATGTGGTCGAGGAACTTTAAGGTGATGAAAAAGTATAAATAGAGGGTAAAGGTAGTCATTTCGAATAATTTACTTAGAGAAATTTTTATTTATCCCGAGGTTAAAGTGTGATGAGGGTTTTAATAAGAAAGTGAGGTACTTGTCACAAACTAATCGAGTTGTGTGAGGTGTGGTGTGCTATTTTTGTAAAGTAAAAAGGAAAGAAGATAGTAGAGTAGTAAGGTTTTACATGAGAGAGAAGCATAGAAGTCACCACAGCACGAGTAGATGAAGGAAAAGTTGAAAACACCTAGGGCACAAAGGAGTGAAAGAGAAAAAAATAAATGGAACCAGAAACCATGAAAAAAGAGACCAGAGATGGAGAAGGAGGAACCCGTTGAGGTATACTCGGATGTGCAATACCATCGGGATTGATTAAGACTAAAAATGGAGGTCGAAGCTTTACAAGTACAAGATCAGCTAAAATAGCTACCGAAAAAATGAAAATGAGAAGCTGACGTGGGTGGAGTTAGTTTTAGACACTCCCACAATATACGAGCTTAGAAACCCTAAGCTTGACAATTCAAGACAATAATAATTATAGAAAACTATATCCTACAAACTATGGAAGCTTCCATTCTTTGTAAAACCCACCCCGATGTTCATATGGTTGATGTGAAGGGTACACGAGGACTTTTTCTACTTTGTAGGAAGAAGAATGATGATTACATGCCATTTGATTAGAATAGCAACAGGCATACAAAACACTAGCTACAATATGGCACTTTATTTATGTGCCACTACAAAATTTTAGAGTCTGTAAAAACACTTGAACTATGAGAAAGTGGGAAGGGCTCAGTGATTGTGGATCTTCAGGACCTAGCTTTAAGGGTCACTTCCGACTCATTAGTTACAAGTTGGGAGCATCCGAAAGATGGATAAAAATCAATAGGAGATTCTTTTACGTGACCTACAAAGTGTCTAAAAGGGCAGATTACAATTTTGCAAAGCTTATTGAAAACAACAATATTGAGGAGACGTGAGTGTATAATGAGGTTCGACACAAAGATCACATGGGGCTCCATACTTCTGTTAATCATATTAGGTAAATTTGTGTGCCAGATGGGCTTGATGGAAGCATATGGGTTCACCAACCAGCACACTCATCTCGTCCAATACAATTTGCGCAATTCACTTCTGATGGAACCATATTGAGTGCCTATAAGGCACATGAAAACTTATGGTATGAACGGTTGTGTGAGGCATTTGAGAATGAATTGTGTATCCCCCATGAACTACCATGAGTTTCTGGAGACATGTTCAAATTCACAGTCACACAACATTTCTTCTTAGAAAGAGTTTTGATGGCCATAGGAGAGATGGGGCGATGGTGTAAGTGCATGTTTGCATTCACTGCTAGATACTTGAAGTACTCCATCAACTAATTAAAGGATGCATGTAATCTAACCTTTGATACATGAGATAAAGTGGATGATGATGTCCATATCATTCATGCAACATATAAGTATAGTACCTAACCCACATATGTTGAGGTTTTAGAGTCAGATTTCCTAGACTTGCACCAACAATTCAATGTTACCATCAAATGCTATGTCCAATGAGTATTTGTACAGCTACACCCCAAGACTAAAGGGGGTATTAAAGTGGATATTATAGACTCCCTTTCCAAAACTGTGGGAAGAGCCAATCCCTCAAATGAAAGTAGTACATGGTGAAGAAGAAGAAGAAAAAGAAGAACAGTTTGGGGAGCTAGACACCTCCAATAAGAGGAATTATTACATGCACCACAATGATAACAAGGGTGTTAGCACTTCAAAACAAGGTAGCACTGATGCTTCAAAGCCATAGTGCGAGGTAGAGGAGGAGCAAGAGGAAGAGGAGCCAAAATAGAAGAAACATAAGGTATACCATGTATCAACTTCCACGACAAGCTCAGAAGAGGAGGAGTAGGACCACACCCCTTTTAGTGAGGAACTAGAGGTAGATCTTGAGGATAAAGAAAAGAGAATGGATGAAGCAAAGGCTAGGCTAGCAGGAGAGGCACATGAGAAAGAAAAGGAACATGTTGCATAAGGGAGTTGAAAGAGGTGAACACATAAATCTTTGTTAGTCAAAAAAACCAAGTGACATTGAGAAATAGAAGGGGGAATCTTTTTTTCCTAAAGGAGAAAAAGGGGTTCACTCTAGGATTGAAGAAGCAAAGTGATCAAAGTGCAAGGTAACAAGGAGAAATTGGACACTCATGTCTTTTCATATGGATTTCATGGAAAATCCCATAAAGGTGTTGCATGTAATATTTAAAGGTACACTCCCCCCAAATAAGCTACATAGTTGGTATCTAATGGATGAGAAATGATGGGTGCCTAGAGCTATAAAAATGCCAAACTTGAGCATGCATTGCCACTTTGAAGAACCTTAATTTGAGGTCAACGATCACACAATCATGACCATGTATTTGAAGAAGGCATGAGAGACATATAAAGTGGTGGATCCTAGCCACCTAATGGATGATCAGGCATAAAACACACTTCAAAATGTGTTCTCGAGAGGTGATTTGGCATAACTTGGATGCAGGGGCCACTTTCAAACCTTATTTGCGGCGAAGAAGGAAAAAGGAAAGGAAGTATAAAGATTGCGCCAAGGACTAAAGGGAGAGTAGGAGTGAACTAAGGAGGCATATGATCGAGTTGGAGTCCTCATTAAGGGAATTTTGGAAAAACATTTGGCCCAGTAAGCAAGGCTAAGATAGATTATGGTTACAAGATGGAGTATCTGGAGGACCTTGTAGGGATTTTTGTTACTAGTGTCAAGGATTTCACAGACCAAAACTACGAGACTCTCTAAGGAAAAATAAGAGAACAAAAACCCCATTGATTCCTAAAGCGGTGAGTTAGAGGATGTACTTACCCAACTCAAGGAAGAAAACACATTGGTAGATAGGTACTTGAATACTTGCAGGAAGTGTGAGCCAATCATTGGCGCACGAGTGAAAGAGGAAGAGGCCGGTCTTAAAGCCTTCCAAGAGAATATTCCTACTAACAATTTTGAATGCACACACATGATTTTTAATACCATAACTCAGAAAGATAAGATAAAATAAGAGTGAGAAAATGGATTACATGATATGAGATCTTCAAGATTCCATCACCGAGTGGATGAACGAGTTTGAAGGTATCTATGTACAACTATTGGTGGCTATAAATGAGCTCAAGGGGAAAGTGGAGGAATTCACCCCAAATAAAGTGCCCGACATTGTAGGGGAAGTCCTGTGGATGGCATTAGCATAGTTGAAGGCATGGGGGAAATTGAAGGATGAAATAGATGCATTATTTCCTGAACTATTCCAGTCAGGCGCTTAGAGGTTGAACCATGCAAAAAATTTTACTTTGACATATTTTTGGTCATCAAATTTTTGTTCAAGGGGCACGAAGGATTCATTGTTGGTGGAAATCACATTAGTGTGGGGTGATGTTGAGGCCCTAAAATGACCAATTACCAAGGCATGCATGAATATATCATGCAAGAAGGTGTAGAGGCACGCGTAAAAGTAGATATTAGGATGCACAAGGGCTCGTGCCTGTGCAAGAGGGATTTGAGATTTAGCCATTTTATACTATGAATGAATTCATGCTAAGGGAGAAATGGAAAAGAGACCAGGTACATTTATGGATAAGGTTAGGATATGGAGGCTTGCAGCTCAAGAAAGCATATTCCAAGGAATCATTACAATTATCATAATTGGATAAGGAGACAAGGTTGCTATGGGCTAGCTAGAACTTGCATGCTAAGGATATGTGATCAACAAATACCATGATGACATTTGGTATGTTTTGTGGGTAATGATGATTCTTTTTGGAGAGATTCCTTCATGTTATCTCTTATGTATTGATTTGCATGGAACCTGAAATAGAGGATAGTAAGTTGAGATAGATAAAATGTAATTCAAAATTGTAAAATCTATAATGAATTTTCTATGGAAGCGTGTTGATACTCTATTTGCACGATCTCCATTCATGGAATATTCAAAGTGTATCGTTTGCTACTATAAGGTGATGAATATATAGACAATGAATAGGTTCGAATATATTTTCTATGGTCTAGATGTGTATATTTTTCTTTCATGTTTATGGAGCCAAACCCTTATTTTATTAGTAATTATCATGGATGAGATTTGATTCTTCCTTGTTATAGTGATGTTCACATCTATAATATGGTGCATTTACACTTCGATCTAGTCTCCTTATTTCTGTCTTAGAATGCATATGATCATTTATGTGCATTGTTTCTCTCTAATGGTGATGAAAATTCTTGCAAAGCTCATATTAAGAAGGGGCTCAATTCTTGTGTGCGCCTCGGGTGAGCTCCGAGTCAGGCTTGGTGATATGAAAATGCATTTGGGGTTTGAAGAGAAGTTAGAGGTGAATAAAGAATACAAATATTGATAATTTTATGGCACTTATCACACATTTATTACTTCATAATTTTCATTTCAATACCAATTTACATGCAACCTTCCTATTCCAAAAACTAAACTTTACAATATTCTTCTCAAATAGGTAAAATTATAACCTTAAAACATCCATTAACTAAATTTTATAAAATTTATCAAATAAAGCAAGGAAGTTTATTTCAACATGAAAGAATCAATATTTCAATACAACAACATTCCTTCTATGATTTCCTTTCCAAGGATGGAGAAGGAAGTTAAAACCATATGAAAATCCTTCTCCACATCAAACCATATGAGGGGAGGAATAAAGAATACCAAAATGGCTTTCCCATCAAGCCATGTGGTGAGGTCTTCCTCCTCTTCCCCAAAAATCCAAAATCCATCACAAAGCATGATGGATGGAGAAAAAGAAAAGAAAACCAAATCCACAAACATTCCCATAACAAACACACAAGCAACAACACATATTGACACCATTTTTATTTCAAAATCACATTAAGTTATCATAATAAAAAATGAGAGAGATACATGGAGGCTTACCTCAATTAAGCTATCCAAAAATCAAAGCAATCCAGCACAATCCAAATCTCCAAGCTCCACAAGGTCTCTCCAAAATTTCCAACTCTAAAATGCATGAATGACAAAAACGACTCAACCCCTATCTATGAGGGAGTATAAAAAGTAAACAATTCACAAACCTCATAAATGAGAGGGTGACATGTGTTACCCTTCTCATATCCCCACAAAATATTCCCAAATTTACAATAACTATGAAAAAATATCTTTTTCAGATGTAATCTCCCAAATTCCCCAAAATGTAAATAAATCCAACACCCTACAAATTTTAAGAAAATAAAAAACCAACCATTCTTAAAAGAATGGTAAGATGAGAGGGTTCAAATGGGAGGTAAAATCCCATTTCACCATGAAAAGATACCCCCTAACCATTGGTAGGGTCCAAGGGGCTCATTTCCATGAAAGGGGAACCCCCAAAGTGAAGAGAGTTACCAAATATTTCTACATTTAGCCCAAATTTGAGATTGGGCTGAATGGCACAAGGGTTGAGGTAGTGGGGCCCACCCAATGGGTGATTATGTGGTCCCATCCTCCTAATAACAAATTTAATTAGTCATAATTTACTTCTAATATATGTGGGGAACATTAGGTCCCTAAACTAGTTTATCACAAGACCAAACAAATCACAATAACATAATTACAATTTGGAATCCTCATTCTATCCCAAACACAAATGAGCCACAAAAATATAAGGATATACAAAATCATGCATGGCTAGGACTCAACCTAGTTGGCCAATTGTGCAACTCGAGTTGAAGCTACCCCGAAACCCACGTTCTTCTGTGCCTTGTAATTTTCCCACTCAATGCAAACATTAAACATACCTTATTGATAAAATATACTAATTAAATAATCTCAATAAATCAATCATGGATAAATCATGCTAACTATACCACAATAAATGTCAATATGAAATGGCTAAATGATAATCATATGCATCCATATCAACTCAAGCAATACTATCTCGCTTAAGCATTAAATGATGATATTCAACTAGCCATTAAAAATCAAATGATCACCAAGTATACGATGAAAAATACATCTATCCATCATTAATGAAATAAAATAAACCATGCCACAACCTGCTAACATTCAAAATCATACAATGCAAGAACAAAGATAATGGTCCATAATGCTAACTTGGTGCTATGGGCCCAAGTCATCGAAGTGTCATCAATGATCCATAACAAAACCATATAGTATCTAAATAATGGTAAAATCCATGTCCATCATCTAATAAATTCATTGACTTAGAAAAATAACTATTGAAATAAGAGGTGGGAACTACATCCCCCTCTCCTTAAATTAGAATTACTCTTGGAAGTCACTAGAAGAGATAAGGATATCGAGTCCTCAAAGGTGTAACATCCTTACATGTAGATACTATCTCATCATATCTATCCCATTGCACTCTAATCTGGTCCAAGTCTCACCCCAAAGGGCCAATCTCTGATGCTCCAGGATGTGCATGGGCTCTAGTCTCCACTGTCCTTCATCCTCCACCTGTAATTCTGGTTAATCCAATACATGAGAAATATAAGGCACATATCTACATAAAAATTATACATGAGATATATGGTGATCCTAGGCTAGGATTGGTGGCAAAGCTAAGATGTAGGCAACTAGACCTATGACCTCTAAGATCTCAAATGGCCCTAAAAATGAGGGGAACACTTAAAACCATTTCCATAATGGATTGAGCTCTTATACAGTCACGCACTCTCAATAAAACTTTATCACCCACCGTAAAGTGACGATCGGACCACTGGGTGATTGCATATGCCTTCTTGTGTGCTCTTTCCTTCTCAAGGCACTACCTAATCAAAATAACCTACTACTCCAATTTCTGAAGTTAAGTTGGCCCAAGTACAACCCTTTCATCTATCCTATCCCAACTCAAAGATGTCCTGTAATGTCACCAATACAAAGCTTGATAGGGAGACATACTGATAGAATTGTGATAACTATAGTTGTAGGTAAACTCGACTAGGTGAAAATAATCCTCCCAATTCTTCTATTGATCCATCACATAGATGTGCAACATATCCTCAATTACCTGATTAACCCTTTCTATCTTCCCATCTGTCTCTGTGTGATATGTTGAACTAAAATTAAACTGTAACAAGAGTGGGCTGAAAGGAAATTTAGAATTATGATGTATAGATGGTGTCCCTGTCATTGATAATGGTCTTCAGAATCCAATGCAATCTAAAAATATTCTCCATAAACACCTTGGAAATGGCGAGTGCATTATAGGTAACCTTGGGTGGTGAAAAGTGATCAACCTTAGTCATCTTGTCCACATTGAATATAATAACAAAGATGGTGATAAGAAGATATAGGGAGGCCGACGATGAAATACATGGATATGATGTATCATTTCCACTTGATAATATCGTGAGGATATAAAATTCATGCGGGATGATAATTCTCATCATTGACCCTTTGACACTTAAGAAAATGAGCTACAAAGTATGTTATATCCCACCTAAGACCATGCCAATAATACAACTCTCATATTCACGTGCATCTTCACTCCTAGATGTGCTTCATAAGGGCTTGATGAGCCTCACGAAAGATGGAAGCTACAAATATCACCCTCCTTAGGTACATAAATGCACCTCTAAAATTGAATTATACCATTTTCCTATAAAATTTACCCTTAATATATGCCCTCCGAGGAACCCTATGACTCAAACATCTATTTAGCACCCTCATAAAATATATCCTCTAAAATATGCTAAAGAATCATGTTTCAAAGATCGACTATAGTGTCATGGAAGAAATCATCTATCATCTTCTACTAAGGGCATCTGCAATGACATTATCTTTTCCTTTGATATAATGGACATCCATGTCATACTCACATAAGAACTCCATCCAACACCATTAGCGAGCGTTGAGTTTTGGCTATGAGAAGATATGTTAAAGAATGTGATGATCGGTCCTTAAAATGAAAGGCCTACCCAAAAGGAAATGATGCCAACACACTAGAGCATGAACAACTACTATAAGCTCTAAGTCATGGGTAGGATAGTTAATCTCATAATCCTTGAGCTTACATGACTCAAAAGTAATGACCCGACACTCTTGCATAAGAACTGCTCCCTGACCTCTAATGAAGCATTGATGCAAACCAAAAACTCTCCTGTTAGATCTAGAAATGATAACATAGGTTCCATGGTCGGTGTTCCTTAAGTAACTAAAAATCCGTCTCACACTTATTTGACTAGTTTAATTTTTTCCCTTTCTCAAGAGAAGTAATAGGGTGTGAAATCATAGAAAATTCCTCTACCAACCTAAGGTAGTACCCGTTAATCCCATAAACCTCCTCATCTCTCTCACTTATGTGGGTGCTATCTAGACAAGAAAAGCTTGAATCTTAGAGGGATATACCAAGATACCCTCACCTGAAACAATGTGACCCAAGTACTAAATTTCTGACTGAAAGAAACTGAACTTCTCTAGGTTTCCAAAAAGCTTCTAATATTTCAAAACTTGTAATACCCATCTTAAATGTTCTTTATGTTCCTCCTTAGAATGATAATATATCAAAATATCATCCATTGAAAACCCCATTCATAAGTCTCATGAAAATATTTGGGGAATTGGTCAAACCAAGAGGTAAGACAAGTGAATTCATAATGCCAATAATGAGTGTGGAAAGTTCTTTTTGTGAATAAGTGCATCTATAATGCATAATCGATTATATACTTGAATTGAGATCAATCTTGTAGAACACTCTAGCTCCCCTCATCTCATCAAAAATTTGTCAATCCTCGGAAGTGAGTAACATTTCTTAGTTGTGACCTTATTAAGCCACACAAAATAAACACAAATCCCGAGAGAACTGTCATTTGCAAAAATAATTGGTTCCCCCATTGAGACACATTAGGGTGAATAAGGCCCTTCTCCAAAGACTCCTCTAATGAACCTTGAGTTCATGAAGCTCTAGATTCATCACTTGATAAGGTGTCGTAAAAACATGAACTAATCTTGGTACTTAAATCTATGGTAAAATCCACCTCTCTCTATGAGGTGTTTATGTAGACACCAAAATTGGGTTACACTCCCTTGGTCCCTCATCAAATAATCAACTTGAACACACTCACCTAACAATTTTCCATTATACCCCAAATTAATATTAAATTAATTAAATTAACCCATGTCCTCACAATATTTATTATTTAATTAATTAGCCCAATTAAGAAAATTCCCACACCACTACCTCACCTAGCCACCTCACCCTAAGACTATTCTTAGTATGTTGCCATAACTAACTAAGACCTACTAAACCATAAAAATCGAAGCCTACATTCCCTCTAACCACATTTCCACATAAGAAAAGGTAACTACCATTCTTCCCGGGATGAATAGAGAAATATGAGGAAAATCACTACTAGGATCTCCCATTTTTATTAAACCTAGGGAATCCCACCCTAACTGACGCCAGTTACCCTAAACCGATGCGTCGATAATTCGAAACCACCGTTGGTTACCTTTTATTCCCTTTGGTAACCTTATTTCAAGGTTGGAACATTTATGAGAGTAGGAAAGGAGATTGAGGGCTACATGTAAGTGAGACAAGCATCCTTTTACACATCCATACATCTCCTGTCTACTAAAAATGTCAAAATATCACAAGTCCGAACAACATCCATAACATAACCATGTCAAACAAGATATCAATATCAATATCTAAACTCTATCTAATAATCATCACGCGTCATATAATAATCACATCAATAATAATCCATGATCAAACATCTAATATCATACTAAATCAAAACTATAATAATGTTTATGATATAGTCAATAAAGTGTCATGATTAGTATCAAAGGTGTGAAAGGGAAGTGGGCACTACATCCCCCCTTCCTTAGATACAACTTCCACCGGAAGTCATTGGAATAGATGGTGAAACTAAACTCGTAACAATGTAGCATCCTCATAGGTAGTTGTAGTCTCATCATATTTGTCCCCCACTGCATTCGCACGTGATCAATCACTCTACCTCAAGGCTTACAATCCCGCTATCTATAATGTGAATGGGCTCCACCATCACCCCCCCGATCCTACATCTGCAATGAGGTCCAATACAACACATGAGATGGATTTGCAACATATCTCCTAAGGATTGAAACATGAAACACTTCATTTATGTGAGACAAGCTAGGTGGTGACACTAGACAAGTAGGCCAAAGGGTCGATACACTCTAAGATCTCAAAAGGAAAAATGAATCTAGGAGTTAACTTAGAACCTTTTCGTAACGGAGAATGCTCTTATGTGGCTCGACACAAAGGAACACCTTCATGCCCACATAAAAACTACACAGTCCTATGTTGATTTACATACTTCTTCCGCCCTGTCCCGAGCCTCTTGCATTCTGTCTAATCAAAACCACCTATTGTTCCATGTCCAGAATAAAGATGGTCTAAGAGGAACCATGTCCTCTAACCTATCCTAACTAAGAGGTGTCTTGCACTCTCTTCCATACAAATCCTAAAAAGGATCCATGCCTATAGAACTCTACAAACTATTATTGTAGGAAAACTCCACCATGTACATGTACTCCTCCCATCTTGACTTATGGTCTATAACATACATCCTGAGCATATCCTCTAAAATATGATTCACCTGCTTCATCTGTCCATCTATCTTGGGGTGATATGTTGTGCTGAAGTTTATCTCTCGTCCCCAGATCATGTTAGATGGTAGTCCAGAAATGGGAAGTGTAAAAAGCATTGCGGTCACAAATGATCTTCCGCAAAATCCCATACAACCTGACGATCTCATCCAGATAAACCCATGTAAATGCACTAGCTATTTAACTTGTCTTCATGAGAAAAAGTGAGCCACTTTTTCCAATCTATCCACCGTGAACATGATGGCATCATGGTGATATCTCGACATCGGTACCCCAACAAAAAAGACAATGGAAATTGTGTCCCACTTCCACTCCAGTATAGCATGAGAAAAGAGAAGGCCGGTTGGATGTTGATGCTCACCTTCATTTTTGGAACCGTAAACAAGTGTGAAACAAACTAAGCCATGTCTCTACAAAGTCCTCTCCAGTGATATAAGTGTCTCAAGGTACCGCACATCTTCTTCACCCCAGGATGGGTTGAATAGGGTGCATAATGTGCCTCTGTCAAGATGTCCCGCCTCAAGCCTCTCGTGACTAGGAACATAAATCCAACCTCTTTTCCTAAGAAGTCCATCTACCTCTAATGATAAACCATCAAAATTCTCTTTAAGGGGTCTCTAAGACACAATCTTTTCTCTTGTTGTAATGTGGAAAATGTCAAGAGGAAGCTGCTAAAGGATCCAACTCAGTAAATTTATGCCCACCGAAGTGGCCATAACCATATGTCTCTATCCGTTGAGAGCATCTACAACCACATTATCCTTCCCCTTCACATGTTCTATCTCCATATCATACTCACAAAGCAACTCTATGCAACACCGCCGGCTAGTTTTGAGATTGGGTTGCATGAAGAGGTGGTGAAGACTCAAGTGATCTATCCTGAGTGTGAATCTTCGACCAAGAAGAAAGTGTCTCCATCGAACCAAAGTGTGCACAACTACAAAAAGATCAAGATCATGAGTCGGATAATTGAGCTCATAATATTTGAGTTTTCGAGACTCAAAAGCCACTACTCTACCCTCCTGTATCAACACACCTCCAAGTCCTACCAAAGAAGCATCTGTGCATACAAAAACTCACCCTGTGGATCCGGCACTGCAAGAATGGGTGTTGTCATGAGGCACTCCTTTAGTTTCTTGAAGGCCTACTCACATCTATCTAACCAATCAAACTTCTTCCCTTTCCGCTGAAGGGAAGTAATGGGGTGCGTAATCTGAGAGAAGTCCTTAAAAATCTCCTGTAATAACCTACTAATCCCATGAAGCTATGCACCTTAGTCACAGTAGTGGGTGCTGGCCAATCCATAATAGCACTAATCTTGGAAGGATTCAATGCGATACCTTCCCCTAAGATGATGTGACCCAAATATTGTACCTCTATCCGAAAGAGCACACACTTCTCCAAGTTCCCTTAAATCTTCTACTCACAAAGACACTAAAGAAGTTGGCGAAGGTATCGCTCATGCTCTTCACGTGTATGTGACTAAATCAAAATGTCATCAAGGAAGATGAGCATGAAGTGATCTAAGAAAGTTCATATACTTGATCTCATGGTGTGATTGGATAACATGGGTACTATCTCCAAATTGTGGGACTTGCTACTTCAGATAGACCTCTAGAGAAAGTTGGTTCTTACTCCTATACTACCTGCCACAATCTACTCTAATGCAGAAAACTATCCGTCGTAATCTAACTTTCCAAGGGACCAAGGAGAGAGAATACATAAAAATGAAATCCTACACTACTGGTGGTGATACACCGTAAAAGGAGGGGGTGTGAGAGTAGTCTTCCGATGTGTGAAAAATAGAAGTAAAAAGTTCTCCATAACTGGAAAATTCATTCGAACAATATTTCATACATGCAAAATAATAATGAGTCCTTACAAGAGCATAAGATAGACACAACACATTTGTAATCAAGTTGAAGGGGCAAGAAGAATGCAAGAAAACATAGCTAGGAAAATGCATCCACAAACTTGTATTTTATTGCTTTATGATATGCACACGATTCAATATGTTACAAGATAAAGGGCCTAGATTACCATGCAAGGAGTCCACTATAAGGGCCTACAACACATTGGCATCACATAGCAATTTTGATAGAGCTTTGCTAAAACTAAAAATCCCCTCTTTTACAATGAGCCCAACACTCCAATTTATAGGAAAATGGAAATCCTAAAATCTATCCTTCAACCACTTGTAAGAGGAACTAAATGGAGTGAATTGATTGTATGTTACCTAAAAAAATATCCCGTACTATCTCAAAAAGGTGCTATAACAAAGAAGGAATGATGACCATGCCTCTTAATTACACTCCCAACTACCAAATAAAACACTGTCATGAACCTAGCCACATTTTATGAAAAACCCCCATATATTTCTCATCAAATCCATAATTTCTGATTTTTACATTGGGATCGAATCCATGATTCCAATGGTAGTAATTTTGTGTTATTTCGTTGAGAAATGCAAAAGTTATGGCCTTTCAAGTGCGAGTGGCTATGCTGCATTTTTCTATCATTTAAAAGGAATGAGCATTAATCGAGTGTTGAACATATTTATTATATTTAATATATCTATCCTCATCAAAATTAAGAAATCAAATGTTATGAAAATCGAGTTCGAGTCAAAAGTTACGACCGTTTGAAGTTCGGAGGTCAAACTTTGACTTTTCCTTTGAATTATGGGTATTGCGGAAAAATCAAGTTTACATGTCCCAACCTGTCCTGACACATTCTTCCACATCACCCGATTCAGGCTTCCTTGTCCCTATGCATCTACTATTGACTGGGCCATGAGGGCCATTGAATTCCGCATTCACCGCATCACATGGTCCCTTTTGCGGCCTTTTCACCTTTCTCGTGCCTCCCACGTACTTTTGTCACGACTATCCCAGACCGCATGGAACAAAAACTTCCACTTTGCTCGATTTTCACTACTTGTGGCCATTTCAGCTTTACGCATCCCATGCATTCATGCATCCAGACTATCCCACGTGGAATTCCCTGGGAAAAAAATGTTTGATTTAGCCGATTCCTTTGTTTTTCGGCCCCAGACATGGTACAAAAAATCTTGGTACGATCTGCATTGGTATGACTTTCAGTCTCCAGACCTGCAATGCTTTAAAACAATCATGCGACTTCATTGTTTTTGGATTTTTATTTTTATTTTGCTAACTTTTTGTATTTTTTCTTGGATGGGGAAGTTAGAGAGAAGCCAAGGGAACCCATAAAACACAATTTTTGGCCTTGAATCAAATTTACTTGCTCAAGATGAAGAATTTGATGCATATTATCAAAATTACCTTGAGGGGTAAATTTTAGATAACAAGTTCTAAATACCCCATTCATTAAACTCAAATTGAAAGGCACCACTATGAACTCATAGTGCCCATATCTCATACGAAAAGAATTCTTATGGATATCCACCTCGTAATCCTCGGTGATGGTAGCTTGACTCAAGATCAATCTTAGATAAAAGTGTGGCTCCCTTCATCCGATCAAAAAAATCATTTATACGTGGAAGGGGATAACAATTCTTGATCATTTCCTTTTTCAGCTGGTGGTAATCAATACACAACCACAAGGATCCATCCTTCTTCTTCACAAAAATCACCGATGCACCCCAAGGAATACACTAAGAAATATTAGGCCTTTCTCCAAAAGGACCTCAAGTGGTAACTTGATCTCACAGAGCTCTAGTGTGGTCATCGATAAGGTGCTCGTGAGATAGGCTCTGCTCCATAAACTAGATGTTTATGAAAATCAATTTCACGTGGGGGTGGTAACCTCGGTAGCTCCCCTGGAAAGACATATGAAAAAATCTCTTAGAAATGGATGGTCATCTAGCGATGGTCCACTACACTCATCCTCAGATCTATCACTAACTATGACAAAGCATACATATGACAACCCCGTCACACACACTGCTTAAGTTACATAGTGGAGATGGTGTGAATGGAACATGTCTCATAACCCCTAAGATCCTTGAATCAACTCCTAGATCATTTGCACAAGATATGATCTTGTGGTAATAATCCACTATGGATTTGTGTGTAGATAACGAGTCCATGCCCAAGATGACTCCATAAGATCCCAACAGAAGGATACGAAGATCTGAGGTAGTGGTAAAAGGTCAAAAATCCACTACACACTCCTTAACTAGGGATTCTACTTAGATCTTTGTGCTTATAAGCCATCTCAACATCCTAACTAAGACCCTACCTAACTACCACCAGACCGCATCACTCCACTAAATATGGTGTAATAAAAGAATCTGAAGAACAAAAATCAACTAAAATAGAGGTAGAAATACCACCAATGCTACTTGTGGTCTCAATAACGGTACTCTGATGCTCGGCTAGCAGTTCTCAATCACTATGCATAGATCTAATGACTATGTCCCATGTCACCAATGGTAGGCTCTGAGATCTGTGTCTTACCCTTGTTAAGAGGGTTCTGAGGACAATATCACCAAAAATTTCCATCAACACCACAACCAAAACAACCATCCGATCCTCTCCCATGTGTAGCAAGTTCAGTCGAGACTGGAGGTATGTGGTGTGGATCCTGATGATCTAGCTACGAAGTGCTTGAGGTCTTTCTTTGGAAAGCTCCTACTCACTAAGCCCTCTGTGCACCTATGTCTTGATGGGACCCCTCAGGAGGAGGCCCCATACTCTAACATTTGTGTGCATCAAATTTGTGTGGAGGTCTATAAGGTGGGCGGGAGTATTCATTCTTTGCTTTGTTGTTGTGGTCTCGAAACATGACTATGTTAAACCCTATCCACCATGAGGAGGAGGTACTGAACTGCTCAATCTGTTGTCATGTGTCTATTATATATGGCTTTGGACTCGGCCTCTAGCCCGCCGGGTCTTTCCCCAAGTCTCCTCTACTATATAGGTCTTCTCACACCTTAGCTAATGTCTCGTGGACAATGGATCGAACCTGCACCTCCAATGTATTTATTAAGGCCCTGGATGAACCTATAGATCTGTACCTTCTCGTCCTACATGTAATCAACCTACGGAGTAGATCCACAAATCTACTCTCATACTCTAATACTATAAGAGATGCCTGTCGGATGTTATGAAACTCATTTATCTTTTGTTGTATGAACCTCCATGAAAAATTTCTACTCGTGAAATGTTCCTTAAATATCTCCCAGGTAACTATCTCAGAATCTATATGGAGCTTCTACTCCTCTGTCCTCCAGCAGACACCTACTCTGTCTCTCAAGATATGGATCACAACACAAGATTTTGTGTTGCTAGAAAAAAAAGGTAGAGCTTGAAGCATCTCGCTCAAGCTCACCAACCAGGCCTTTTCCTGAAATCCACCCATGTCACTAGAATAATGTGATGGCCCTAGCTTCAAAATCTCCCTCATCTGGTCCGAAGCTATAGTTTGATTACCCCAAGGCATCCCCGTAGGCTCATCTCTAAGCCTCGGGCTTTGAGACCTATCTTTGCGTCCCTAAAGCTCGGTCTCCTGTCCCTTTATGGTGATTCTACTCGATGAATCCACGTGGGATTTCTCTCCTCTATTCTCATCGCTTATGCCGAAGAGATGCACGAGCCTCACAGATGTATGACTAGTCGTGCCCGTATGGTCCCTCCGTGTAGAGCGGAATTGACATCCCGGAGTGTCGTAAAATATGTGGTAGGATAGCTGCTATAACATGATCTAGTTATGGTAAGTCTAGGTCTATGTGAAAAGACCGCTCGTCTTGTCTGCGCCTCCTACACGTACTCAAGGTGAAATTTAGTTCATTTTCTAGGTTTTACTAAGTTTTCCATGTTCACTAATTATGAAATTTTGAAACAAGTTGTTCTCTAAATTTGAAAGTGTGCTAAGTTTAATATTGTACTAAGTTTAAAGTTCATGTCTCAAGTTTCCTAGTGTGCCCAAGGGTCCAAGCTTTTGAACCCATGGCTCGATACCATGTGTAACACCCAACTAAAAATTACCGCTCGAGACCTAAGAACAATCTAGGTTTAGTTAGGAAAAGTTGATTTTTTTGTTTATTTTTGTTTGTTCCCTAAAAAATTCCAAATTCCATTACAAAAGTTATCAAATCATCCTACATAACACTAAGAGAGTGAAATTCATCCCAAACATAGATAGGTTATCTTCTTGTGGGGGCGCAAAAGAGATTTTCTGGGCTGAAGTAGGGCATGGAAGAGATTTCCCAAGTGCGGAAGTAGGGCACGGAATGGAACTTTTCCTCCGGGTGAACAAGAGAGGCATAGGAGAAAATATTTCTCCTGCGCATGAAAGATAGGCATGCAACAATCTCTGGGCACACAACACGCGCACGCAAGACGCACGCGCAAGATGCACATCCAAGAAGCTCTTCCTCTTCTCTGCGAAGTTTAGAAGGCCATAACTTTTGATAGGAACTTGATTTTTAGAAAATGAGGATTTTTTGGAAAGCTCTCGACATTCTCTTTGCACATAAACATTAATAATTTAATATGGATAAAGTTTTAAATGTAAATTTTGAGAAAACTCAATGATATTTAAAAATGAAAACTCGGTAACATTTGAATTATAAAATATTGTTCAATTCGACCTCCTTCCTTTCTCAACATACCAAACAGACATAGATGGTTTCTCTTAGATTGATTTAGGATGGATTACAAGGTATAATTTGATCGATTGAAGATCAATTTGAAATTTCCTTCCTTTGGCAGCAAGACGACTGCAGTTTTGCCTTTGCTCGATTTGAAAGGTTCTTTAAAAAATTTCTTAAGTTTTTAAGTTTCTTTGGGGTCATTTTGATCATATTAAGTTCAATTCAATTTTGTATCTTATTGCTCATTGTTGTAGGGGACATTTTGTAAATTTTTAATAAAATATTTTCCAGCATAAGAAATTTTCTAACTGAGCTCTACTACTTGAATTCGAATTGATCCATTTGAATTTACTAAGCTTAAAACATGAATTCATTCTAAACCAACACTAAAATGTTATATTTCTTTCAATCAATAGGTTGAACAAGAGTGTAATTTCTATTTCTTTCTAGAAACATGTTTTCCACATAGAAGGTGCAATATTTGGATTACACTTTCCAAATAGAGATTTCAAATATATTTCAACACAGGTTTCCAAAGAACACCAAATTATTTGAACAAGGTAAACAACTTCCATTAAGTCAGACATGATATCTTTACAAATTTCTTTTCCATTTCATTCCCAAAAGACAAAATATAAATCTTTCCTTTCTTTTATTCAAAACAAGAATATAGAGTACATCTCTTTCACATTTTGAATTACAACTATCATAGCCAATACAATACATATTTCCACCATAAAATATATTACATTGTCATCCACTTCTAGTGGGAAAATGGTTTACAAATAGAAATCTCACAAGGGATCACAAAATCTGCTGTCTTTTCCTTTGATCCGCATAGCAACATGCAAATCCATTATTGTCCAATTTTGATCACAACAAAGGTAGGGGAAAGGCAACACTCTCCACCAGCCAAGACATCCAATGAAGGGAGAAGCCATCCTCCTTCATTGGCCCCGAGTTCCAACCAAAATGCAATAGAATATATGTTTCAACTCATGGAAATAATAGGATTCCACAGACACATGCTAATTCACATTGAAAAAAACACAGTCCAAAACAGAGCGTAGTTTACAACCACTTTAATACATAACAAACAAAACTCAAACATCATCATGCAAGAAAAAGGAGCAAAAACCTATGGGGGATGTTACTTATTCCTCCCAAAGGGGAAATGGGTATCACCACCGAGAAGAAATATCCAAAATACATATCATTTCAATCCTGACATGCCCTTATGCCTCCCCCTAATAGCCCTTATTCCTCACACTTCCTTATACCTCCCTAACCTCTTATGGCACCCCGTAACGAGTAAAGAAATGCAATATATTTCATTTTACAAGGTGGAACCCACTTATACCTGCCAAAAACACTTATTTCTACCTCAAGTGTACCCCATAATCTTCTCCTACACCATCCCTAATCCATCCACCTAACCAACCAATAAATAAAATAGCACATTCAAGCATTCAACCATTTACATATGCATAAAATAAATGAAGAGAATTTCAAGATCCAGACTCCTAAGAGATCAACAACAAGCTTTCCAATGAAAAATAGTCTAAGAGATCAACAATCTATAAGCATGAAACCATCTCCAATCTTCTCCAAAATCAAGAGCTCTCAAAACCCCAAAAGAAGTCTCCCAAAATCAAGTGATACAAGTGAAGAAACACAAAAACAAGATAAAGAATTTTAATTTATAGAAGAGGAAGGGGAAGAGGATGAGGTCGATCCATGTAGCATGCCACTTCACACATCCTTAACTCCAACACAAAATTCAACTTCATTCTCTAATGTAGAGGTGGGTGAATAATATGAGAATTTTACTTACACACTCAAATCAAGCCCACACCTCATAAGGACTGAAATTAAAACATGTAAGAAAAGTGCAATAAAAGAATTCATTATGACTTACAAAAATGTATAAATAAGGGATAATTTTAACTGTCAACCATAGGTAAAGTTGGTAAATAAATTTAAGAGGCATGGGACAAGTTTAACTTGTCCCACAAGCCTCCAAAATCAGCCTGCAAGGACAAATTCGAATTTTAAAGAAGATGAAGTGTTTCATACTCCAAAATCAACTTACATATCTCTGACACATCACTTACACATTTCTTACAACACTTTAATTCAAGGCCAACAACTATATTAATTACTTTCTTATGACATATTTTAATTAATTATCTTAACAACATGATTACTTACAATATTAACACACCATTTAGTAAATAAAGAAAGGGTCAATACACCACAAAAATAAACACATGTAAACATTAACAAAAGGACCAAATAAAATAAATACATAAAATCCCTTGGTCACATTTAAGGGTAGATCCCCACCATGGGAATCCCTAACAACAATCAAACACACACAAACAAATACAGTTGCCATGGTGACCTTGTTGAATTCATCTAGAATTCTAAAGTGGTTGGTATCCAATCCCCGATGTTTGTTGTGATATTTTTAACCTACAAAATTACAAATACCTCCTTGACCTCATGGCCATATCAGAACATCCAAATGAATATAAATATAATTTCAAGATCATCAATATATATGTGAATGACAATAATCATCAAGACAATCAATAGTATCACTTACAACTTCTTCAACAACTATATCATCATCAATTTTAATTTGATTCTCATTTTCTAGGTCTACTAAAAATATCCAAATATCACAATTCTAAACAACATCTATAACATAACCATGTCACACAAAGTATATCAACATCAATATCTAAAATGTCTCTAATAATCATCGAGCATCCTATAAGAATCATAGTCAACAATAATCCATGATCAAACATCTAACATCATACTAAATCAAAACTATAATAATTTCCATGATATTGTCACATAGTGTCATGATCAGTATCAAAAGGTGTCAAAGGGATGTGGGCACTTGCATATACTAATGTTGACTATTGTAGATAGATTCGTTTATTACATTTTCAAAGTAAGCAACACAACACCAATTATTTAATCATCTATTGTACACTTTGAAAAATGATCTACCGGATATTAAATTCAAATTTATTTAACATATATATCAATCATTTTTACCATACGTAACTATGAATCAAAATTTTTCCTATGATTAAATGCTCATTCCCAAGGTTTCCCTAAAAATAACATCTCATAATATTAGCCAAATTCAAATACAATTTTTCTATACCATGGGACTACATTATACATATATACATTTAACAATGGCCTATATAAATTACAATAATAAACAATGAATTGAAGAATGCCATTTCATAATCTTTTGTGCAGCTAAAAAACCATGTGAGCATGAAATCAACGATAAATCGTTGGAATGAAATCCACTCGTATCTAGGATAATTAATGTTTTTAGTTTCCCATTTACATATAATAATTATTATAATTTGAATTTGAAACAAAATGTTTAAAGACATGTATTCATTTCATTTCATTTCATAATTAAGGAGAGAGAAAGACAAAGGAAAGAGAGAGAAACACTATTTTCCCAAAAGTCAAATTTCACACAACAAGCCACAAGATAGAGTTCCAGACAACTATTTAAAAGGGTCAAAAAGTTTCAATGGTTATTCGATAAGAACTTGACGGGGTCCTATAGCTTCTTTTTTTTTTCATTTTTTTGCCACCTACAAAATCGTTCAATTCAAACTCAAAGGCTAAGAAACCACTTTCAAACGTTGTCTTCCGATGAACAAAAACACCACAGTTAAATTTCTACGTTTCCACCTATATACCAAGAATTTATAGGAACCGCGAATTCAGAATCGGCAAATTGTTTATGATTGGAAACTATTTTTCTCAGGGCCATCGGTCGTAATTGAAATATTTTTAAATGTTCAAAAGTTAGCTCGGGGCTTAGGAAACCATGTCCAAAATCGACATTAAATAGATGAACGTGCAAAGATAAAACTTCCTACAAGTTCACCTATATATGGATAATTCACTAGAGTCGATTGGACCAAGAACTAGAAAGTAGTTTTCAAATAGCAACAAGTTTTCTGGAGCCACCAATCATAATTGGTCTAGTTTTACCTAGTCAAACCGTAAACAAAGGCCTAAATAATGGATTTTCCGGACTATCAAGAAGAGTTTTTTTCCCCAAACTGAATGTTCTAGGAAATTTCCTAGTAAAAAAACTAGTGGTTTCAAAGGTGCATAAGCATATCATTTTCCAAGATTAAAATGGTGCGCTAATATGAAACCCAAGTTCTCAATTTAAGTAGCTTCCTTCAGCTGCAAAATTGTGTAGTATGGCTCCTAGAAGGGCATAAACAATATCACAAATGATCACTCAAGGTTGATTTAAGGACTGAAGTTACTCCTCACATAAAAAGGTACACATAGGAAACTTAACATCTCCTTTCAAGATTTATGAAGGTATTTTTGCGAGTAAAAAAAAATTAAGTTATATCTGTTTTAACAAGGGAGTGGTCAACTCATTTACAGGAAACTCAAATTCAACTCACAATAAAAATGGTTCTTTGTAGTAATCAAGCTTGGTTGGGAAGTTTTCTAGTTCATCACAAGGTGAGGTTTTAAGTTTGTTATCTATGAAGGAATATTGGATCTTGTAAGTTATGTTATAATGCTTTATTTTTTTAAACAAGTTTATTAAATATAATTAAATATACGAAAATCCTTCGGTTCTAAATTTTATTCCGTTGCAAAATAACAACTAAAGAAAAAAAAATGAAAGATGAGGAGATATTAACCATACATGGGAGATATTTTCATCCATATGGAAAGGGTGCTCAGTGGGTTCTCCCGCATTTTGCAAAGCTCTAACTCCTCTTAACATTTTTTCAAACTATTCGTGAGCATCCACAAATCCACAATTTTTCATTTTCTTGAAAGTTCCCGAGGCCTTTTAAAAAACCCATTTTTTATCATATCCTACTATCATTCGGTGCATGAGGCTAAACTTTTGGTATTTAGTCGAATACTTAATATGCCACTAGAAGGTTTAACGTGAGGATCTATGAGTGAATACATAGTTGAGAAGGTAATTTTGGACATCGAATGATGCATTACTTTATCATCAACCAACTTATATCAATCCTTTTTTGCTATCTACGTGGTCAAGCACAAGTTAATATAGGTATAGGGCTACGAGGGCAAGAATCCCAACTATGAAACTACACAAATGTTTCCACCATTATATCATTTCTTCGTACACAAATAAATAAAGTAACTCTTTATTTAGCACTCTCTATATGCTCACCTATAATTTCGTTTCACCTTAATTGGAATCTCATGTACCAAGATTTGAATTTTAGAGACATTTCTATCTCCACAATGACTAGAATAGAAAGAATTTTTGTTCTTTTAGAAGAACAATTTAATATAAACTTGACCAACAATGGGTTTTGAATACTCTTTCTTCTTCATCTTTTGCATACCAAAAAAAAACAACGATGTGTAGCATTCTGTTTTCCTCTAAGGGATGATGGAAACATGATTTAAATGAAAATACATATCCACATTTTTAAGGACATTCTATTAAATAATTCATCGCCTTGCGCATAAGGTTCCTAAATTTTCATACATGTATTCCATAACATTAACAACTACAACATATGACACTACTCCTCTATTCTTATTATTTTTTTGATCTCCGTAGCTTGATCCTAAGACCCCATTTGACATAGGCTAGGAGGATGTAGGCAAGGCATGTGGGAAATATTACTTTAAATATCAAAATGTATTTTCTTGTAATACTTCCTCTCACCAAATAGTTCTAATACACAAATCAACGAGATCAAAAATGAAAATAAAACTTCCCAAATATTTGAATGGAATTCATATTTGTGTAAACATAAAAATCCATATCAATGCTATTGAATATAAAAGCAAGAATACCCCTTGTGTTAGGACGACCTAGGACACAAAGATATAGAGCTTCATTAACTATGGCAGCTAAGGATAACATAAAAAACCTAAAAATTAGAGCTCTCTTTGGTGCGGGAAGGATGATTGAGATAATATGTTTGATGTATTTTCAACATCAATAGAGCCTATACAATCACTCTGCTTGCACATACCAAAATCTATTTGTCATGGGTCAAATGGAAGATGCAAATAGAGGTTCAAATCTACCAATTTGTGTGTGTAAATTGCTATAACTATCCAAATATTCCTAAATTCGAAAGGTGTTGTGATTCAACATGGATTTGGCCTTGAATTGTCAATAAAGTGGTAAAATTTTTATGCAAGGAAATGACAGTCTGAAATTCCATCAAGGATGTGTCATTCTCCATACCTTTTGGAGAGGCATCCCATATGTTGCCAACCTAACATATGAACTTCGAAAGGAAGCTCAATGTCTAAAATCAAGTGGTGCATTACATGTCCCTCCCCTTATAAGAGCATCATTCTTGGTGCAACATAACCTCAAATCTTGAAGTACACCTAGGAAATAAATTCAATAATAACACATGTCATTTCATAAATCGACTTTTTGAGTACAATGTGGCCACACGAAGAAGATTAATTTTTGCAATATCCTAAATTTTAATGTTTTGTGAAGATTGGTAGTTATTTGTATTTTTCCTTTACTGATTTCTTAATCTCAAGCTCTTAATATTCATTGTTTTAAATTTTTATTGTCTTATGTTCGTGGGCACCCAATACTAATTTGTCTCGTGATGTATTACAAAACTCAACACAACACAAATGACCCATGAGACATCTTTTTACATACTTTCATGACAGTATCACATCACAAGACATTTAATTCTACTATGAAAAAAAAAAAAGATGTTCACATAACAAAGGATTTTTAACATTGCTGTCATAGGCATAAATCCAACACACACATGTGATTGATGAAACAAAATCACCACTTGAGATACATATACAAATAGTTTCATATGACCCAATGATCATGACAAGTACCTTCACAAGTTAAGACCATATCCAATAGTAAATAGTAACCAAGAGGAGTGTCGGACCTCAATCATAACAATACCTAACAAGATTCGCAAGAGTACATATAACTCATAACACCTAACTCCACATATAAAAAAACATCATGAAACAAATCCACATATCTCCTAAATCATCAGAAATAAACTCCATCTACCTCCCACTGAGAATCACAAATAACTCAATATATCTCCTAAATAGAAAGAATTATACTACCAAAACCAATTCAGGTCACTCAACCATAGTGCCCCATAATGAATAGTGGTTCACTCAACCATAGATCGCAATAATGAATAGCGGGTCACTCAACCATACAGCCCCATAATGAATATCGGTTCACTCAACCATAGAGCCCCATCTCCTTTCTCCTTTTAATGAGGTCGGGTCACCTTGTGGCCCAGGCACATAAATCCCGTCACCCTAACCCAGTGACATAATAACTTGTGGTTCAACAACCCACTAGTTATCTATAAATCCTTGGGGAATACCTCCATAGACGAAGTAGGTCCATAGGTTTAACCACTTTGTGGTGAATCCCATTACCCTATTCCAACACATTAAAAAAATTAGAACAAACAACAATCTATTTCAAATGCCAAGTGGAAAAAATCCTAATCCTTGGAATAGGCGGTAAGAATTTAAAACATGAATATAAGGTTTAAAACTAAGAAAAAAAAGCCAATTATCCATAGTGAAAAAAATACGCATCCTAGTGTAACAACCAAATAAAAATCCCAAAATATAAGAACACATCAATCAAGAAACTTACTATTTCTTAAGCAAAGATATAATGATCAATTTATGAATAAAATACATAGTGAAAAATAACACATTACAATTACTATGTGGCCTAATAAGGCCACAAAGAGGTACTCATTGAGTTGCTAACACTTGGATGTCGAGCCTCAACTCGTAAAAAAATACATGTAACCATATATTAGTATATCAAATAATGTAACTGTCATCATCTATGCCTAAATCACATAGGATTATTCTATGAACAACCCAATAGGAAAGATCATGGGACACTAGTTTGTATATGTTGAGCATAAAGTGGTTCGCACCCACAATATATTGAGCAAGCTCGAGGTATATTAAAAAGACAAAAGTGGGTTTTCAATCTATATAAGACCTCACTTCCTCACTTGTACTCATCTAAAGATTATGAAAACTTTGTCCATGCCTCCTCTCTCCACACATTCATTGTTGATAGTTTCTCCCCTTAGGGTCATCTAGTGTAAGGTTCACAACGCACACATAACTACATCACTAACACAATTGTGATTCACGCACATTAACCATAGTGTCTTATGCATGGTATATATATAGGGTAAAACATAATCATTACTTTCAAGGGTTACAATACATCATGTTTCAACATAATGCACCAAAGTGCAAGCACTATACAATAGGGGTCATACGATCACCATATACCCTAATCCACAACATGAACCATCACATAATACACGAATTATACATATGATGAACATAATGAGTAACATTACAACATATAGTCAATTTTTGTACAACATGGTGATGCAAATGATTCATCACAACATGTTGGTGACATCATCATACACCAATTTTGTCATGCAACACATTAACACACCTTTGTATCACATAGAAGAAAAATCCAACACTTTGTAATCAACAACAACATTATTTTCACACACAATAAGGTAGAACATTACACATGAACTCCTCATTGAGTCCACAAAAAGGAGAGTGAATAATCTCATCACAAATACAAGAACATGATAAAAAATACACACTAAGTGACATGCACAATGCATGTGTTCTTAATATCACAATTACAAAATTGTTCACATCACAACATATATCACATTACTCTTCCCATATCCACCACCACTATGTAAGATCATCTCAATTCCAATCTATCCTAGAGGTTATAAACCTCCGCTCGATACCATATGTTATGCTCCAATTTTACACATACAAATACAACACACATAAAAATAGGATATTATTTTTGGCTTACATCGTTTGATACATAACACCAACACAAGATCACTTAGGATAATATATAACACATGAGACATTTTGTATTGAAAAACCAATATATATCACATGATAAAACCCTATACATGTCAATGACACAATTTTCCCTATGAGCGAATGATAGCACTAAACCAACCAAAAGAAAAGGGACTCAAGGATTGGAAAACCCACAACACATCATTACCATGATTACATATTCGTTATGAATAACATTCCAATAAGATTATTATGTAAGGGTAATTTTCTCCTTTTTCCACATACAAATTCTTAAATTCATTTCACATTCAACTTACAGTTCGACCATTTAATTTGTCCCTTTATCCCTTATGACAATCTCCATAACTTACATAATTATTTTCCATATTTTAAATTTCATACAAAGTTCCTAATTCTCTCATTCTTATGTTAAAGGTGTGTTTCTTAAAATGTGTTTAGTTGACATTTAATTTTACCCTAATTAAGCAAGGAGACCAATAAGAAGTTTTCGAGGAAAAAAACTAATACGATTCAAAGGAGTTGAAAGTGCAAGTTTCCATTTCCTATAAACTTCCTTCCATGATAAAACATTTGTTCTCATATTATGGTTGTTTAGAGTTCCAAATTTAGTTTGATTCAATTAAGCTTTTACATGTCATAATTTTATTTTATTTTATTTTTAGTTGACTCTATATTGGCACATATGCCTAGTCCCACCAAGAACAAGTTGTATCCATTCTTAACTAAAAGTCAATGCTTAAATCCACCATAAGGACTTAAAGTGAAAATTTGTTCCCAAACCATTATCACATATACTCTTGTTTCTCATTTCATTTACATTGTCTCTTAGGTCTCTTTTGGGTGTTGCTTTATAACATAGAGAGTTACAAAAGTACTTGTCTAACATCTTGAAGAATTATATAATTGGAAGCATTATAACTACACACAAACCCCAAGTTAACATCCTAATCAATCGAGGTTTAGTTTAAATTCCAATTTCACCTAAGGATCTATGCCTCAACTAGATATAATTTAAAGGAGAGAGGACATATTTATGTCAAGAAACCTTCAATAAATACCAAGGTGTTATGTTTTTAGCACCAAGGTAACACATTTAGCTAAGAGGAACCAACGAGTTCATTTACAAGAGTTTGAGTCATAGAACAAGTATTTCACTATCTCTGTTAGTTTCATTCGGGGTTCAACAAGGAATTATATGATGAAAAGTAAAAATTATATATCTAAATTTTTAAGACTTGGTATGCCATTAGGATACTATATCGGGAATATCTCTACTTACTCCATAGATTGTAAGGTTACACCGCATAGTCATTGCTTCGAACAAGGACGCTTAACGTGACTTCCAAGGCAATCTTCACGCACAACATGGTATCGGACATGAAGAATACATTCTCCTTACCCCACCCATGGTTACAAAACCTAGGAGGAAACCACATACTCTAGATAAAGCTAGACCATGTGGTCCCTAAAAATGGGTTCACGAAAATGTCGTTAAACTTACCGACTATGATGCGAAAATCAAACTATGGGTCTTATTAACCTAAACTAGAAGGTGTCATCAAGTACAAGGTTGAAGTTCATTCCATGGTTTCAATCTCTTTTATGCTAAGAAGGATCACACATGAGTACAAGTTATGCACGAATCATATACTAGGGTTGACTATTGTGGTTAGATTTTTTTATTACATTTTCAATGTAAGAAACACAACACCAATTATTTAATCATCTCTTACACGTTGGAAATGCAAAACAAGATATTAAATTCAAATTCATTTAACATAAATATATCAATCATTTTTACCATGCATAAGTATGAATCAAAATTGAACCTATGATTAAATGCACATTCCTGTTAGCTTAATTAATACATTTGTTGTTAGTAGTTGTTAGTGAACAGTTATGTAACTGTTCCTCCTGTCCTCCCTCTCGCGCAGCCTATATAATGGCATGCTCTCTGTATGAATTGATATAGCAATCAATAATAATTGTTGGAGCACCATCATTGGTATCAGAGCCTCCCGTCCTCTGCCTACATGGAAGGTTGGAAAAGACTATTGATCTCTGCTGCGTGCATGAAGAATTTGTAGGAGGAAGCGTTTTTGCTTGGTCATTTTGTTTAAAACTCAGATATTTCTACAATTCTCATTGAGCCATCAGTTTGGAGAAACATGGAGAGAAAAGTGACCTGGGAACAACTTTGCATGTCTTTTGTTTCTGTGCGCTGGAAGAGGTGACCAAGGAAGAAAGCAAACATTGCTATGCATGGATAGAAAGAAAGGGGGAAACCTGCGTGGAGAATTGTTTGCGCACTGCCTGAAGTTTGACACATATGTTTTGGAATTTTTATCTCCTTGCTGGCGTGGAGGATTTGGTGTGCTACTCTGTGCATGGAGACTCAGCCTGTTTCCTTGATAAAACCTATGCATGGTGGAGATTGTGCAGAGTTTAAAACCTGCATGCAAATTTGGAGGACAAGTGCGGGTTTGCTGAGTTGCTGTCAAATCATTGACTGCAAACCATAGTGTTGTGCAACACAATTTCTTCCATCACTACCATGAAGATTGGTGCCACGACCAAGGAAGTAGCAGTAGGAACAGAGATTGTCATTCTGCTACTGTCTTGATTCATTCAAATCTGGCACATACGTTTTGACCTGCTTTGCTGAGAAAACGTGTGTAAGAAAAATGTGGAGAATAAAAGGAGCATGGCAGAAGAAAGAAGAGTGCCCAGGAGCCAAGGAGAATGTCAACACCAGCAAAGCGATCTCGAATCGAGACCAGCCCGCGTATGTCACAATTTTTGGATGCACAAAGCACCGCGAGCAATGCACCAAATATTTGGGCATTGAGTGACAATGAAGACACCACTAGGTTGTTCTTTTCCTTGGTCAACGAGCTACACAAGACTGGGAAAATTCTCTTTGATGAGATTGTGCGCCAAGGACTATTGGAGTATTTTTGGTTCGACGTTCGATGTCAAGCACGACGGATTCGTGTAGAACTTCAACGTGGTTATGATGCAGATGATGAACACGAAGTAGAACACCCAGGAGCATTCGCGTCTCACTGCACAAGCCTATAGAGCCCATCTTCGGGACAAATTCCTTCAGTAAGCATTGTAGCCATTTTTGAAAATAAATAAATAAATAAAATACATTTTGAGTTTTTTTTAAATTTCTGCTCCAAAAATATTGCTATCCGATGCCCAACTCTTGAAAGGGCCAAATTTCACTGCATGGAAAACCAAGATGCGGACGATTCTTCAGTTCAAAGATATTTGGGGGATCGTTTCTAGTAAAGACGCCCCTCCTACACGCTGATCTGTTGGAAAAATATGAAAAGGCTGATGTGAAAGCACTAATGCTTATCACCCTGAGCCTTTCTAATGAGGTGCAGCCATACATTCGGGAAGCAACCGCTTCTTCTCAGGCATGGAGCGCATTGTGTACCATCTACGAAGCTAAGAATCTAATGACAAAGTTGCATCTTCAGAAAAGCTTCATACGATGAGTATGCATGATGGCGAATCAGTAGAAGCCTTCTTGCGGTGTGTGGTTGAGTTACGTGTAGAACTCTCTGCTCTCAGTTAACCAGTGGACAAAAAGTTGCTAGTCCCACTCACCTTGCGAGCTCTTCCTTCCCGGTTTTGGACACTGATCACCACGTTGACCATCACTCAATAGGAGGTGAGTTTTGCCACCCTAGTGAATTATCTCCAGTAGGAAGAAGCCATGCAAAATGTACAAGAAGCCTTTGAAGACAAGGCTCTCATCACGAGGCAAAAACATAAGCCTCGGAAAGGGCGTTGACCCTTCTGAGTAGAAGAAAGCATCCTCAAGCGGCCATCTTGGAGCAGCCACCACAAAGCAGCCACCCCTGAAGCGGTATAATCACAAGGCGGATTGGTGGTGCCACATTTGCTCCATGGATACGCACACGACTGTGAACTATTATTACAATGGTCACAAGTATGGAAACTCTAGTGAAGAGAGCACTTCTGGCCAAGGATATTCCAAGAAATCTTGATGGCATGCTCGTAATCAGAGGCAGAAGGGCCACATTGCTGCTCAGGATGCCACCTCCGATGAAGAGGTACCAGACATGACTCATTCTGACATTGTTCTAGTCTCATAGACTTTGCAGCCGTCAGAAGATGTCTAGTTGATTGATTCAAGTGCCAGCAAACACATGACTGGAAATAAGAAGTTGTTTCATACTCTAAGTGACTAGCCCACTAGAGATCGGATCACCATTGCAGAAAATCAAGAGTATATTGCGGCGGGGATTGGTGATGTCATCATTAATTTTGGAACACGAAGATGTACACTCATGAAGGTGCTATATGTTCCAAGTTTGACCTCAAATCTTTTTTCTGTGAGTCAACTTCTTAACCATCAGATGTAGGTTGAATTCTTTGTTGAGAAAGGGGTCAAGTCTTGCATCATTTCCCAGGGAGATTTAGTCATTGCTCAAGCATTTCTAAAGGGCTGTCTATTTGCATTGGATGCGGTCACTTCATCTAGCATTTCTCTCTCTACTTCAACGGTGGAGTCCACTGCACTATGGCACTTTCGATATGGTCATCTTTCTGCTGGGGCTCTGCATCAGCTTAGTGCTAAGGAAATGGTAAGAGGGATTCCTCCACTCTCCCATTCCTTACCTGTTTGCTCGGGATGTCTTGTAGGAAAACAACATAGAGGTCCATTCAAACAGAGCTCTTATCATTCTATAGAGCATCTTCATCCCATTCACACCGATTTGTGCAGACCCTTGCTAGCTAGCTTCCAAGGTCTTGAGTACTTCCAGCTTATCATTGATGATTACTCATGAAAAATGTGGGTATATTTTCTCTGGAAGAAGAGTGAGGCATTTTCCAATTTCCAAACCTTCTACCAGCAAGCCACCAGGAAGTCTGGGAAGCCTCTTCTTCTCCTCTACTCAGATCGAGGGGGGGAATTTGTGTCAAAGAATTTCTTAGCATACTTGAAGCAGCATGACATTCAACAACATCTGACTGCACCCTACACACCCCAATAGAACGGGATTTCCGAGTGCCACAATAGGACTATCATGGAGATGGCTCGTTGTATGCTCTCGACCGCCAAGTTGGAGGATCAGTTTTGGGCGTAAGCGATACCCTAGACAACGGTGTATCTACTCAACTGGCACTCATGAAGATCTTGCAGAACAAGACAGGAAGAGGTATGGATTGGTCATAAACCTTCTATTCATCATTTGAGAGTTTTTGGTTGATCTTGCATATATGCATGTTCCGGATAAGAGAAGAAAGAAGATCGATATAAAGACATTGCCATGTATTTTCTTGGGGTATAGTACTACCTCAAGGGCATATTTTCTCATGGATCCCGAGACGAAGAAGATTTATGAGAGTCGAGATGTGGTATGTGATGAGTCGTCCTTTGACTCCTTACCACACAATGGAGATCTAGTACCCGACCTCGTCACATAGATTACTCACACATCCATATGATGCGCAAGATGATTCTTCTCAAAGAGAAGAAGAGATAAGTTGAGACTTGTTTGTTGATCTTGGCACACTTTGGAAAACACATATTCACATCAACAGCACCAACGTCCGAAATGGGTCCATAATACTATTAGGGATGCACACACGAACTCACTTCCTGGTACTTCTATGTCAGTCAGAACACGAAGTCAAGCTATAAATGAGGTAAATTTTGCACTCATGAGTTTAGTTGTTGAGAGCACCGAACCTGACACTGTTCATGAGGCATTAGACCAACCATAGTGGAAATAAGCTATGGATGCTAAATATGATTCCGTAATTCAGAATCTAATGTGGGAACTTATCGATCTGCCTCTAGGTAAGAAATCCATTGGCTGCAAATGGATTTTCAAAAAAAATATAAGGCAGATGGTTCAATCGACAAACACAAAGAATGACTTGTTGTGAAGGGTTATGCTCAACATGAAGGAATTTACTATGACGATACCTTTGCACCCACTGCGAAAATTAAAACCATAAGATTTTTACGTGCACCGACATCACAAAATGGATGGAAACTTCAGCAGATGGATGTCAAGAGTGCTTTTCTAAATGGTTATCTATAAGAAGAAGTGTACATTACCCAACCTAAAGGGTTTGTAGATGAGCATCAACCACACAAGGTATGTCATTTAATAAAGTCTCTTTATGGACTCAAACAAGCACCTAGGGCATGGTATATAAAAATTGATGATCACCTATTGTAGCATGGATTTACTCGTAGCCCCTCAGATACAAATTTGTATATCAAGAAGGTAGGAACAAAGATTGTCATTCTCGTTTTGTATGTATATGATCTTGTGATCACATGAAGTTCTGACAATCTTGTAGATGATGTAAAGAATGATCTGAAGAAATCCTTCGACATGAATGATTTGGGGCTACTTCGCTATTGTCCTGGCTAAGAGATATGGCAGAAGAAGAATCATATCTTGTATCCCGGATGAAATATGCCAAGACACTCTTGGAAAAATATGGAATGTCAGATTGTAAACCAATGTCCACACCTATGGAAAAAGGTTTGCAATTATCTAGATTCCAAGATTCACCACAGGTAGATGACACTCACTACAGTGTAAACTTGTGGGGAGTCTCATTTACTTGACTTATACCAGACCAGATATTTACTTTGCAGTGAACTATCTCACCATATTTATGCAGGGGCCAAATAAATGTCATTGGATAGCAGCAAAGCATGTGTTGAGATATGTCCGAGGTACAGTTGAATTTGGTCCTGAGTATCGAAGAACACTCAATTTTTTTACAGGATATACATGAGACTCGAGACTATGCAGGATCTGTTGATGATAGGAAATCCACTTCAGGATATGTTTTTCATCTCGGATCTGGACCTATCTCGTGGATTAGCAAGAAGAAAACTATTGTTTCTCTCTCATCCACTGAGGCTGAATACTGCGCCGCACGAGGAGCTATGTGTGAAGTAATTTGGTTACGTCACATTCTTGCAGATATAGGGATTCCTGAAGAGAAACCTCCCATCATTCACGCTGTGACAATCAAGGTGTGTTAAATCTTGTGAATAATCCTATTTTCCATGAACGAACAAAGCATATTGAGGTTGAATGTCACTACATTCATGAATAGGTCTTGAACCACCAACTTCAGCTCCAGTAGTGCCCTACTGATTTTCAGATTGCAGATATTCTCACCAAGCCTCTCGGCAAAGTGAAGTTTGATTTGTTTAGGGGTACATTTGTAAGAGCAATGTATTAAGGGGGAATGTTAGCTTAATTAATACATTTGTTGTTAGTAGTTGTTAGTCAACAATTATATAAGCTGTTCCTCTGTCCTCCCTCTTCTTGTGACCTATATAATGGCGTCTCAGTCTCGTATGAATTGATATAGCAATCAATAATAATTGTTGGAGCGCCATCATTCCCTAAGGTATCCCTAAAATTTAACATCTCATAATATTAGGAAATTTCAAATATAAATTTTTGTAACATTGGACTACATTATACATATATACATTTTACAATGACCTATATAAATTACAATAATAATAATTGAATTACACAACTCCTTTTTGCAATATTTTGTGCATTTTGTAAAACCATGTTGGCATGAAATCAGTGATAAATCATGGGCATGACATCCACCCTAATCTATAATAATTAATGTTTTTCAGTTTCCCATTTACATATAATAATGATTATAATTTGTATTTGAAATAAAAATTTTAGAGACATGTATTCATTTCATTTCACTTTATTTTGTAACCAAGGAGAGAGAAGGAGAAAGGAAAAAGAGAAACACTATTTCCCCAAAAGTCAAATTTCTCACAACAAGCCACAAGATAGAGTTCACTACAATTATATACTAGGGTCAAAAAGTTTCCACAGCTTTTTGGTAACCCAATGGGGGTCCTAGAACTTTTTTTTTTTTTTTTCTTCTAGCTACAAAAATTTCGATTTAGACTCAAAGGCTAAGAAACCACTTTCAAACGTTGTACTTCAACAAACAAACACACCATAGTTAAATTTCTATGTTTCCACATATATACCAAGATTTCATAGGAAATGACGGAATTCGGAAGTGGAAAACGGTTTACAATTGGCAGTTAGTTTTCAAGGGCCATCGGTCATGATTTACCTAGTTATAAATGATCAAAAGTTAACAAGAGGGTTCGGGAAACCACGTGCGAAATTGACGTTTGATGGATGAACGTGCAACGAGAAAAATTCCTACAAGTTCCCCTATATATAGAGAATTCACTAAAGTTAATGGGACAGAGAACTAGAAAGTGGTTTTCAAACCATGACCGGTAATAATTGGTCAAGTTTTACCAAGTCAAACCATGACCGAGAGGCCTACAAAATTGATTTTTGAGAATATGAAGAAGAGTGTTTTTCCCCAAAATAAAGGTTCTTGGAAATTTCCTAGTAAAAATACTAGGGTTTGGGAAGGCGAGATAGGTATTTCATTGTCTATAATTATAATGGTGAGCCGATACGAAACCCAAATTTTTAATTTAAGTAGCTTCCTACACCTACAAAGCGGTGTAGTAGGGATCCTAGAAGGGCATTAAAAATATCATAGATGATCACTCAAGTTTGATTCAAGGATTGAAGTGAATCTTCAAAAACAACGTACACATAGAAAACTTAACATCTCCTTTATGGAGTTATGAAGGTTATTTTGCGAGTCTCCAAATTCACAATTAATCTATTTTAACAAGGTTGTAGTCAACTCATTTATAGGCAACTCAACTTTGACCTATCAATAAAAATGGGTACTTCAGTAATCAAGCTTGGTTGGGAAGTTTTCGAGATCATCACAAGGTGATGTTTTAAGTTCGTTGTCTACAAAGGAATATTGGATCTGTAAGTTACATTATAACGCTTTATTGTTTTAAAGCAAGTTTATTTAATACTGATTAAATATGCAAAAATATTTCGGTTCTAAATTTTATTCCATTGCAAAAGAACAACTGAAGAAAAAAAATTATGAAATATGAAGAGAGATTAACCATACATGGGAGATATTTGCATCCATAGGGCAAGGGGTGATCCAAGTGGGTTCACCCGCATTCTGTAAATCTCTAACTCTCTCTTAACATTTTATCAAACCGTTTGTGACCATCCACAACTCCACCATTTTACATTTGCTTGAAAGGTCCCAAGGCCTTTTAAAAAACCCATCTTTTTATCATATCATACTATCATTGTGATCCATGAGGCCACACTTTCGGTATTTAGTCGAATAGTTAATATGCCACTAGAAGATGGACGTGAGGATCTACGGGTGAATCCATGGTTGAGAAGGTAATTTTACACATCTAAATGATGCATTACTTTATCATCAACCAGTTTATATCAACCTTTTTTTTCTATCTGCGTGGTAAGCACAGGGTAATGTAGGTATAGGGCCATGAGGGCATGAATCCCAACTCTGAAACTGCACAAATGTTTCCACCATTCTATCATTTCTTCGTACACACATTAATAAAGTAACTCTTTATTTAACCCTCTCTGTAGTCGCACCTCCAATTCCAGTCACTTGATCTGGAAGCTCATGTACCAAGATTCATGTTTTGGAGACATTTCTATCTCCCCAATGACTGAATCAACAAGACTTTGTTGTTCTTGTGGAGGAAAAGTTTAATATACATGTTTTCATCTTTCTCTACTACAGCTAGACCAATGATGGGTTTTGAATCCTCTTTCTTCTTCATCTTTTGCATAAAAAAAACAAAACAACGGTGGGTAGCAATCTGGTTTCCTCTCAGGGATGATGGAAACATGCTTTAAATGCAAATACAGATCCACATTTTTTTAAGGACATTTTGTTAAACAGTTCATCTTCCTTGCGTAAGGTTCCTCATTTTTCATACATGTCTACCATAGCATTTACAACTAAAACATCGACACTATTCCTCTAATATTATAATTTTATTGATCTTCATACCGTGATCCTAAGACCCTATTTGACACAGGCTAGGAGGATGCATGCAAGGCGTGTGGAAAATCTGGCTTCAAAACTTAAAATGCATTTACTTGGAATAGTTCTTCACACCAAATAGTTCAAATACACAAATCAAGAGATCCAAAAATAAAACCAAACCTCTCAAATCTATGAATGGCAGTGATGGTTGTGTAAACACAAAACATGCATATCTATTTCAGTGAATATGAACAAGAAGAACCCTTGTGTCATATGCGGCCCAGGACACAAAGATATAGAGCTTCATCAACTATGGCAGACAAGGATAACAGACAAAACCTAAAATTAGAGCTCCCTTTGGTGCAGGGAAGGATGATTGAGACAATTTGTTGGATGTATTTGCAATATCAGTAGATCCTCTACAATCCCTCCACTTTCACATACCAAAAGCTTGTTGTCATGGGTCAAATGGAAGATGAAAATACAGGTTCAAACCTACCAATTTGTGTGTGTAAAATGTTGCAACTATCCAAATATTCCTAAATTCAAAAATTGCGGTGATTCGGCATCGATTTGGCCTAGGATTTTCAATAAAGTGGTTACATTATTATGCAAGGAAATGATAGGTCTGAAAGACCATGGAGGATGTTTCGTTCTCCATGCTTGCTGGAGAGGCATCCAATATGCTACCAGCGTGGTCAAATCCATTTGAATCTCAAATCAAGTGCTTTTTTGGCAGAGAAATTACAGGTCTGAAAGGTTGTTTCAGAAGCCCATGGGATGTCGCCCTCCTGCAACACGCCAACCAGAATCCACTCTGCTTCCCATTACTTCTAAAAAACGGATTCATTTCATTATTTTGTTTATTATTATTTTGTATTTTATGCTATGCACTAAACTTTCTAATTTCATTTTTGTTTTCCTTTCTATTTTTTTAATCATAAATGTTGGATTGAATTAGGTCTGCTGCTACTTTTTTATTATAAAAAAAAATACCAATGGAGAAAAAGAAGAAGCAGATTCATAGATGGAAATCATGTAACATAGGGGAGAGGACCATATAATTGAGCATGCACCAAAACATATACATCTCTTTTCACTATAGGTTGGTGAAAAAAGTACAATAGTTGTTCCCTTTTTAGTTAAGGATGCTTTTTAAGATTCCTTAACTAAAATACTAGTATTCGAAAACCGTTATATACATTGGGTCTCACATTTTCATGACTATGAAAAATGGCACAAGGATCGTAATACAAAACTTGTAGTCCAAATGTTTTGTACACATAGGGTCTCATATTCTCACATATGTTACAAAATTTTCAAAAAATGTTGTAGGAGACTAGTATTAAAAATTTGTCGTCTATTTAGGGTGTCACAATTGTGCATATGCAAATAACATCATAAAAATTGTTATAGGATATCGGTATTAAAAATATGTCATATATATAGGGTATCACGTTTACGGCACTGTACGCAATGAATGTCACAAAAAGTGTTATAAGATACTAGTATTTGAAATCTATGGTATATATAGGTTCTCATTGTTGCACGTATGTGAAAACGCCAAAGATCATTATACGATACTTGTATTCAAAAAATTTGCTATACACATGTGGTGTCACGTTTGCGCATATGTGAAAAACATCGCAATCGGTGTTATAGGATGTTGCTTTTCAAAACTTGTGGTATACACATGGTCTCATTTTTGCATATTTGTGAAAAATTAGGCTGCATACTAAATAAGGTAGCCTTTTAATGCTCAGTGTTTCCTAGGAGTTTAACATTACTAACGGTGTTGCTTCATCTATTCATTACCGATCTCTTTTTTTAAAGATATCTTTTGTATGTTTTTCATTCATCATAGCCAAGGTTTTTGATAAAATTTTGTAACATAAGTATATATACTTCACACACGATGGCTCTACAAAACAAAAAATAAAAAAATAGGTCTATCTGTGACCAATTTTAAAATCTGAAACTCAAATAGCCTCAGGGAGTTTCATTCACTTGAATGTTTTTTTTAATATCTAATGCTTCCCGCTAATTGTGTACAATGGACCTCCTCACAAATTTTCATTCTCCAACTGACCAACTCCAAATAAAGGTGCAGAGTTCCACATTTCTTCAATTCTCCCAAAATTAACCTTCATAAAAAAGAGTTGAAGAGTTCCTAGTTTTGGAGCTAAAAATTTTGTTGCTCGTTTAATCGATGGTATGACACATGGTTTCAAAAAATTTGAATTAAATTTCTCCACCTTCATACGTCCTTTCCTTGTCCCATTTATTTGATCATATGTTCCTTGGCATCGGCCTCGAGAATGGAGTGACATGGCTTGTTGAGAGAATGGTGATTAGGTTGAGTGATTTGGACACCACAGAGAGGATGATGGGGTCCCACAAACATTTGATTCTAGTATTCCATTCCATATGGCATCTTATTTTAGTTTTTATGGGGGGTCATGTGATTCCTCTCTCCATGGTAGACAACTCCCATTTTTTGGGTATATGTCGTAAATGTGGCAATCACAAGGAAAGTAGTTGTCTCTCTCGTGGAGTTTCACCTTCCCATTATTTATTCTTAACCCGACATCACACTCCCATTAATGTTGGTGGCATGTATTATGTACATATTCTAGGTAGATACCTTTATTCTATATAATGTGGTTGTAACTTGCTATTCTCTAAGAATTGTCTTTATTTATGTATGTATGTTTTTCCTTACACATTATAGTCACACGAGGTTATAAAGAGCCTTATTAAGAAACAAAAATATACAACTTTAACATTTGGACAAAAGTCCCTAACACATAGGTTGTGGAATAAGATATTCCACCAGGGGAATCATACTCGTTTCTCAAAAAATTAAAGATGTATGATTTGTAGAGGGCATATACATATGAAAAACAAAACAATAGTGAAAGAACTGATCATGAAAACTTACATCCTTTCAAAAATAATTTCTCTTCTCAGGGAAACCCTATGTTTAAAGTTTTAGGCTAAGAAGCAACGACACTCGACCCTTTTTTTAATTTATACATTTAAATATTTTAATGATATTATATTTTTACTACAATTATAATCATAATATTTTAACAATTAAAATTGTATGCATACACGCATATATCACATTTAAATCTATTTTTAATTAAAATAACAATAATAACTAGCAATCGCATGTGTATAATGCAATGTGAACGCCGAATGGTATATGCCATTTGCTTTAGAGGGATAGTTATTACTTTTGTAGTTTATGTTGATAAGAGGTGTGATTGATAGTGGAAGTGTAGTTCTTCAACACACAAATGTTGTTGTTTTCCACCACACACAAAAATAATGTGGCTTGGCCTATAACAAATATCACATGAAAATATAAAAAACTAATAATAACAGAAATCATTGATTATAGAGAAATGTTGTTGAAACGAGTGTTATAATGTCCTCGTAAAACCTAATCTGGTGTTAATGGACCACAATTTAGGTTAAAACCTAAAATGGTGTTACAAAACCACAATTTTGGTTATAAAATAATAATTAAGATGTATAACATTTCTAAAATTCTTATTTTTGAGAGGCAATAGACACAACTCAACAATCAACACAGTTTTAAACCATCCGTGAAACATAAGTTCACGGTTCTACCGAATGATGGAGATCTCCACTCAGTAAAAAGAAAAAAATAGTGATTATGAATCATTGCTAAAACATTGATGCAAACGGGAGCGCCTGACCAACCCCAATCATATCTAAATCAACTACATTTCAGGCTAAAACAAACAATTACTATGTAAATAACTATTAACTCCTCAAAATTTTATATCGATTCCAAAGGTTTTTGTTTTCCACGGGATGGGAGTATGCTGGCAAAGGCGAGATGATTGGGTTTGACAAATGCTCCATAAGTTCTTCTCCATAATACTTCGGCGGATGTTCACGACAGATCTTTGGTTAAATAATATGCTTTTAGAAGCGGCCGATCCGAGTTGATAGCAAGATCATCAGGGCAGATATCACTTAGGTGAAATAGTAGATCGACATGGCTCGTGAACAGGAGCTAATTCGCTTGGATTTGGAGGGCTGAGACGGCCATTGAAGCAGGGTTTAGGTGTAGCTCCTTATAAATGGGACGACTATTGCAAAGCTCGACTTCCTGTCTACCTGGTGATGGACGTAAAAGATTCAACTTGATCCACCACAAAACCAAACCATTCAACCCAAATCTATTTTGTAAATGGAACACATTAAATTCGTTCACAAATAAGGTCGGTACATGCATATCTGTTATAAATAGAAAACAAATTTTTCTTATAATGAAGTTTTTTCATATGATAGCAATGAGGGACAAACTTTTCAGCACCTAGCTAAGCTGTTTTAGGGAATTGCCTAGCCAAATGAGAGCAAATTTCAATACAAGATCAATCAGATTGAATATATTACACTATCATGGATGAATTTTCAAACTTGGCGGCAAGAACTACAATTGCCACAGAAAAAGGAAGATCCTTAAATGGTAGTTAGTCTCGTATGCAATAAAGGCTTCCGAAAGAGATTTTGTATCTCCAAAAGCCATCAAACAATTATCTTACACCTTACACAACACCCGTGTCAAAAAAAGCTCCCACAATTGGAAAATAGAAATTCAAATGCACCAACTAAATTCAACAAATAATATGAAGTGGTACGGTGCACCTTCATTAATTAATTATTTAATAGGTGCAACAAATAGTTATGTATCCCTCAAGGATAGTTAACCGATGCTTCCATAATGCAGTTGCTGCTGGCTTTACAAAATATTGTGGCTTTACTTGCAGCAAAATAGTCTCATGGAACATATGTTTTACCCCTTACAGCTCCAACTTTTTAAAATTTTCGTTTCATATTTAGTATCTGATAAAAATTGCCACGTCATAGATGCCAATTATCAAAGAAAAATCTAGCCAATTTACATGCCAAATGGTTTTAAATAACTCCGAAGAAACTTCGCCACATGTTATTCTCAACTTTTTAAACTAAATTTTTAAGATTTAAGTTTGAATTTTAGGACCTGATAAAACTCCCACGTGTTAGATGTCAATAATTAGGAATATCCTTACAAACTTTCGTAGGTCCTTTCTTAGGTTTCTAATCCTCTTTCTAAGACTCCCTAAACACTCCCCCAGGTGTTGCCATCTTTCTCATAACCTGCTAAAAATGACCACAACACCCTAGAAACTCTCCACGTGTTTTAAACTTGAGCCTTAAACATGTCAGCAACACATTTCGATAAAAATAAGAGTCCTAAAACTTATTTCACATTTCCAAAATTAGAGGATACACTGCAGAAGATAAATAGGGACTATAACCCCTCTACGAGAAGTCATCCTTTATAAATAACCATGTCATACCCTGCAAGATGAGCAGGATAACCCCTATTCTAAGTACATTACCTCTCACCCATTCAATCAATCAATGTTACACTCTGCAAAATAACCATCAACCTTATGAGGATCAATCAACACAGATAACCATAAATAAATTTGAGATACAGTTAGTATGGGAAAGACCTGGAAGTATAAGCAGAACACACAGTGGTGCCAACACATAACACGTAGATCTCACATAATGGCCATTAACTTAAACACAATATTATGTTAAGTACATGTAAAGGAACATACTAAACACACTCGGTAATAATGGATTCCCATGGAGGGCACTACAACACATACTCTCTGCAGTTGGCCCCATAAATAGTTTTAAAATATGCAACTGATTTAATTCAAGTAGGACTTTCAGCTGATCCTCAGTAGTGGAGAAAACATGCGATCTATTAATCAAGGTCCCGATCACTCCAGTCAACAACCCTCTCCGCAAATCCCGCCCCACCATAATTTAGTTGTTTTAAAATTATTAAGATGTATCTTACGTTGAGTTTATAACATAGTTTTTTCTTATTGATTTTAGCTTGATTCAAAGAGGACATATATATAAATGAGTAACAAACATGTTCAATTAAGAGAAGAAATGTCCAATGGCATTAATGAAAAGTATTCATGTTGCCTATGGAGATTTTTGAAAGACTGATTAATGTATGTGGAGAAGTAGATAGTATGGAATCTAATATGGGCCTCCTAATACAAGTTTTGATCATGTCTACCATAGATATTAAACCAAAAACACACTGAAAAGGAGGTTATATATGAAATATATATTTTTTTTTTTTTTTTGGCGGGGTATAAATACATATTATATATATAATTGTTTGAGATATAATGGTATAAATCTGTTTCGAAACAATGAGTACTAATTAAAGCCTTTTGAGAAAATTGGATTTTGATTTACAAATCCTAAATAACTTCAATTATGGGGCCCTTGTATGCTTGACCCTTAACATTGAAATAAAGGGGATTTTCTCTCTCTTCCAACCACACACAATCCTCATACTCGTTATCATCTTTGTACTCTTTCCCTGTCAAAGAAAAAACACACAGTAGTATCAGTAAATTCATGCAACAAAACCAGTTTACAATTTTAAGACAATGGTTTATCTATGTGGCGGCCTCACTTAAACAGGCCTGAACATACAAGTTTTAACCTATATGAAAAAAATGTTAACCCATATGTTAACAGCCACAGCAGCTCTTCCAACATGTATCACATACATTTACAGTGAAGCCCAGAATAAGGATGGATGTAATAATAAGAGGGTTCCCCATCTGCGTATGGTGGAGAGAGTACATCCAATACTGCACATGATGTTAGTGCTGTGAAACTATGTATATTTCCTCCCTTTGTTGGGTATAATATTGAGCTCCCACTTGATGCATTGTAAACAGTGTCCACCTTCAATTTGGCCAGACTCATTCCACCAACTGCAAACAAATACATCCATTTCCCTATTACTAATCCAACTTAACATTCAAACTCTTGCTAGATTAAGAAAAATAGTTATGATAATAAGGAAAATTATTTAAGTAATGTATTCTCCTTACAATGTTCAGGGTACCATTGATGTTGGTCACACCAATCCTAAGCTGAGACATGCATTGATCCATACAAGACCTTGCTCAACACTATCATTCCAAAGTGGTTGTGCAGTGGAATTATTGCTGATTTTGGCAGACAAAATATTCCCATCTGCACTTAAACCAAACAAATATTGAACACACTAAACCCAATTCCTTAGAGCATTGCAGAAAATGTTTGGGGGTTTTATATTTACCGAGAAACTATCACATTCATGAATGTGCACGTATGTGATGTCAGTAGGATAACGAAAAGGTTGTGGTGGAACCAGATCAGATGCTGCTGTATTTCTGCTCAGTTTTCGCCTCTTGGATGGACCCAAATAAGTATTGGTCCATCTCTCTTCCTCATTTTCTTCATTCTCGTCAAGGCCAACGTCTGGAGGCTTCATTCCATCTGCAATTTCATTAACAGTACACAAAATGAAAAAGTTAAAACACTGACCATCTCTGAATTGCCTTCAATCAACAATATTTTGTCGCAAGAAACGGTATCAAGGGCGTCGTTATCCACAATGCACGACAAAGACTCACAGTCGCTATGGAAAGCTATTGGATCAAACCCTAACGTTGGTGGCATAACATCATTTGCCCATTCATAGCCGCCATGTGCACCCCACCGACGATGGCCAAAATTAATTGTATTCGAAAAAAGTCCAAACAGCCGTCAACTTTAACACAGTCAGAAACGTCTGGAAGTGCCTTTCCCATAGGGGGAACGCCTTCGGCGTAATAATCCTATAGATACATTATATTATGTTTTCTATATTATTATATTAATACTGAAATCAAATAATATCTATTACATATCCATTATCATTTTCACCTTTTTATATTATGCTTTTGAATTTGCATACAATAATATAAAATAATAATATAACTAATACAATATATTAATGTAATCTTTCAATTATTCTATATATATAGACAAATATATACATGCATTATCCCTTTTATTTATTTCAAATTATGTTTTTGATTTTGTATACGACTCTAAAAATATATAATATAACTAATACATTATATCAATGTAATATATATATATGGCTTAGAATACTATTCAACATGTAATAATACAATGTTTTTGTAAATTACTTGATTATAAAATTTTGTTAGGTGTCAACATGACCATTTGAGGCCATGAAAGACACATATAGTTTTAATTTGTTAGGTTGGGATGAACTTTAGCCTTGGTTAATGAGGAGAACTTTACTAACCATAAATTAAATTTTTGTAGCACCCATGAGGATTAATACCATTGGCATTGTAGGTTATCATCAAAGAAAAGTTGTAATGTAATACTATAATATTTCGTTCATCTTTAATAGTAAGGCCAACATAAGATTCATCAATTTTTGTATTACCCTTTAACAAAGTTGTGGATTGGAACAATTTAATATTATTTTTTTGCTCTCTCATAAATTTGTGGATTTGTTTCCTAGTGTACTGTTATCCAAAATTTACCCTCAAGGTAATTTTGATAACATGCATCAAATTCTTTAGTCCCAGGCAAATAGATTGAGTCAGGGCAAAAATTCATGTTTCTAGGGTCCCCTCATATTTTTCTAACTCCCCTGTCCAAGTAGAAGAGAGCAAGTTCTGAGAAAATGTGAAAAAATTTGCAAAAACAAGCTCGGGCCAGGAAAAATCACGAAAAATGGCTAAGTCCTAGTCCTCGCAGCATTTGGGACAGTTGGGACAAAAGGGCGCGAACCGGCCGAAAGGCCGCCAGACGGTCCGAAAGCAAATGGGACATCCGGGCCAAAAGGACGCGTGGGACGCGGAAATCCGAACTGGCCGAAAAGAAAAAATTGGCTAACTGCTGAGAGGGTCACCTTTGGGACAAGCGGGACAAAAAGACGCGAACCGGCCGAACCGGGTGAAATGAGTCAAGGCAGCCCGAAATAGTCTGGGACACGCGGGCCAAAAGTACGCGAACCAGCCAAACCGGCCGAAATGAGAACTTTTTTCCCAGAACAATTGGGACAAAAGGGCGCGAACCGGCCGAACCGGGCGAATTTGTCCCAGACGGTCCGAAACCAAATGGGACATATGGGCTGCGAGTACGCGAACCGGCCGGTTCGGCCGAAATGGGAAATTTCAGCACCGAAACCAAATGGGACAAAGGGACGCGCGGACGCGAGTGGCGAAATGGCCGAAGGCGGTGAAGAAAAGTCAACGTCAGTCTGGAAACTTCAAACGGCCATAACTTTTGACTCCGAGCTCGATTTTCATAAAATTGGACTTTCTGAGCGAGCACGAGCGTCCTCTACGCCCACGAATTTCTGGATTTCTTATTTTTAATGAGGATAGATATATTTAAATAAACTAAAACTATTCGGCTCCAGTCAGTTGATGCTCATTCCCGTCAAATGACAGAAAACGCCTGCCAGACCCAAAATAGTTGCCAACACTTAGAAGGCCATAAATTTTGTATTTCTCAACGAAATCGCACAAAATTGGTACAGTTGGAATCGTGGTTTGAGATTCCTGATGCATAACAATCAAGAAATTCCAGATTTGATCAGAAATTGTTTGGGTTTTTTAAGAAAACGTGGCCGGGTTTAGAACAGTGTTTTATTTGGTAGCTGGGAGTGCAATTAAGAGGCATGGTCATCATTCTTTCTCTGCTGCAGCACATGGGACAATATGGGGAGCCTTTTGAAAGTAATGTATAACCATTCCACTCAATTTAATGCATCTTACAGGTGGTTGAAGGACAGATTTTGGGATTTCCATTTTCCCTTCTCTTTTCCTTCTCATTTTTCTATAAATTGGAGTGTTGGGCTTATTGTAAAGGGAGAGTTTTTGGGTAACAAAGCTCTGTCAAAATTGCTTTGTGAAGCTAGTGTGTTGCAGGCCCTTGTAGTGGACTCCTTGCATGGTGATCCAGGCCCTTATCTTGTAATAGATTGAACTGTGCATATCATGAAGCAATAAAATATCAGTTTGTGGATATATCTTCCCCTGCTGTGTTTCCTTGCATTCTTCTTGCCCCTTTAATCTTTCTACAAGTATATTGTGTCTATTTATTATGTTCTTGTAGGAATTCATTATCATTGTGTGTGCTTGGAATATTGCTGTGAATGCATTTTGCTGGATTATGGTGAACTGTCATCACCTCTTCTAGTGTGCACTTTGCCTCTGTATTTCACACATTTGGAGATTACTCTCACACCCTCTTTTTCTGGTGTATCACCGCTTTAGTGTAGGCTTTCATTTTATGCATTCTCTCTCTCTGGTCGCTTGGAATTTTAGGTTAGAATAGCTAGTTTCTCTGCATTAGAGTAGATTGTGGGAGGTAGTTTAGGAGCAAGAACCGACTTTCTCGGAGGTCTATCTCAAGTAGCAAGTCCACAACTTGGAGATAGGACCCATGTTATCCAATCACACTGGATGCTTAGAGTGATCAAACTAGAAATATGATCAACATCCGAGGGTGTCTTGTGATTCGGTGATAATTGATACCTTTGCATTATTTTTAAATTTGTATTACCTTTGTATGAAAAAGTATTATTTCTACTTCACTTCACTCATCTTATTATTGACAAGTTATCATGACATAAATTTTTAATATAAATTTTCAAGATAGAGAAAAAAAAACCTATTTGTAATGATATTTAATTAAGCTATTTAAATAAGCTACCTACACTATACATTGTGAGAGTAAATATTTACTCACCTAAAAACTTTAACACTACTAAAAATTATATCTTTCCTTAAGTAATGGGTTCATACAACAAGAAGGTACACATAAATCTAATGCATTGCAGCCCAAGGATTCCTTTTCTTACGAAGTAGAGGCACATCATACCATAATTTCATTGAAACAAACCATAAATCCCTTAGGGACATCATATTTTTCATTTTTTCTCTTTGGAGTTAAAGTTTGAAGACCATTTTTTTACAAATTTTCTCTTTATTACAAGATAATGGAACCATTCCTTTTTATTTTAAGATATTCTCTTGGATATTTCCAAACATTCACATATTATGAAGACCAAATATGTTTGACACACTTCTTTGTGGAAATTTTCAAGCTTAGCCATCTGATTTTCAAACATAATTCCTAATGGGATCCTATGCAGATTAATCACATCCTAGGCTATATATCATCGATGAAAAAAGTCTCTCAATATTATTCAAACGTGAAGGGTAGAGTAAGGCAATGTTGTAGAATCAATATTGATTAAGATTTCCTAATTTTCATCATACACATTTTCACCGACTTGAGTATGAAGTGTTTCTTTTAAACATCAAGATTCATTTCATGGAGGGAAAATTCCATTAGGGTAAGAACTACTCATGAAGATCATTTGGTTAATGACTAAAATTGAATCAATACAAATATCACAAGAATAAAAATACTTGATTTAAATGTTATTTTATTAATTACGTATACATAATAAGTATAAGAAAAGCATCACATATAAAGTATTGTCCAAACTAAAAGCTTTGTCAATAGAAAAAAATTAGAGTGAAAATTGAAAAATATTAAATTATATTACACATTCATTTCCCTATTAACAATTTGGAATTCCATAGATCATTGTTTTCGTTCCATAAACATTAATATATTAATAAATAACACAAAACTTTGATGTCTCAATGAATTATGGGCATTGATCTCGAGCGGGTTCGTTAAAATCTATACATCAACACCAATAGACTAAAAACCCTTATTTAAAAAAACATAAATACCCAAAACGGAATGAAATACATAAATTACAATAACAATGGAAATTATACAAAAGAAAGATCCTAAAAGAAAATCACGTAACATAACTCATATAATCCATAGAGCACGTGATTTAAAAAATTCTAATTAATAAAATTGGTATGATTTATTTTCTTGAGGTTCATTATTCTTCCTCCGTTGCTAGTTTTTTCCTCTTGTCCGAATTATTGTTGAGAAGCAATAAATGAGACTATTGATTAATGTGTCTTTAAGGATTCTTCATTGTTGCAATTTTTTGCATGAGTGATCATGTAGTTGTATGAGTGCATTGAAGTCAATTTGTAATAACCACAAATTACACACAAAAATACAACACTAAAAATACCATAATAGTTGTTTTTTTAAAATACATTGCGTACGAGGACACTACATGAGATCACCTATGACAACACATAATATGTTTACATAAACATTAACCCACATAGATAACATGAAAACACGTGATGCACATCAAGGATACTTTTTCCGAAAGGAAAAGACAAAACACAATAATTCAACTACATTATGACTCCCGTATAAGCAACATCCATGACAACACTTTCCCGGTTTACATATTTACTACATACATATTTCAATATTGACCTTATTTGTTGAGAAATCACTTATCAATTATTTTATAACTAGACTACATTATCGTTACTTTATTTAACATTTCACTTATAGTTATCCCACCTAGTTTTTCTTGATTCCCTCATCACACAAGAATGGTGTATCCTAGTTGTTTGTATGAAGATATGTATTTACATAATCATTTTAGTGTTTTTTAAAGGATTCATTTTCTAAGTTGCATGTTCGATTGGATTTTCCATTTATCTTAGTTATAACAAGGGAGGTTCTCATAAAGCAATGGAAATTTAATGATTCAAGAGTAGATAGATTGTGTGTTATTTCATATTAGCATTTAAGGTATGAGGTTAGTCTATTTATTTTTACGCTATTACAACTAACCATGTATCCCATCTAATTCACTTAATTACTTAGTCATCAAGGTACTAACGAGTATAATTTCACACTCCACGAATTTTGAATTCAAAGACAATTAAGTATTAGATGTCTTTTATGAGGATCCATTAAATTATAAATTTTACACACCTTACTAAGGTCACAACTAGGGTTATTAAACACCCTTATCTCCAAAAATCATCTTGTGACTCTAGGTACATTTGATACTTCTTGCCAAGTTGACTCTCTTGCTTGAGAGGGGTTAAAGGGGTTCACACTCAATATTCTCATGTGTAAGTAACTAAAACATCATATCCACTTGCATCATTTCATTCATCTTAAAATGGTTTCATTCAATTTGATTTAATTACCTTTTTAAAATTTGTCGTGTAACCCATTTATTAATAGGGACATTGGTATGCTCACAAGACTACTAGTCCTTTCCCTAGGGGTTCGCATCAAGAACATGATTACATCATTTCACACCATACATTCATTATAAAATAGAAACAGAGCATAATAAGAGAAAGTAGTTATTCATTTAAAGGGTTAAGATTTGCATTAAAGTCTACAAGAAGTGGATTATTTTGTCACCACAAGATGGTATAAACATGTTGTACAAACGATATACAATTCACCTTTATCCAATTAAATCATATTATGGTTAAATTTTTGCAAACTAATCATAAATTAAAATATGGTTAAGTTTCACAATTATTCCTTAGTATTGCACCATTAAGCTCAACAACAAAATATATTGAATATCGAGTTCAAATTTCATTTGAATGTCTCGGTTTTCTATGTTAAAGGATTAACATAAGAAGGTTAATTATGCATGAATTTTTACTAGGATTGATTGTTTCATTTATATTTCTACATTGCATTTTAAAGGTAAGGAAAACATGACACATAACTTAATTAATCATCTATTGCGCACTAGAAATGCACTACAAGATAATAAATTAAAATTCATTTAACACACACAATATATATATATGCACATTTCCCAAGGCATCCCTAAAACTAGCATCCGATACATATTACAAGATTTTAAATATAAAATTTTATGTAACATGGCAATACATTATACATAAATGCATTCTACAATGACCTATATAAATTACAATAATAGAAAATGAATTACACCACGCCTTTTCAAGATCTTTCTTACATCTTGCAAAACCATGTGAACATGAAATCAGCAATAAATCGTTAGCATGGAATCCACATAGATCTAGCATAATTAACGTTTTTAGTTTCCATTTACATAATAATAATAATTTTCATTCGAAAGGAGAGGGTTAGAGACATGTATTTATTTCATTTCATTTCACTTCATTTCTTAACTAAGGAGAGAGAAAGAGATAGGAGAGAGAGAGAAACACTATTTTCCAAAATTTAAATTTCACACAAGAAGTCACATGATAGAGTTTCAAACAGTAATTTACAAGTGTCAATAAGTTATAATGGTGGTTTGGCAACTGATGGGCATCCTACAAGTTTCTTTTTATGTTCTCCTATTAGTTGCGAAAAACCCAATTTTGGCTCAAAGCCTAAGAAATGTAGTTCAACAAATGCCTTCGATAAGAAAATTCATGTCGAGAAAAAATTCCTACATGTCCAACTATATACCAACAATAAAGAGGGGCTTATAGATTCTAGAATTGGCAAACAATGTACAATTAGCAAATGGGGAGCCACCGGTTGTAATAGATCAACCTTTACCTAGTCAAATGGTGATCACAAGCCTACTAAACCCCTCTTCCAAACTAACCATGGATGGGATTTTTCCAAACCAAACATTTTGTGAAATTTTCTAATAAAAATACTAGAGGTTTGCAAAAGCGGGTAAGCATTTCGTTGTTTAAGGTCAAATGGTGAGTGAATAGGACACCAAAATTTTTAATTTTAACAACTTCCTAAAAGTGTAAAATGAGGGAACATAACTCCTAGAGGAGCGACAAAGAGAACGAAAATGGTAAAATGAGGTCAATGTAATGCTTGATGCAAATCTCTACATAATAGATAACACATAAGACACTTGAAATCTCTTTTACGAGATCGGAATGTTGTTTTGCAAGTCTCTAGAAATAGCATTTTCCTAACTTTGCAATGTAGATAAAACGGTTGTTTTAGTTAACTCATCTAGCTCTCGCCATGAAAACCAATGAGACATGGGAACCAACTTTTTACACCCTTAGTTTAACAATATAGGAGGTTATGGTGACAACATGGTTGAGGGTGAAATTATAAGTCGATATCAAAATCATGAGGTGTTTTTTAATTCATTACACTAGCCGTCTTGTTAAAAATATCCCATTTTTTGAGTATCTAATAGTTTAATATTTTTATTTTATTTCAAATGGATAACCAAATTATACAAGAATTATAAAAGATAAAGGTAAGGAGATATTGCCAAAGGGGACACAAATTATCCAAATTTGTGGATCCTAATTTTGCATCTCACAAGCCATTTCCTCAAAGACTTCCATGATTTCGGAAAACTCCCCAAATGCATTTAATCAAAATTCTCAATATTCACTTCAATAAAACCATTTGTGCATATCTAGAAGATGAATCATTCCATGATGCTATATTTGTCTATCATTTCCTAAAGAATGAATCCGCTTCCTTGATCCATTGATGCTCTAGTGTAATTGTCACAGCATGGCCTAGTTTAAAGAATAACTAGGTCGAGCTAATAAACATGAGCTAGAGATCAACCTATGAAAAACTCACTAAGAAATTTCGAGTTGAACACGAGGTAAGAGCTCACAGGGAGAACATAGCGAGATGGATTTACTTCACAGGAAACTATACCACATGGACACCATAAGCGAAGCTAAAGACAAATCTGGGATTTTGAGTATGATCGATTTCGTAACAACACAGAGATGAAAATAATCAAAACAAGCTAAACATAGCCCACTCTCACTAAAGGCACAAATCAAAAAAGATACATCTCAAGTCAAGGAGAGAAATACCATAAGTGAGCTCAGGTCAAGGAATCTATGAGTTGGCTATGTAAGTGTAGAGGTTGAGGAATTAAATCTTGTAAAATACCCATAATAGTGGGCTCTCAAAACACAACTAACCAAGCTCCAACCGCTTAAATACAACACGAGGATCTTATAGAGATAACCAGAACTCACAATGATAATGTAAGGCGAGAAAAAAATACAACATGGCATCCTAGTAGAGTAGAAATGTATAGCTCACAATTATAAAACCATGTTGAGCTAGGTAGAGGAAAAAAGAACAAGAATATATAAGAATATGGACACAAATCATGCCCAAATAGAAGAGAAGTGGCAACTCTAATGTAGAAGATCATAAGACATGAGATTTTTTTAAAAAATTATATTCAAGTAAAATGCATAGACTTGAAGGATGTAGGAAAAGCTGTGGAATTTGGATTTACACCTACCCATTGCATTTTCTTGAAAGCTTTTAATACTTTTCAACAAACCCATTTTTTTTACATCCTAAAGTCCAAGCATTCCTTGAAACACATCTCTTTGAGGCACTATGGAAAGTAGTTCACGTTCCTTGTGTAAGATTCCAAATTTTGCATACACATCTACAAGAAAAATTACAACCACAACATCTGAAAAAATTACTCTATCTTTTATGCTTTCTTGGACGTCGATATGCTATTCTAGCGCTCATATTTTGGCACAAGCTTGAAATACACAACAAAATGCAAACAGATCATGTTGCGAGCGGGTTTTTTTTGCATAGTGAAACAATTTGATTGTCTTGAGAGGAAACCATGTCCCCGTATTTTGACATCGCTGCAACTAAAAAAATCCTACTAAATTTACATCCTTTACTGGTGTTTCAGCCTAGTCAAAGCCCTTTGGATATCAAATGAAGTGTTTGTATTTTTTTTACAGAGAATTGATAGGTCTGAAAGGTTATTCGAAGTGCATGTGATGTCCATATCCCGCCACATGCTACCCAAAATCCATACCACTTACCATTACTTTAAAACAAAAACATTCATTTCATTTTTTTTTTTTATTATTCTATAGTTTTTTTTTGTTCACTACATTTCCTCCCCTTACAAGAGCATCATCCTCGATGTGACAACATACCGAATATCGAATGGTAAGTAGGCATGAAAGATAATAATGACACATGCCATTTACAAAATGAACTTTCGGTATAACACGACCACAAGGAATCAAAATAAATTAGGTAATATCTTAAATTTTAATGTTCTATGAAGATTGGGAGTTCTAGTTTACATTATTACTTAGTTAAGCGTTTTCGTTAAAATTATTTCTAAAACTCAAGCTCTTACTACTTCATTGTTTTAATATTTCATTTCATTTCTTTTTGTGGGTGCCTAAAATAAACCGACATCACAATACCACACTAGGCCCAAACACGACACCAATAGTTCACAAAAACATCATGATATGTACTTTCACAACTATATTACATCACAAGAACTCAACCAAACCATAGAAAGAACATATACAACCCTCACAACACAAGTACTTTCACACACATGCCCCTTACACAAGGTCCTTCTTGCAACATACGTAGACTACTACAACATGGAATTCCCAACATGTAAACATACATGGGTTTCACATAACTCAAAATCATAATTTTAGCTATATAGGGTCAAGATGGAAACAACATTGCAAAACATAAACCAAACTCACAAGAATACACATAAATAATAACACCTACTCCATACACCTCCCTAAAACATAACATTGAAAAAAAAACTCCTTATACCTCCCAAAGCATTACAAAAAAATTCCATATACTTCCCAAAGAATCACAAAAAAGCTACACATACCTCCCAAAAATCACAAAACAACCCCATATACCTCCCAAAGCATCACAAATCAACTCCATATACCTCCTAAAGCATCACAAAACAACTCCATATAACTCCCAAACAGTAAAATAAAGATAAAGTTTCCTTTTCGCTCCCCAAAAGAGGTCAGTTATCCTATGGCCTTGGGCACATAAGGTCGAACACCTCTAACCCAAGTGACATCATAACTTGTGGTTCAACAACCCCTGTTTATTTGTAACTCCTTGGTGCATACCCCCAAACATCGAAGCGGGTCCATAGGTTCCACTACTACATGGTACATCCCATGACCCTATTCCACACATTACGAAAATAGAACTAGCATAACAATCCATTTGAAATGCCAAGTGGAAAAATACGCAACCCTAGGCTAGTATATAAAACCTTTAAACATGAAAAATAAATTTAAATCCAAGTAAATAAAATGGTCAAATAACCATAGTTAGTGAAATGATCAGCATGTAGTGCAACCACCAAATAAAATGCCCAAAATATAAGAACACATCAATCAACAAAACTATTGGTTCTAGAAAGAAAAAGTAAAATGATCAATTTACAAATAAAATACGTATAGAGAAATAACACGTTTACAATAACTATGTGGCCTTATACATCCACCAAATGGGTACTCAATGAGTTACTAGCACTTAGATATCAAGCGTCATCTCGTAAAATTATATATAAAATAATACAACTGTCATCATTTCTATTTGAATCATCCCTCCACCGCTTCCACAAGGCTCAACATATTTGTAACTACACTTAGGTTGAATCCATATGATAACCATATAGGGATAGAGAAAGGAGTACAAGTCACCATCTACTAAGCCTAAGGTTTCCATGAAACATGATATGAATGAAACCCATTGAGCAAGTGCCATGCATACTAAATGAATAAAAGTGGTTTTCAACCTATGTAAGACTCCACTTCCTATCTAGTACTCGGCTCGAGTGATTGGTCAACGGTACATATTTCCTCACTCCATAGATACACATTTTACTAATTTCCCTTTGGATCGATTAGTGTGATGTTCACAACATAACACATAACTACATCAATAACACAACGGTGGTTCATGCATATAAACCATAGCATCTATACATGGTATCGATATAATGTAAATCACAATCATTACATTCACAAGTTACAATCGATCATGTTACACCCAAAGTGTAAGCACTATACAATAGGGATCATATGTTCACCATATGCCCCTAAATAAAAACATGAACCATCACATATTACATAAATTATACATATGATGAACAAAGTGACTAATAATACAACATAAAATCAATTGTTATATAACATGCTGAAACACACAATTCATAACAACATGGTGGCAATGTCACAATACAATCCAATTCACTATACACCAACTTTTTTTTTTTGCAACATATCAACACACCTATATACCATGAAATAACAAGAAACTCCAAAACTCCACAATCCACAATAAAATTATTTTCACACACACCAAGGTGACACATCACACAAGAAATCCTTATTGAATCCATGAAACAAAGAGTGAATGCTCTCATCACAAGCACATCAACATGTTAACAAATATGCACTAAGTGACATGCACAACATGTGCGTTCATAATATCATAGTTACAACTATTGTCACATAACAACATATATCGCATTACTCTTCCAATCCCCACCACCATAACCATGAAAAAATCACCATAAATCCAATCCATCCTAGAGGTTCAAGAGCATGAACCTTTGCTCCAATACCAAATGTAATTCCCACAAATTACACACAAAAATACAACACTACAAATACCAAAATAATAATTATTTTTTCTTACATTGCAGTACACATGAAGCTACGAGAGATCACCCAAGACAACATACAACACATGATATGTTTTCACAAACATTAACCCACATAGATAACATGAAATAATGTGATGCTTATCAAGGCCACTTTTTCCCAAATGAAAATACATAACATAATGATTCAACTACATTATGAATCGCGTATAAGCACCATCCATGACAAAAATTTCATGATTTATTTGTTTATTACATTCACATTTCAATATTGACCTTATTTTCTTGGAAATCACTTATCAATTATTTTATAACTAGACTGCATTATCTTTACTTTATTTAACATTTCACTTATAGTTATCCCACCTAATTTTTCTTGTTTCCCTCATCACACAAGAATGATGTATCCTGGTTGTTGGTATGAAGATATGTACATACATGATCCTTTTTTTGTTGTTCCAAGGATTCATTTTCTTAGTTGTATGTTCAATTAGATTTTCCATTTATCTTAGTTGTAACAAGGGAGGTTCTCATGAAGCAAAGGAAGTTTATTGATTCAAGAGTAGATAAATTACACGTTCTTTCATATTAACATTTAATTTCTAAGGTTAGTATATTTATTTTTACGTTATTACAACTAACCATGTATCCCATCTACTTCATTTAATTTCTTAGTCATCAAGTACTAACGAGTATGATTTCACACTCCACCAATTTTAAATTCCTAGACAATTAAGTATTAGATGTTTGTTACGAGGAGACATTCAATTATAAATTTTACACACCTTACTATGGTCACAACTAGAGTGATTAAACACCCTTATCTCAAAAAATCATCTTGTGAATCTAGGTACATTAGGTACTTCTTGCTAAGTTGACTCTCTCGCTTGAGAGGGGCTAAAGGAGTTCACACTGAATATTCTCATGCATAAGTAACTAAAAATTCAGATCCATTCGCATCATTTGCATTCATCTTAAAATGGTTTCATTTAATTTGATTTAATTACCTTTTTAAAATTTGTTGTGTAACCCATTTATTAATAGGAACATTGGTATGCTCGTGAGACTACTAGTTCTTTCCCTAGGGGTTCCTATCAGGAACATGATTACATGATTTCACACCATACAATCATTATAAATTAGGACAGGGAGTAATAAGAGGAAGTAGTTCTTCATTTAAAAGGTTAAGATTCACATTAAATACTACATGAAGTGGATTCCATTCTCACGGAAAGATGGTATAAACATGTTATAATAATGATATACATTTCACCTTTCTCAAGCACATCATATTATGGTTAAATTTTCACAAACTTAGCATAACTTCAAATGTAGTTAAGTTTCAAAATTAACTCTTAGTATTGCACCATTAAGCCCAATGATAAAAGATATTGAGTATGGATTTCAAAGTTCATTCAAAAGTTTTACTTTTCTATGCTAAAGTATTAACATACGAGGGTTATGCATGAATTTTTACTAGGTTTAATAGTTTCATTTAGATTTCTTTATTGCATTTTCAAGGTAAGGAAAACATGAGGCACAAATTAATTAATCGTGTATTGCACAATGGAAATCAATTACAAGATACTAAATTAAAATCCATTTGACACACACACACACACACATATATATATATATATATATATATATAAATCTTTTTCCTATACATCAATTTGAATTCAAATGGCATCTTTGATTATATGCACATTTCCCACAAAAATCCTAAACCTAGCATCTCATACATATTACCAAATTTCAAATATAAACTTTTATGTAACATGGAAATAAATCATACATATTTACATTCTACAATTACCTATATAAATTGAAAAAATAAAAATGAAATACACCATGCCTTTTTGCCATCTTTCTTACATCCTAGAAAACCATGTGAGAATGAAATCAACGAGAAATCACTCGCATTCCATCCACCTAGATCTAGCATAATTAGCATCTTTAGATTTCATTTACAAAATAATAATAATTTTCATTCAAAGGAGAGGGTTAGAGACATGTATTGATTTCATTTCATTTCACTTCATTTCTTAACCAAGGAGAGAGAAAGAGATAGGGAGAGAGAGAAACACTATTTTTCCAAAAGTTCAATTTCACACAAGTCACATGATAGAGTTTCAAATAATTATTTACAAGTTTCAACAAGTTTCCATGGTGGTTTGGTATCCTAATGGATGTCCTACAAATTTCTTTTTATGTTTTTCTGCTACTTGCAAAAACACCCAATTTTGGCACAAAGGCTAATACAATGCATTCAAAAAATGTCTTCCGATAAGAAAATTCATGATGGGAAAATTCCAATGTGTCCAACTATATACCAAGAATCCATAGGGACTAACTTGAGTCCGTGAATCGGAAAATGATGTATAATTGGTGAATGATTTTTTAGAACCACCGGTTGTAATCAATCAAGTTTGACCTAGTCAAACAACGATTGCAAGCCTATGAAATCCCTTTGCCAAAATAAGCTGTAGTAAGTCTGAGAATCACAACACCCGAATGGACCGAGTGTGAAGTGGGGCATACTTGTGTGATTGCACAACATAGGAGAATTTCTTAAATTATGGGACATTACAAAACTTGAGATGTAACTATGTTGTGCAATCACTCCGGATGCCCCACTTCACACTCGGGCCATTTGGGGGTGCTTTAATTTTGTACTAATAATTTTTCCACATTTGATGGGATAGCTTTGAAGCACCTTACCACTTCATCTTAGCAGGTTGGTGTGTTTCTATTGAGATTCATCGTTTTAAGGAACATACAAGCACATCTAGCAATTCTATCTAATCAACAACCCTTTCTCTAAAGTTGCAGTCCTTTTTCATCCATTTCCACCCATTTTCATCCATTTTTTCTTCCATCTCTTTCATTTTCTCCCATTGCATGAAGTTTTACAATCATGGCTTCATTTCCTTCATGGAACTCACACTTAGAGTAGCAATGCAGTTCACCTCCAATACATTTCCCAACTCCTCCAAATCAGCATTATAATCATATCGAGGACCTTTATGCATACCCATATGAGCAGGCTCAAAGTTAGTTTGGCCATAGAGCTTATCAAGAACAAGGGGAACATACAATGGTGACGGCTATGCGGAGAATGCTGATTTCTTTGGAGAAGATTAAAAAAATGGACATTGGCATGGTTCACTCAAGGACCATAGCACAAATGAAGGCATTCAAGATTGGTTGCAGAGTACCTTGTCCATGGGGATGCCCTTTTCAAAGACATTACAACCCTTAGGAGTAGATTGACTTCATGGTTTAAGCATTGCCTCGGCTTACATAGTGGATTGAGGACATTGACGCTTATGAGTGAAAGTGCTAGAAAAATTCTCAATGGGTAAGTCAATCACTAACTCCATGTCCTTCATTTTCTCTTTCTCAAACTTTACCATTTCAACATGATCAAGAGCCAAGCCCCTCAATTGTTGCCCCAAGTGTTGATTTCATTCCTCCATCTCCGATTGTCTACCCCATTTCAATTCTTCTCCCCTTTTCTTTCCCAAGAAATCATTCCCTCCAAAGAAACAAGAAGTTCCACCTCTCTCCCCACCACAAACAATTGCAAATCTGGATGAACCCCGACCTATCACTCCTCTTAATTTCCGAAGTCCATGTTGCGAAGAGACTCAAGAATCCATTCAAGGAAAACAACAAGAAGTGGAGCCCAATAGAGAAGAAATGATAGAAAATCTAAAGAGTTGGGCTACTAAATTTGGGTTTACAAAGATCCCCTTGATGATCAAGCCAATAGAGGAGATCAGGGTTGAAGAACTAGTGGTGGTTGAGGCCGAATTTGCGAAAGAGCAGAAGAAAAAAACAATAAGGAGAAGATCAGCTAGTCTATTTTCTTCTAATGTAGTGTCCATGATGGAACTATTTTTGAAGAGGATGCTGATCTGATCCAAGCTTCACATCCAGTTAAAGTGGAGGAACAATCAGCTCCAAGTCCAATTGAAGAGGAGCAATTGGGAGAGATCAAATCAAAGTTGAAGCCACTCAATGAAGAAGGCATCATTGAATATTTTTCACATTCATTTAAAGGCCTGATTTGATTTATCAACCCATGATGGATGAGGATCATATAATTTTAGAGGCCCTAAGTGTGGAGCAGGCCACAGAAGAACCTTCAGTTCTTCCTCCCAGTTCATCCCCTTTAAGCTCTAATGTTGAAGAAGTGTTTGAACTTTCAAACTTCATGTTTGAGGAAGAGGGAAACCATGGTGAGCTAGTTGCAAATCAGGAGGACACCATGGAGGAGGTCGAGCACATGCAACAGGGGAAACAAGGAGACAAATTATCTGTCTGACTTGGAGGACTTCTTCGATGGAGAAGAGCCCATGCAGATTATATCATTTACTCCTCCTCCATCCATCTTCCAAGCATATGATCATGTTTTCATGAAGGAGAGTGTTCAAGGACAACAACTTGCACTTCATAATAGTCCTTTGGAACCAAGGTTGGAAGATATGAGTCTTCCATGTTCTTCATAAGAGAAGGAAGAGAAAAGGAAAGAAGATGTCATCATCTCTCTCACACCATCCATCCAAGAAGGTCCACAAAAAGACTCCATTTTTGGAGTTAAATTTAAGAGAAAAGGGCACATTCATAAGATCATACCATGCCCGATCAGGTACTTGGATTCATTAGATCCAGGAGAGAAGCCAAAACTAGTCATGCATACTTCAAGGCATGAGGACAAGCATCATAGTACCGGTGGTCATCATAACACCTCCAGGGAGTCCAATGCCAATCATCTTGAGGAGGTATTTTTGATTGACGTAGATACCTTGATGATTTTGGTGAAGGACCGGATTATAGTCATTTTTTCACTCATACAAGTAGCCATATTTAGTTTCAAATAATTTGCATGGCTGACCCTCTTGAGAAAGGGAAGCTACTTCTCCCTACTTGTAGTAGCATTTGTTTAGCCCCCTTTTCTCTCTAGTTAGTTTAGGAGTAGGAGTAGACTTTGTTTCCAATAGAAGAAGTGCCCGTGCACACTCTACATGTCTCATTTGAGGCATATATGATTTTTTTATACATAAGTTTTGTTCATTTTGGTCTGGAGCTACTGAGGTCAGGCCCTTCACTATTCATGGCAGAAGACTCATAGTTTGTTGAATAGCAGATTAAAATTTTCAAAACAAAAAAATGTACATAAACTAAAGCCATCTTCAAAACAGTCCATTCCAGGAGGACGGATGAAAGCCCAGGTCAAAAAAATTTCTACTCTCGAAGCCTTGTTTCAATATTTATTACTAAAATTGAGATTTCGGATGCACGGGCAGGTTAAGGGTCATTCAGAGCAAGCATTCGGGATCACAACGGCTCGGGGATAAGATTTTCAAAGAAAAAGGATCACTATTAGGCTATTATTCTTGACTCCATGCCCAATGGATGCTTTAAGGAAGCTAGTCCCTCCATTTAGCAAGAAAATGTCCTGTGAGTCACCAAATTACTATCCCAATTTTGCCCCCAAGTAAAATTTTATCAACCATGACCCCGCATAGAGGAAACCTAAGAAATCACATTCATATCCTACAATCGGGCAACAAAGGGATCTGACAATGGAGTGGGGGCTCTGAAAGATCAAATGACCCTGTGTAAGAAGAAATTCAAGAATAAAGTTCCGTCATTCGAGTTTGTGCTTTAAATCCAATAGAAAATTTACATGAAGGATCTACAATGGAGTAATAGGGCCGGGGAAAGAGTATACAGGAGGAAGAAACCAAAAGCTCAAAGGAAAAGAAATGGAGAAGGTTAGAAGTTTTTGGGCTCTATAAATGATTCAGAACAAACCCCAAAATTTACTAAATATGGAGGAGACAGTGGAATCTCCCAAGTGTCCAAATGGTGCACCTCCAAAGGTTAATCCCAAAAGGGTATACTCAAATGAGCGCCAAGCCTCCATGCATCTAGAGCCCCAAAAGTTACATCGATCGTTGAAAATTATTCGACTCAATGGAAGGTTCCAAGTGTCTAAACAATGTAATTCCAAGATGGGAGTCCTGGGTGGATACTAGAGCTTTCGCAAGCCCGCCACATAGACAATGGTCACAGAGGTCAAAAAGGAGAGTGGGCTCAAAACAACTAAGTATAGAGTGCAAGAAGAATGTGCCACATGTCTTAACAATGCTCCTTCAAAGGTAAAATCCTGAGTGGGTTTTCAAATGAGCACGGGCCTTCCAAGTGTCCTAGAGTCCAAAATCGGACAGAGTCGGGGTTGAATAGTCAAAGTAGTAGTAGGCTAGTGGAAGGAGTTAGGTGTCAACACGACGCTCTTTCAAAAAGTAAAATTTGGTACAGGTTTCCAAATGACCGCTAACTCGTAATGTGTCCCAGAGTCTAAAGAGGTGCAGTCATCCATTGAAAATTCCAAAAGAAAGTAGAGGCCTCCATGTGTTTCAACCGCGCAACTTCAAAGGTAAAATCTAGGGGCTATTTTCAAATGAGTGCCAAGCCGCCATGTGTCCAGGATCATACTTTTGGGTCCACCAAGCAAAGGACTCGGGAAAAATTTAAAGGGACACCGTGTAGCACGTGGAAGCCACCACATGTCAATCGGCACAATTTCAAGAGTGCAAGGTAGGGGTTGAATCTCAAAGAAGAGCGAGGTTACCACATGGACCCAAAGTATGGATAGCATTTTTAAATATTACACCTCGCAACCTAAATATTCAAATGGCCATATATTTTGACTGAAACTCATATTTGGGTGAGAGAAGACTATTTGGAAATGTCTCGACACCCTCTACACCATGGAAACATAAGATATTAACTTTAATAGGATTTGGTTAGTGAAAATAATAAAATGTATCCCTGGAAATTAATATAAAATCCATTTCTCTAACAAATAGATCGGATTTGATCTGATCCATCGTTCTTCCTCTTTCAACGCGTTAAACAAGTAATGAAGGAAAACTTGACATATTGTTCACAAATCCAAAGTAGGCATTAAGGGTGGTGGTTAAGCTTTTAGAGTAGGATTTAATGTGTTGCGAAGGTGGTTGAGTAGGATTCAAATTTTTCCCTCCTCTCTCTCTTATTCTTCCTATATATTGTAAAGGAGGGGCATATTCGAAGGGTTGGTCATTGTTTTCTCTCCTTCCCCCCTCTCTCTTTCTTCCTTAGGGTAGAATGTGGAGTCTAAGCCTCCTCCCATGGCTCTGTAATGGTGTTTCTTGCCTCTTTCCCACTGACGATGTACCATGTAACATTTTGGAGCAATAGAATATGTTTCATGATGCATTTGTCCATCCTTGGCTTATTTTTTGTCTCTTCTTACTTCTCGTCATTGCAGGGTATATTGTGCATAGTCTAATGTTTATTGCAGGTCTGGGAGTTATGTTTAATGGGTCTTGAAGTTGTGTTCTCTTTGAAATCTATCTCTGGACCATAGTGCATTCTATTGACCCTCTCCTCTACTCACCTCTCTCCACTTCGAGCAATCAGTCCGTGATCATCCACTTCCTTTTCTGGTGTATCACTACTTAGTGTAGGCTCTTTCACCCTCTCTCTCTTTCTCCCTATCCCCTTGGAACAGTTAGATTAGGTTAGTTAGATTCTTCTTACACTAGAGTAGCTTGTGGTAGGTAGATTAGGAAGCAAGAAGCGGATTTCTCCAGAGGTCCATCTTAAGTTTTGTAATGTCCCATAACTTGAGATATGGTCCCATGTTATGCAATCACACCAGATGCCCCACTTCACACTCGGGCCATTCTAGGGTGTTGTGATTCTACACTAACACTAACCACAGATGGAGTTTTTCCGAACTAAATATTCTAGGAAATTTTCTCTCGTAAAAATACTAGAGGTTTAGGATAGTGGGTAAGCATTTCGTTGTTCGGGGTCCAAACGGTGAGCTAGTAGGAAACCCAACTTTTCAATTTTAACAACTTCCTAAAAGTGCAAAATGAGGTAACAAGGATCCTAGAGGAGCGACAAAGAGAACGCAAATGGTAAAAAGAGGTTGAACTAATGCTTGATGTGACTCTATAAATAATAGATAACACATATGACACTTAAAATATCTTTTACGAGCTTAGAGTGTTGTTATGAAATTCTACGAAAATAGTGTTTTTCTAACTTTGCAATGTAGATAAAATGGTTATTTTAGTTAACTCATCTAGCTCTTGCAAAAACCAAAGGACACAAGCACCAACTTTTGACACCTTTGGTTTAACAATGTAGGAGGTTATGGTCACAACATGGTTAAGGGTCAAATTGTAAGTCGATAGCAAAATCATGAGGAGTTTTTTTATTGATTGCACTAGCCATCTTGTTAAAATATCCCATTATTTGAGTATCTAATAGTTCAATATTTTTATTTTATTGCAAATGGATAACCAAATTATATGAGAATTATAAAAGATAATGGTAAGGAGACCATACACGAGGGAAATGAATCATCCAAAGATGTGGAGCCCAATTCCACATCTCTAAAATCCATTTCCTCGAATGGTTGTGTGCTTCAGAACACTCCCCCAAATGGCTTTTCTTTAAAGTCTTAAGAGCCACTTGAATAAAACCATTTGTGAATATCCACAAGATGAAGAATTCAATAAGGCTATATTTGTCTATCATTTTGAAGAAATAATCTGCATCCTTGATCCATTATTGCTCTAGTGTACTATTCAAACATGTCCTAATTGAAATAATAACCAGAGTTGAGCTAATAAATGTGAGCTAGAGCTTGACCTATACAAAACTCACTAAGAAATGATGATTTGATCACAAGGTAAGAGCTCAAGAGGAGAAAATAGTGAGCTGGTTTTTCATCATAAGAAGTTGAACACATAGACACCATGACCAAGCTAAAGACAAATTTGGGCTTTTCAATAGGATCGAATTTGTAACAACATAGAGAGATGAAATTCATCACAACTAGATAAGTATAGCTCACTCTTCTTTGAAGGCACAAATTAAAAAAAGATACATCTCAAGTCAAGGAGATAAATACCATAAGTGAGTTATTATCTCTCGAAAGTGCACCACAGCTGAGAGATGGCTATAGGTTTTCTAAGCTTGCAAAATTTGATCTCTCACTTTTGTAGATACAATGGAAACACCTCGGGTTTGTGGGTATACCTATTTTGAGGTGAGTCTTTGGTATCAAGGCCGGTTACTTGTTGATGTATCCTAAATTGTTTTCTTGGGTTTAAGAGGAAAAACTAACTGTAAGATAATTTAAAATAAGGTGATACACCAGATTTACATGAGCGCTTTGACTGATTATATGCACAATTGATATGTGAAAGGATTCTTGATTCTTGATATGTGAATTGATTCGTGCATCAAGAATCCTTTCACTTATCAATTTTGCATATACTTAGTCAAAGCCCTCATGAAATTTGGTGTATCACCTTAGTTTAAATTATCTTACAGTCATATTCTCCCCTTAAATCCAAGAAAAAAATTTAGGATACATCAACAAGGAACCGGCCTTGATACCGGAGACTCACCTCAAAATAGGTATACCCAAAGACCCGAGGTGTTTCCATCAGTATCTACGAAAGAGAGAGATCAAATTTTGCAAGTTTAGAAAACCTATAGCCATCTCTCTACATGGTTCACTTTCAAGAGATAATAATTTTGCACGCCTTGGTGGGAGTACGAATCAGATCTATGTGCAAGCTACTACAGATCCATAACAAATTTACTGTAGTAACAAAAGTTACTTTCGAGAGAAAGTCAAAGCAATTTATTCTAAAGACTTTATTATTTTTGCGACTCTGTTAAGATGATTCCAGACTATTATTTCATCATGTTCCATGCCTAAAGTGACTACAAGATCATCGGTAAGAGGAACCCCTCTTGAGTTTTTTTCTTTACCTTTGAATTCTATTAGAAGGAGAGCTGTTGGTAATACTTTACCTTATAATAGACTTGGTTTTGATAACCCTCCTCCTAATATTCCTTCACCATGTATCAATTTCTCTATTATCATCCTAGTTTTTCAAATGGATATTCAACCACTAAGGAATTTTGTTGACCTTTACTAATGGTAGCCTATTAGTAATCGCAGATTTACCATGACATTTTAATGCTGCCATAAATTTTTTTCCATCATTTCTTGGTGAAAATCTGGTGACACCTACATAGCACATTAAATATGTTCTAGCCTTATGTGCATTTCATAATATTACTCATCAAGATGTACCCTTAAGACTTTTAGTTGCATCTCTTAAAGGAAAAGCCTTGTAATGGTATGGAAATCTAGAGATTAGATGCATAAAAACTTGGGTTGATTTAGGTGATAAATTGCTAAAACAATTCAAGATAATTCAAATCATTTATCTCTCATGAACAACTATCTACTATTAAAAGAGCTCCAAATGAATTTATATCCAGTTTTAATATCCATTTTTCCAAAACTTGGGAAAGAATTCCAACAAGTGTCAAGCATTAAGTTGATCTGCTTTCCTTTATTATCTTAGGGAATTAAAAAGTGATATCACAACTATGATCAGATCAATGGGGAGAGACACTCCCAACAACCTACGATATCACTATCCGAGCTAAAAATAGTCTTATTCAAGCTGAAAAATACACACCAAGGCCTTTAATGCCTTTTTGGCAGATTTAGCACCTATTCCTCACCTATTACAATCATAGAACCTGATTTTGTAGCCCCATCAGATGATGTATTTTTCACTTTCAGATTATGGGAAATAATTTGACTTCAATTGAGAATAGGATTGCATTTGCTAGCAAACCCTATCAGGATCCTTATCAGCAAAATCAACGGAGAATCATCAAACAACCATCCTTATCAAAAAAATCAAAATTATAGGTAGCTTTAACATCAAAGGCATTTTGACCCAAAGGCTCCTAGTTCATCTAATGCTTTAGTCCTAGTTAATATGGCTATAGAAGAGTGGTCAACCTTGCAATCAACCTCATTCAACTATAAGTTAGCCAAATGATTTTCTGAATCTGATCATTTTGCACAACCTTAATCTGAAACATTGTTCATGCCTCAAATGGAGAGTGGGAAGCAAGAAACTCATGTTCAGAAAGCACCTGAACATAATTTAGTCAGTTTCAATAAGGAGGATTTCATTGGTCACTACTAAGGCTCAAGGAAAAGCTACTGAAATTCAAAAACAACAAAATAGGCTATTTCTACCTACTGTCATTGATAAGACAACATCTACAGTCCTAAAGTTAGCCAACAATCTTGATGTTCCTAAAAAATAGTAAGTGTTCCAGTTTATGAAGGCCGTCAAAAATAGCTACATCCAGACCCAAGAAAACTCTTTATATCTCGGATATCCAAGGTAGGCTGAAGCAGAATCATTTATTTCTAAGGCCTACTATAAGACAGTTGTGTCTCTGTCTCTAAAATTGTTGCTTCTTTTAACATTGTCAATGTAATGAAAAAGCATCATGTTAACATCTCAATGTAGGATGCTTTAAGTATTCTGGACAACAAGATTTACTTTCTCATGAACTAGCTAAGCTGCATATTTCTTTAAATACAACAAAAAGGAGATTCAAAAGGTAGACATGGTCCTTAGAATGTCCGAACAAGACCACATTAAAGAAGTTAAATGGATGGTTCGAGAAAGTTTTGAATGCTCATGACATCAAAAATCCACCACCATTTTATTTATCACTGATTATTGGAGAACATCTAGTTCATAATTACATGGTGGATAGTGGGCAAGTAGTAGCACAGTTATGCTAGAAGAAATTGCAGAAAAATTGGGTCTATAGTATGAGCCTACGAAAGGAGTGTCTTACAAGCTTGATCAAACTACAACTAATACAATTTGTCTAATCATAAATTTAGAGGTAATGTTACATACTTTCCCAAATGTTTCTTTTCTACAAGATGTCATGGTTGTGGATTTATCTCCATACTTTGCTTTATGCTTATCTAGAGACTTCACAAAAAAATAGGAGGTTATCTCTCTTGATTGGTACTTATTATTTTTCACTACTCATTACGGCACCAAAGTTACTATCAATTCTGAACCATTGGCTAGATTTCACATTGAGCCTCACTCTCCAAATACGGTGGTTAATTATTCAACCTTAGATCAGTCGATGATTTTGATGAGGTAGCTAAGGTTTTTTAGTATTAGATGGTGTTTATAATATGTTTATGGATGAAAATATAGTGGAATAACATTCCCATGATCCTTTTAAGGAAGTTCAAGAACACATGTTTGGTGTGTATTGTATGCATGAATAAAATACACTACTTCCCTTGATGTCCAAAATAGAAGATTCAATAGAAGGGATTTGGAAACTTCATTTCGATGGAGCTAAGAACAAGAAAGGATAAGGAGCAGGTTTGATGCTCACTTCCCCAATGAATGAAAGGTATTTCTCAGCTTCGAGTCTCCAATTTTCATGCACTTGTAATGTAGTTAAATATGAAGCATTAATTCATGGCTTACTTTGGGCCAGAAAGAGAGGTATCAGCATCCTACATATTTTCGGTGATTCTATCTTGGTTATTAATCAAGTAAGAAATTTCAATGTTTATAAGAATCCATTAATGAAGTCTTATAGATAGAGTTTCAGACTTAATGAAAGATTTTGATGCTATTAATATTTAGTCCATTCTTGGAGCTGAAAATAAGCATGCAGACAGACTTGCAGCTGTTGGTGCTAGTTTTGAAGTGCTGGAATAGATTGAAAATAGAAAAATTCAGCCTCATATAAAACTAATTGTCAGACCCTCAATACCTGATAATGATTCAAATTGGAAAGTTTTTGAAAGTGATGATCAAATCTGTAGGTGTTTACAACAAGAAGCTGGGTGTTTTATAGTTAATCAAGATAAATTACATCACTTATATGGTGACCAGATTGTTCAGTTGAAGAAAAATAAACTACCTTGGGGTCTGGTCACATTAGAAGACATCTTCAACACTGAAGATTAGTTAAGAAAGGTCAAGACTAAGATGTCAACCCATGCTGATAATTATGAAGAGATCTCAGTTGATGAAGGGAAAAAGTTGTTTCTTGGAAAGGTATGTTCCTTAGCAGAAAAATAGTCATTTGTTAATCTTTGCAAGGAATTTAAAGATGTTTTCACTTGGAAATACCAAGACTTGAAAGGATTTGATCCCAATTTAGCATAGCATACAATCAAGTTGCAACCAAATTCTAAACCTGTTAGACAGAAACATAGGCCTGTAAATCCCAAAATAGAGCCTCTAATGAGGAAAGAATTATCTAAGTTGATTGAATCAGGTATTATCTTTCCAGTTAAGCATTCAAGTTGGGTAGCCAATCTTGTTCTGTTAGGAAGAAGAATGGTGAAATCATACTATGTGTAGATTTCAAAGATCTTAATAAAGCTTCATTAAAAGATCATTACCCACTCCCAAATATGGATCAGATTTTAAGAACAGTTTTTGGTGTAGATAGATTATCTCTCTTGGATGGTTATAGTGGATATAATCAAATTTTAGTCCGGGAAGAGGATAGATATAAAATAGCTTTTACCACCAAGTGGGGTACTTATGCTTACAAAAGGATGCCTTTTGGTCTTTCAAATGTCGGTGCAATGTTTCAACATGCAATGGACATGGCTTTCCGGAGTTTGTTAAATAAATGCATTCTTATTTATTTAGATGACATTACCATGTTCTAAAAAAATCCAGAAGAACACCTGATACATCTAAGGAAGGCCTTTCAGTTATGCAGATAATTTGAGATATTTTTGAATCCACTTAAATCTATCTTTTCAGTACATCAAGGTAAATTTCTTGGTCATATTTTTTCCAATAAAGGATTAGCAATTGATCCTCTCAGATTGAAGCCATATCGAGCTATCATTGCCTCATCATAAGAAGGCATTATAGACTTTTCTTGGAAAAATAAACTTTGTTAGAAATTTTGTTCCATATCTTGTAGCATTGGTTAAACCACCGACAAATATGCTAAATAAATATAAAACTTTCACTTAGACCAATGAAGGGAGAGAAGGATTTGAATCAATAAAAGCAACTATCTCTCAAGCTCCTACTCTTGTAAATCCAAATTTCAATAAATATTTTACAATGTATGCACTTGTAGGAGGTGAAACAATCTCAGCTATATTAACTCAAGTCAATGATGAAAATATTCAACATCCTATTGCTTTCTTTGGATAGAGCTTGCATGATTATGAAACAAGGTACACATTCCTTGAAAAATAAGTACTTTCAGTAGTTAGAGGACTAAAGAATTTCAAGTACATGCTTTCAAACAATAAAATCCATGTTCTTGTTTCTCATCCAAGTGTGAAAACATTCTTACTAAATAAATAATTGAATAAGAAAAGAGAAAACTAGATAACGAAGGTCATGGAATATGATGTTTATATCTGGGTTGCTAAGACGGTTCGAGGGAAAGGCTTATGTCAACATCTAATTACTAATATGGGAAATCAACAAGCTACAAAACCAAATGATTCAAAATAGCATGCAAAAATTGCTTATCGAAATCAAAAATCATGACTCAACCAGAAAATCATCATCCTGAACCCACTCATGAGATTCAGGAATCAAGATGGATGACTGATTTGGTTAACTATCTACAACATGGAACTTATTCGAAGGGTATGGACAAGAATAAATGAAGGTATTTCAGATTACAAGTTGTACCTTATATCTTCATTGATAATGTGTTGTTCAAAAGAGATATAAATGGAATCTTGTTGCGAGTGTGTTGACTATGATAAAATTTAGAAAATATTGTCAGAATTCCATGAAGGACCCGTAGGAGGTCATTTTTCAGCACGTACTACGGCCTTAAAAATTATGAAATTTGGTTACTATTGGCCTAGCATATTCAAGGACTATTTTGAATGGATCAGAAAGTGTAAAAATGTGCTTTCTTTGTTGGAAAAGAATGTTTAGCTTCGCTTCCCTTACAACCTATCTCAGTTGATTAGCCTTTTATGCAGTGGGGTCTTGATTTTATTGGCATGATAAACCCACCTTCGTCACAAGGACATAAGTGGATCTTAACTACTACAGATTATTTTACATGATGGATTGAAGCAATAGCCTTAAAGGATGTTAATGAAGCTTCGATACTATCCTTTTATGAAGGAATAGTCTGTAGATTTGGTGTTCCGGCAACTATCATATCAAATAATGCTTTAGCATTTCTTCATGCAAATATAACAGATTGGGATGTCAATGATGTAATTTAGTTAAGTTCTTCATCTAATTATTATCTGCAAGGTAATGGCTTAGCTGAAAGTACTAACAAGAACCTTTTAAGGATCATCAAAAGAACACTCAAAGATAATAAAAGAGCTTGGCATCTGATGTTGAATTCAACACTTTGGGCTGATAGGGTGACTCCTAAAAGATCAGTTGGTAATTCACCATACAAACTTGTGTACGGAAAAGAAGCAAGAATGCCTATTTCAATTGAGTTACCCACATTAGACTTGCTGCATCAAATGGAGCTACTTGAGAATGAACCATTACAGGTTCATTATGCAAAGTTAATGGAATTACAAGAGCTAAGAGATAAAGCCCATTTGAATATGGAAAAGAATCATAAACAAATAAAGAATACTTTTGAAAAGAAAGCAAAATTTAGAATCTTCAATGAAGGAGATATTGTGTTAAAGTGGGATGCTGATTGTGCAAAGCCAGGAAGACACACATGAAGTTTGATACAATCTGGAGTGGCCCTTACATGATTTTAGCTTGTAAAGAACACAATGCTTTTCAACTTTTGAAGCTGAATGGAGAGGAACTTCCCATTCATGTGAATGGTATGTTTCTCAAACACTGTTATTGAAAATTTAATAGTGATTGCTAGAGTAGGATTTCCCTTCAATAAGTGCAGTCCCTGCACATTCGATTGTTTTTCAATTCAATAAGTGCATTTGTGCATGTGAGCTGGTTAACTAGATTCTTTCTTAGTTTTAGTTAAGTTTTGGAAGGGTTGGACCTTTCAGAAAAGGCAAATTTTGTTACATTTTGGATTGCATGCATAGTTGACAAGAGAAAGGCAATAGTCTATAAGCTAGCGAGCAGCTTTCCCTACAGGATCACTAGAAATGTAGACAATTTTTGCAATTGTGAAAAATGGGAAACTCAAAACTTCCTCATTACGATGAAAGACATTGGTGAAGTATACCTAAGCTAAGGAAGTTTTGATATTATTGGTTACTGCTGAATTAATTAATGATTAAGTGAAATCTGCAACTATGTGTGCTATTACAAAATGTAACAAATCACATAGTCTGCAATTTCATGATATCTTCAGCAAAAGAACACAAGGGCCCCGAAGGATAGCTATGTTGTCTTGATGAAGACACCGAATTACAGAATAGGTGAAGTGTTGAGTTTTGGGACAACAAACATAAGTGCAGATTGTAGAAATCAGAGTTCATTATTGAATGTTACAGTTTTCATTAATGTTCTTTCCTTCATGATTAAGACATTCAATTATATTACTGAGTTGTTTAGTTCATCATATAATCCATACAGAAAGTTGGAATGTAGAAAGAAGTATATAACTCATTTGCAGAATTTAATGTTTTATTCATAAGGAAATTTCAAATGTTCCCACACAAGTTGTGAGATGTAACTAGAAAGTAATGTACAACTACTGAAATAAGAGGTACACATGCATGAAAAATAAAAGTGAGTATGAGTGAACATATCATTGCCTTCATTTTTTCTTCGTTGTTCGGAGTAGCTCCATCCCAACTTTTGTTCCTTATTCTTCCTCGTTGTAGATGTCATTGTACCTAAAAAGAAGAAAAGATGAAGCTGTCGATTATGAGCTCGAGAGATCAATTGATATTCTTTCTTGTCTAGTTCGTGCATATGAATCTCTTCAAAATAGGAGATATAATTTACTTGAAGAACAATTTGCATATATGCTCTACTCATGTAGCTAAGAAGAAATAGACATGTCATAAATACATGATGGAAAGAACAATTAATGTAACTCAAACTCAATATTTTCTACAAATGGAACAAGTTATAGTACAGAAAAGAGACTGGAAAAAAGAAATACATGTTTCAATTTGTAACTAAAAAGGAAGAATTAGATTTCAAGAAAGTTGAAGTTTGTTTGGATAAAAGGGTAATAAATGAAACAGAATAAAGAATTTTTTGGGAAAATTTTGACAGGGATTCACAATGTAAAATGGACATTTACAACTTTTCATCATGTTGCTTTCAACTACTACATGCTTTAAAGGATTTATGTAAATCAAGTAAGTGGTACAAAAAAATAGAAAACCATGCCATGATCAAGATGATAGTTATGATGTTTCAGTTTTCAACTACAAGTTAGCTTCAAACAGAAAAGTGCTACATTTTATATTCTGAATCAAAAATACAACTACTACAGCTGAAAAAGGAATAAATTAAGGAATTCTGGGAAAATTTTGATAGGGCTTCGCCATGTAAAATGGATATTTACGACTTTTCCAGCATACATACCAGAGCTGTAATAAAAGAAAATATAGTATATAATGCAGAAAAGAAATGGGAACTACACTTTCAGTCATCAAGGTGAATAATTTTAGAGTACTCATTATAGCTTAGCAACTAAAGAAAATGAATTTTCAAGATAACATTCACAAAATGTAGCCATCCCAAAGTACAATTCTAAGAAATGAAGCAAGTATTAAGTCTACAGACTACTACAGTATAGCTTCAGAGCTCAACATTTTAGAGATCAAGGGTGTCCACAAAATTTCAAAACATCTCAGAATCTATAAAATATCTCACAATAAATAGTGAATTTTTCAATGCAATAACTTGATTCACATAATGCTGAACATCCAATGGCATAGTTAGTTAAGGAACCCACAACAATTAAAAGGTTACTAACAGAACTAGAAGGCCAATAAGTTCCAGAAAAGGCTCAAGGATTGATCGAGAAAAATCTTAGAATTAGAAACACATTCATAAATAGGTCCAATAATTACAAACACTCAAATGATCACCAAAAGGAGGCCTTTTTCTATAATATAAAGTACAACAGTCTACATTCAAGGAATAATTTTTATAAGGAATGGATCCAAGTAGAAAGTAAACAAATCGACATATTATTCAGAACACAAACTTAGGTGGAAGAAATTTGAATAAAAAAACTCATACATATCCAAGTCAAAGAAATATTCCAGTATTTCAGAGATTTTCATTCCCATTAAAATCATATTCAAGTTGTAGTATCAGAGTAAAAGTGTACAGATCCTGACCATTGATAAAAAAACCATTAATGGGTATCAAGAAATCAGAGAAACGAGGGAGAAAGAACTCCCTTGAATAAAATTGGATCTATCAAAACCCTCGAGGAATCATCAAGTTCAGAGAAAGAAGAGCAAGCTCAAAATGAGGTTCAACTCGAAATGACCAAGGCCGAGCCACAAAAACACAGAAATGCAAAGAAAAGAATAGATTATCAGTTTTTAAGGTCAAAATAGCAACGAAGAAGCAACAGTAATACCCAAGGAGGTCGAGACTTACTTCCCTCATCAAATAGTGTGATAGCTACATAGTCGAGCTTCAAGTTCATGGTAGTGGTGGCCAATGAAAAATGCAAAGATCTTGATGACCAAGAAAACTCACATAGCTCTATAGAAGGTAGAAAATGGAAACTGAGCTTGTATCTTTCACAAAAAGGATGAACCAAGCTTGACAGTTCATAGAAATGGCGACCATGCCTTCTACAGAATCCTTGTAGATATCGACAAGGCATAGAGATCTTTTAAGAAAAGGCCGAGCTCTAAACCAAAAGTGGTTACCATATTTCCAGAGAACTAAAATGTCGAGCTCGATAGAGGAACAATAATGGCGATATCACGACATTAGATTCAAAACCCACAACCACCTAACTCATAATCTTCAAACAGAGCCGAGTTTCAAAAATCAATAATGGCACAGCTCGAGGATCTCAAAACAATAGCGTCGAAGAAAATTTTTTCTAGGGCTTCACCCGCATAGTGAAAAATCAAATGAAATGTGCATTAGGGTCAAGCTTTCCTTTAACATGCAAAATCGAGAGGCAAGTTCAACCAAACTCAACCAGGGTTAATAATTAATGGCTCAAGATCAGAAGGAAAAAGATGGAAGGCCAAGGATCAAGCTCCAAGATCAAAGCAAGTAACCACGGTAAGTTCCCACTAACTAGATTAATTACAGGGGTGAAACCCTAACCATAGGTTAGAAATCAATGATTCGTGATCAAACAGTACATAAATCAATGGCCCAGGATCATCACCAAATTTTAAAAAAAACTCAAACCGAAGTAGGTTTCCACTTTGAAAAACATCTTTGAGGGTAAGTCATCATTACATTTAAAAATTTCAAATGTCAAAGATCAACTATAGTCTGAGTTCCCAATATGCTAAGGCCGACCAAATCTTTTATGCAATGATCAAGTAAAAGGTGTTTCCAACCTTTTATGCCAAGGCCGACGACTACAAAGTGGAAAAACTATATATTATAGCATATTTACAAAGTGAACCCCGTGTACATCTAGACACAACAATATGCTAAGTCCACAAAGGTGGTCCCCAAACCAAATGGAGGCTATAGTGGCATGTGCCATATAAGATGGTCAACCCTTTTATATTGCTAAGTCCACCAAGGTGGCCAAACCAAGAAAATTGGAGGTGGTCCCCACTTCAAGGAGCTAGAGTTGATTTGTAGAGTGTCACTCATGTGACCACTTAGAGAGAGATGTCAATGTCAGAGCATGTGCACATGGACAATGGTCCCCACATTGGATTTTTATTTTTGCAAATATTACAAGTATTGAATTATTTACTCACAGGAAGAGAATTGATTTGTTGCATGCTTCACAAGAGGACAACAAAGAGGAAGAGCTAGAGTTGCATGTTCAAAGGAAAAAGACTTGCATAGCAAGCAAGCTTATTATTAGCAAATTACTTACCCTTTCTTTCTTACAATTAAAATAGTCAACTTCAATTTGGTATGTATCTGTAATCAAGGCTAATTAAAGCCTATTTCTAATTACACGCTCTATTTTATTCCTTTATATATTATTAAATAAAGGATAAAAATAAGATGCATGGGTGATTACAAGCCTTAGGCTATTTTTAGGAAGAGGGTAAATTTTTATTTTGCTATATATTGTGTGCCTTGGCAAAGCACAAGGAGGAATTTTGGATATAGAAGTATCTTGAAGCAATTTTTGTTAGATTTTACATCTTAGTGTGGAGTATTTTCTTCCTTCCCAATCATTTGAAGTCATGTGTATGTTTTTATTAGTCTGTGAATGTAAATTCCCTAATTAGTCATCTTACTCCAGTTGCAAAATTCATTCATTTCTGCATGATATTAATGTGCATGTTCAGCTTAGTAGTATTGTTGTGATAATCTCCTCAATACCTCAAAGTGTTTTGCCCTTAACATTTTACAAAAGAAGCTGTTGGGTCGTGCATCAAGAATCCTTTCACATATCAATTGTCCATATATTCAATCAAAGCCCTCATGCAAATTTGGTGTATCACCTTAGTTTAAATTATCTTACAATCATCTTTTCCTCTTAAACCCAAGAAACACGAGGTGTTTCCATTGTATCTACGAAAGAGAGAGATCAAATTTTACACGCTTAGAAAACCTGCAGCCATCTCTCTACGGGGTGCACTTTCGAGAGATAACACGAGCTCAAGTCAAGGAATCTACGACCCACTTTGCAAATGTAGAGCTCGGCGAAGTAAATCATACAAAGACCCACAACAAAGGGCTCTCCAAACACCAATAAGCGAGCTCCAATCCCTTAACACCCCCTTAAATACATCACACATATCTTATAGAGCTAAGCGAGAGCTCACAATGATAATGTAGGTCGAGAAAAATACAACATGGCAACCTAGCAGAGTAGTAACATATAGCTCATAATGATAAAACGATGTTGTTCTAGGTAGAGGAAAACATACCAAGCATATATAAGAATATGGACAAAACTAGTTCCCAAGTAGAAGGTAAGTAACAACTCCAATGCAAAAACCATACGACTTGAGCTTTTAAATAAAATGCTATCCAAGTAAAAGGTGCGAGACTAAGAGGATGAAAAGCTATGGAATTTGGATTTACACCTACTCATTGCATTTTCTTGAAAGCTTCTAATCCTTTTCAACAAACCCATTTGTGCATATATATCCTACAGTCCAAGCATTCCTTGAAACACATCTCTTTGAGGTATACTATAAAGAAGTTCACATGTCTGTGTAAGGTTCCACATTTTGCATACATGTCTACCAGAGAAATTGCAACTACAATATCTTAAAAAATTCCTCTATCTTTTATGCTTTGATGGACATCTATACCATGTTCTAGCATTGATATTTTCGCACTGAGATAGAACTGCATAGGAAAATGCAAACTAATCAAGTTGAAGACTGTTTGTTGCATAGTGAAACAATGTGACTATCTCAAGAGGAAAAAATCTCCCCGCATTCCGCCATCGCTACAACTATCCAAATATTGCTAAATAAAAACCTTTACTCTATTTCAGCATGGTCAAAGCCATTTCGATCTCAAATCAAGTGCTTGTATTTTTTTCTTCGAGAGAAATGAGAGGTCCGAAAGGTTGTTTGAAGCCCATGTGATGTCCCCTCCTGCCATATGCCACCTAGAATCCACGTGACTTACCATTACTTCTAAAATAAAACGCTTTCATTTCATTATTTTATTATTATTATTCTATATTTTATGCCATGCACTACACTTTCTAATTTCATTTTTGTTTTCATGTCTCGGGATTTTAATCATTAATGTTGGATCGAATTAGGTCTGTTCTATTTTTTTATTATAGAAAAGCAAATACAAAACAAAAGCAAATTCATAGATGGAAATCATGTAACGTAGGGGAGAGGACCCTATAAGCGAGACTCGCACCAAAACATGTACATCTCTTTTCACCATAGATTAGTGACAAAAGTACCAATAGTTGTTCCCTATTTAGTTAAGGACACTTTTTAAGAGTTGATGAGAATTTGACACATAGGGCACTCGGTCATTGGTCCCTCTTTCAAATGTTTTATATTAATTTTCTTCATATTAAATCAATTCAAATACTACTTTTCCCTTCGAATAAACACGTGAAATGAGAATGTTGATATGCACGATCATACGCTACACAATGATATTTTTTTTTTTTAAGCTACCAACATACCAACATATATGTAGGTGCCATAAAGTTAGGTGCACGATAATGGGGTCCTCTCCCCTAGCACATACAATCCATAAGAACACTTATTTTCGATACCATTTCTTTTCTCAAACCTCATTTTTCTTCTTCCTCCGTAGTTTCCCTTTTGTCATCTTATGTGATTGCACTTGCCAGACAAGGCCAAGGCGGCTAAAGCCATGCTAGCAAAAGCAAGCTGCATGAAGAAAAGCCAACGCAACAAAGCATTATTCACAAAAGCATGCGATTGGCCATTCTTTCCTCGCAGCTCATTCTTCTTCCTCCTCGGTAGTGCCGCTTTTATCCATTAATGTTGGATCAAATTAGGTCATGTTCATTTTTTTATTATAGAAAAGCAAATACAAAACAAAATTAGATTCATAGATGGAAATCATGTAACGTAGGGGAGAGGACCCTATAACCGAGACTCGCACCAAAACATGTACATCTCTTTTCACCATAGGTTATTGACAAAAGTACCAATAGTTGTTCCCTATTTAGTTAAGGACACTTTTTAAGAGTTGATGAGAATTTGACACATAGGGCACTCGGTCATTGGTCCCTCTTTCAAATGCTTTATATTAATTTTCTTCATATTAAATCAATTCAAAACTACTTTTCCCTTCGAATAAACACGTGAAATGAGAATGTTGATATGGTACGATCATACTCTACACAATGATATATTTTTTTACGCTACCAACATACCTACATATATGTAAGTGCCCTAAAGTTAGGTGCACGATAATAGGGTCCTCTCCCCTAGTACATACAATCCATAAGAACACTTATTTTCGAACACCCTCAGGAATTAATAAAATCGGTACCATTTCTTTCCTCAAACCTCATTTTTCTTCTTCCTCCGTAGTTTCCCTTTTGTCATCTTGTGTGATTGCACCTGCCAGGACAAGGCCAGCTAAAGCCATGCCAGGAAAAGCAACTGCAGCAAAAGCCAACGCACCAGCCACAGATTCTCCGATGGCAACAGCATTATTCATAAAAGCATGCGATTGGCCACACGGAAGATTCTCTACTCCAGTCTTGCAATACAGAGAAAAGTGTTCACAGTTGTTAGTAAATAGATTGTATCTTTCAGATGCTCCATTTCGAAGCAGGTCCTCTGCACGACGAATTACAATGGCCGAGGGTTCTGATTTGACGGAAGTGCAGGTTCCTCGTCTGAATAGTGACATTCTAAAAGTAGAAAGGCCGTATTCGTATCGACAGAGACGCCCTCCGTTGAGAAAGCATTCCAAGCACGACTACACTATTCCAGTTGTATTTCCTGGAGGGCAATTAGGGCACGGAAGCCTTCCCATCGGACTTGAAGAAGAAGATGCAAATGAATTACCCTCATCTGCAAGAAAGTGGATGACCTGATTCTCCCGACATAAATACCTGCATCTCATTCTCCTCAAACTAGACATCAAATTACTCACTGACAAGGTTAATTAGATGGTTGGGTTCTTATTTTAAAGGTAGCATATTAAATATCTATATATGGATTTTGGATCATAGCGCCCATACAGAAACGTTCAAGTTCTGAAGAACATAAAAGGGATACAACCAAAGTCATACCGTGGTGTGCGTAGGTATACACTTTCCGCCATGAGTAAATATGATCGCCAGGCTTAATCTCACTTATGTCGAGCCCATTGAAAAATGGAGCCGAAATCTTGGCCGAGATTAACCCTCTATAAAAAAACGCTGTGGCGAAGGAATTCTACACCAATGTCCACTTTACAGCCCAAGCGCATTGATTCCATTTCCTGTTTTCTCCACTTACAGTACGATGGTTCCACATGTTAATCAATGGTTTGAATGTCAGAAATAATTTATGGGCAAGGAATTCCAAACAAATATATACTTTACAGATCAAGCGCAATGATTTCATTTCTCTCTTTTTCTCCAATTATGAGTACGGCGATTCCACATGTTAAGGAATTCTATACCATATCGGCTTTACTGCTCAAGGGCATCCGTATCATTTCTCTACTTTTTTCTCCACTTTGACAATTTTGTAGGGTCTACGTATTTTTAGACTTAATCTCTCTTTCTATATACTAAGAATAGATCTTAGGGTGAGCAGGTGGATAGATGAGGTGGATATGTGGGCATTATCTCAATTAGGATATTTGAATAATAATTATTGCGAGGATAATGAATTAATTTAATTAAATTAATAGTAGAGTGGGATGAAAGGGGCCATGGTTAGGTGAATGTGTTCAAGGTGTTTATTTGACGAGGGACCAAGGGAGTGCAACCCAATTTTGGTGTCTACATTTTGCCCATTTTTGATGCTTAGCTTGTATTGGTACGCGAGGCAAATAAAAATAAGATGTGGTTGCCCAATGTGTGGGTGAAGGTGATCCCCCTCAAACCAAGAGGCGATGAGGCGGGCGAGGCGGAATCGGTGATTGGTCCGATAAAAGGTGAATGTGATGAAGAAGAAGGGGGTAACGGGTAAAAAAGGGAAAAAGGTCTACTCGGGTAATCTAGGCAATGGGTGCGGGTCAAAGGTTGCAAGCCTTGATCAAATGCACGCACAGATATAAACTACAACATGGTACCGAGGTTGAAGAGTAGGCAAACTCTACATTGTCTAAGCTCGATAGGTTTATCTAAACAAGGTTGAAGTGAGTCCGGTGTCCAAGGTATAGGATATGGTGAAGAAACACAACGCAGTCGGTCAAGAACGTTTAGGTATGTTACGATACTATTTTACTTTTATGCGAAACTATATGTCATAAATAGCCTACCATGCAACCTTTGAGTGGAGAAAGTCACACTTTCATAGTGACACATACAATGGTAAAACTTATGTACAAGAAGTTTTATTAAATTAATATTGGTTAAAGGTAGATTATCTTGAAATGTTGCAGGATATCGGTTGGTGCCAACTTAGATAATAATAACTCATTTATAAATTGTGAGAATAACTCAACATGGAATATAGGATAAGTCTCAAGTTAGATAGAAGATCATATAGATGCATAGTTATTTTGGTCATGATGAATCCAAGGAATATAGTCATCTTCCTTCGTAGTATACTCTACTTGCTTCGGTGTATTATGACGCTTTAGTTGGTGTATAGTCAACTTTCTTTGAAGTATAGTCTTCTTGCTTGAGAGAATAGTATGCTTTGTTAGGAGTATAGTCTACTTACTTGAGTATACTCTACTATAGTTAATATGTAGTGAACAGAGATATGTGAGGTTTTTAGGTTGTTCTATATAATCTTCTTGCTTTGAAGTAAAATCTACTTGCTTTAGAGTGTAGACTATTTTCTTCAAAGTGTAGTCTTCCATAATGTTTATGTTTGTGAATTTTTCATAATTTTGTGTGTGTATCATATCTTAAATGCATCAAACATGTCTTACAGTAATAGTGAAAATAATCTATTAGATATAAATAAAAGGAAACTACGAGTGAGGATTATATATGAGAAATCTATTATAGTCATTCCTATTACGAGAAATATATGAGTGAGTGAACTCATGAATTATATTAAATCCTTAGAAAATCAATTTATCATTTATTATTCTTATTAGATGTTATGTACCAATTTACAGAGCTTAATTCAAAGTACAATTATTAATTTTTAATTGTGAAATCAAATCCTCCTTACTATCTCATCATAGAGTTTGGACCATAGTCTGTCATTATTGTGAGAACTACTTGACTTCCCATCTTCTAAAACACTTTCAAAGGTGTCTTATGGACTCCCATAAATTATCTTAAAATTTTCAAGTTAGAACATGCTTCATAAGGAACTCAATAGTTAATAGATCTTGTAATTTTTATTTCAAAAATACCACCTAGTCATCCGTAAGGACCTGTCATCACTTTTAGAAATATGTCACCTTACATGTCAATGTTTCCTTTTAATTATGGATATTGACTCTATAAATACTATTCATACAAAATTTAGATCATTTAATGTACGTGTAATGTCTCAAACTACCTTCATCTTACAAACCAAAAGGGGGTTTCTAAACTATCTAAGAGACAACTTTACGTATAAAATGCAAAATACTGGACAACAAAAAACCTTCAAACTTAATCCTCAACAACTTATTCAACATCTAAATAGATTTCTTCTAGCAATGGGTTATGGATAGTATTCTAACCAAATACAACTTCTCATAGGTCATTGTCATGTGGTAATGAAAATGATGTTCTTGCTCTATGCAAACCTTCAACAATTATGAAATTCAAGAAAGTTGTGTTCAAGACCTATAACTTTTTCTAGGGATTTGTATTAGTATTTCCTAAAATTATAAGCAGTCATAGCTTCATAAAAATAAAAATTCAAATCTTGAAAGAGTGTTCATGTGTCAAGACCATACTATGAGTAACATGGGTTAAACCACTTTGAGATTTAAGATCTTAAAATCAATATATATATATATATATATATATATATATATATATATATATATATATACATATATATATATATATGTATATATATATATATGTATATATATATATATATGTATATATATATATATATATATGTATATATATATATATGTATATATATATATATATATATATATATATATATATATATATATAATATCTCCTTACAATCATATAACTTAACTATTAAAAATCATCATCTTCAATCTATTGTAACCAAAAATATCTATCAATCATCCCTCATACCTTTAACAATAGCTTTCCATGTGGAAAAAAATGTGAGAAGGGTGAAGAATTATTCATAGCAAGGAAAATATTAAAGGTTTGACAAATGGGAAAGAGTCAGAAAGAGAGGTAAAATGCTTTCAACAAAATATGAAATACTAAGGGAAAATTTTATATAGTGGTAGTTGATAGAAGAATTAAAAAACATTGTTGTATATGGATATGGTGTGAAACCAATGGTTAGAGTGCATAACACATTCATATCTTTATGAGGTTACATGGTTGTTGTAAGGACATGTAGGTGTTATGAAAGAACAATGTGAAGTACTTATTGCAACTAGGACAATATTGAAGGATTGAATAAAGGTTAAGATTTGTAGAAAGAGAGGCATCATAGTTTAGACACAAGATGCAATATCAATGGAAAGAAATTCATAGCCATAGAAACTCCCTTACTCAGTTCAATATGCCCTTCTTGCCTCTCCTTTCTCTTCTCCTTCTACTAGCACCTTATGGGGATTCAACCATCATTGTATTCTCCACTTCATTTTTCCCTATTAGTCACTTCAAAGGATGCTAGATTGGATATTAAATAGCATCATAAGAATTTCTCTCCTCAATTTTTCTTTTCCTTTCCTTAGACTGTCGTCCTTGTTCCTTAAGACAATGGATCCTTACACCATGTATGGTTTTAGAATCCTAAAGGTACCTGGAGGTCTTCCATACTTATTTGGGCACCTCTTGTCTTACCCGAAGTTTTCTCAAAACCTCAAGCCGCGACTCACAAAACCTTTCTTATAATCACTCTTTTCCTCTGTATGTCCTACAAAGACTAACTAGCCCATTCTACACTTATTGTCGGCATTATATCAGTTTGTGGGGGATTTCAATTGATAAAAAGACATCTTTTAGCAGGTTATAACTCATTAAGCTATTTCTTTTTCCCTAGAAGTTGCCCTATCCAAATCACAGTCTAAATTATAGTTGCTTTGAAAATGAGTTTATCAAACTAGGTTTACATGATGTATACAGATCACCTAAGGGAGTGGCAAGGATATTTACCTTTGGAACTAGTGGAATATAAAATTTCAAGTTGAATAGGCTTCAAGATCATGTCACCATTATTTAGAAAAGTTTCCTGCGCTTAATTCCTTGCGTAGGTATTTTTACCACTCGTTCCCTATAATCTTCTCGTTTCCATGTATAGTCTACTTACTTCAGAGTGTAGACTATTTTATTCGGAGTGTAGTATTCCATAGTGTTGATGTTTATGAATTTTTCATAATTTTTGTGTGTGTAATTACTTGAATGTATTGAACAAGTCTGTTGTAATATTCAAGATAATGTATTAGATAAAAATAAAAGTAAAACTAGGTGTGAGGATTATATATGATAAATCTATTATAATAATTTGTATTACCTAAGAAATATATGGGTCAGTTACTTATTGAGTGGTATTAAATCCTTAAAACCTTCAGTTTATCCTTTATTATGCTTAATATATGTTTTGTACCATTTTCCAAAGCTTACATCAAAGTACAAGTCTTAATTTTTAATTGTGAAATCAAATCCTCCTTACTTAGCTAACACAAGTTTGGACCATAGAACTTCATTAGTTGACACAAATTATTTTACTTCCCATATTCCTAACCACTTTCATAGGTTTCTAATGCACTCATATAGATGATCTTAATATGTTCCCTAAATCTTCTTTCTTCGAAGTATAGTAGACTTGCTTTAGATTGTAGAATATTTGCTTGAGTGCGAGTCTTCCATAGTGTTGATGTTTATGAATTTCTCATAATTTTGTGTGAGTATCACAACTTGAATGAATTTAATTTTCCGTATCCAAATCACAGTCCAAACGATAGTTTCTTTGCAAATGAGCTTCTCAAACTACGTTTATAAGAGTGCATTCAATCACCTAAAGGGACTAGTAAGGATATCTACCCATGACACTTGTGGAATACTAAATTCCTTGTTGAATAGTTTTGAATATCATGTCCCCATTATTATTACAACTTTCCACGGCTTAATTCCATGTATAGGTATATCCTATCGCTCGTTTGAGCCTTTTCAAACCCTAACTGGGTGCACAGTCAGCCCGAGAGGCTTATTTTTGTCATAAGTGTCTCTTTAACTGGACATAAAGCTTAAGACCTAAACTGGATGTCAATTTTAGTATTATGTAAGGAATTTTATTAGCACTAAGAGTGGATGCATCTAAAACCTGATCCTTGCTAGTTTCCTTCCCGCATGACCACGAGGATGACCCAATTCACTTTATACGAAAACAAGTGCTTCTATTTGATTGTTAACCCTGTATGCATGGAAATTTTAGTCACCCTCAAATAATGACCACACAATTTATTATATATCCACTTGTTTTGAGATATTCCTAAACAATTAGACACTCCTCCAAAAACCAAAATCAATGTTATAAGTTTCTCGACCACATGGTCTCTTATTCATTCAAAAACCAACAAAATTTTCATGTTATACATCTTTAAAAATTTAAAAATAATGACTATCCAAACCATACTCCACATTATCACCAAAACTTAATTCCTCAAAATAATTTTACTAAATTAATCATAGTCATAACATCTATCGAATTTTGCATGGTTATAGTTGTTAAACATGCATTACACAGTACAAAGATTTTGCTTCTAGTTTTAGTGTACACATTCAACATCATGAATAGACAACTCAAACACACTAAATCACCCAAAAATACATCAACATACCTTATCCCATCAAAAAAATTATCATGAAAGACTTTGTTTTTTGGTTACATGTTAGAGTGAACATATATTTGAGAAATCAATGTTAAAATTACAATGACTTTGACAAGTAAAGTATATGAGCTCCATGAGGATATCTTATGACACCATATTTCATTCATATACTTATGGGTTATAAAGAATTGAATGTTCTTACTATATAAGATGGAATATAGGTTGTTGAGCTAAGATTTGTACAATTAATTATATTGAATAATATTCGACGTCTACACTAAAACACACCACCATTATGATTTGATCATGTTTATGTTTACACAATAGACTAATGCCATATTAAATTCGTTGAAGAAACTTATGAGCATTTTTCACATAACAAAAATGGCACTGCTGGATGTGTATACATTTACTCGGAGCTTTGAGAGTCATATACATAAAATTTAGAAATACAATTACCCCCATACAATGGGGTTAATATTAATGATGTTACGAATTTTTATATTAAGATCAAATGTTTTTAATCATGGGAGAAAATAAATGTAGGACTAAATAAATCATATATTTAATGTAATTTGAAAACAATGATTTATTTAAATCTGTAATACTTCTTCACACCCCTCCATTGTATAAGCTACAAAACAAAACAACATATACCATCAATATCATATACAAGATCACAAATTATGCTGAAGAACAATTATTATTGATTGCTATATTAACAAAACAACAGCCCAAAAATATATAAGACCTTTGGAACAATTACACGACAAAGAGGTGGTTACACAGTTAATGAGTAACCATATATGATACATGGACAACAAATGTATTAATTAGGATAACATTCCCCCTTAATAGATTGCTCTTACAAATGTACCCCCTAAACAAATCAAACTTCACCTTTCGAGAGGCTTGGTGAGAATATATGCAACCTGAAAATTAGTAGGGCAGTACTAGAGCTAATTTTGTTGGTTCAAGACCTGTTCACGAATGTAGTGACATTCCACCTCAATATGCTTTGTACGTTCATGGAAAATAGGATTCTTCACAAGCTTCAACACACCTTTATTGTCGAGGTGAATGATTTGAGGTTTCTCTTTAGGAATCCCTATATCGCTGCTAGAATGCAACGTAACCAAATTGCTTCACAAACATCTCCTCGTGTGGAGAAATATTTAACCTTAGTGGATGAGAGAGCAACAACAGTTTGCTTCTTGCTAATCCATGAGATAGGTCCAGATCTAGATGAAAACATATCACGAAGTGGATTTCCTACATCAATGGATCCAACATAGTATGAGTTTGTATATCCCTGTAAGAATAACATAGTGTTCTTCTCGATACTCCGAGACAAAGTCAATCTGTACCTCGGACATATCTCAACACATGCTTTATCTTGTTATCTAATGACATTTCTTTGGCTTCTACATAAATCTGGCGAGATAGCTCACTCGAAAAGCAAAGATCTGTCAGTGGAATATGTCAAGTAAATGAGACTCCCCACAAGTTACTGTAGTGAGTGTCATCTACTGTGGTGAATCCTAGAATATAGATCATTGCAAACCTTTTCCCATAGGTGTGGACATTGGTTTACAATCGACATTCCATACTTTTCCAGAGTGTCTTGGCAGATTTCATCCGGGAGACAAAGATATGATTCTTCTTCTGCCATATCTCTAAGCCAAGATAGTAGTGAAGTAGCCCCAAATCTGTCATGTCGAATGATTTCTTCATATCATTCTTTACATCATCTACAAGATTGTTAGAACTTCCTGTGATCAAAAGATCATCTACGTACAAAACTAGAATGACAATCTCTGTTCCTACCTTCTTGATATACAAATTTGTATCTAAGGAGCTACGAGTGAATCCATGTTGCAATAGGTGATCATCAATTTTTATATACCATGCCCTAAGTGCTTGTTTGAGTCCATAGAGAGACTTTATCAGACAACATACCTTGTGTGGTTGATGCTCATCTACAAACCCTTCAGGTTGGGCCATTTCGAGTTCTTCTTTTAGATCACCATTTAGAAAAGCACTCTTGACATCCATCTACCGAAGTTTCCATCCATTTTGTGTCACAAAGACACGTAAAACTTTGATGGTTTTCATCTTCGTAGTGGGTGCAAAGGTCTTGTCATAGTCAATTCCTTCTTGCTGAGCATAACCCTTTTGCAACAAGTCATGCTTTGTTTTTGTCGTTTGAACCATCTCGCCTTATATTTTGTTTTGAAAATCCATTTGCAGCTAATGGATTTCTTACCTGGAGGTAGATTGACAAGTTCCCACGTTTGATTCTAAATTAGGGAATCATATTCACCATCCATAGCCTATTTCCACTTTGGTTGGTCTAATGCCTTATGAAATTGTCGGGTTCGGTGCTCTCAACAAATGACATCATGAGTGCAAAATTTACCTCATTTACGGCTTGGCTTTGTGTTCGACTCCGTAGAAGTACCTAGAAGTGAGTTGGTGTGCATCCCTAATAGTATTCTCGGACCCATTTCGGACATTGAAAGCTTTGCTTTGCTAATGTGAAGATGTGTTTTCTAGTGTGCCAAGATCAATGAACAAGTCTCCACTCAGCTCTTCTTCTCTCTGAGAAGAATCATCTTGCCCATCATCTAGATGTGTGAGTAATCTTTGTGATGAGGTCAGTACTGGATCTCCATTGTGTGGCCGAGAGTCAAAGGACGACTCATCACATACCACATCTTGACTCTCGTAGATCTTCTTCATCTCGAGAATCCATGAGACGATACGGCTTTGAGGTAGTCTATACCCCAAGAAAACACATTGCAGTGTCTTTGGATTGATCTTATTCCTTCTCTTATCTGGAAAATGCATATATGCAATACAACCAAAAACTCTCAAATGATGAATAAAAGGTTTACGACCAGTCCATACCTCTTTTGGTGTCTTGTTCTGCAATATCTTCATGGGTGCCCGGTTGAGTAGATACACTGTTGTCTAGACTGCTTCTGCCCAAAATTGATCCTCCAACTTGGCAGTCGAGAGCATACAACGAGCCATCTCCATGACAGTCCTGTTGTGGCGCTTAGAAATCCCATTCTATTGGGGCATGTAGGGTGTAATCAAATGTTGTTGAAAGTCATTTTGCTTGGGTAAGCTAAGAATGTCTTTGACACAAATTCCCCCTTGATTTGAGCAGAGGAGAAGACGATGCTTCCCAGGACTACCCGGTGGCTTGCTAGTAGAAGGTTTGGAAATTTACAAATGCCTCACTCTTTTCCAAAGGAAATATACCCACATCTTCCGTGAGTAATCATCAATGATGAGTGGAAGTACTTAAAACCTTGGAAACTAGCTAGAAGGGGTCCATAGAGATCGGTGTGAATGACCTGAAGATGCCCTATAGAATGATAAGAGCTCTGTTTGAATAGACCTCGATGTTGTTTTCCCGTAAGACATCCCGAAAAAAATAGGTAAGGAATGGGAGAGTGGAGGAAGCCCTCTTACCATTTCCTTGGCACTAAGCTGATGCAGAGCCCCAATAGAAAAATGACCATATCGAAAGTGCCATAGTGCAGTGGACTCTTTCGTTGAAGTAGAGAGAGCAATGCTAAATGAAGTGACTGCATCCAGTGCAAATAGATGGCCCTTCGAAATGATTGAGCAATGATTGAATCTCCCTAGGAAATGATGCACGACTTGACCCCTTTCTCAAAAAATAATTCAACACGCATCGATGGTTAAGAAGTTGACTCACAGACAAAATATTTGACATCAAACCTGGAACAGATAACAGATTTGTGAGTGTACATCTTCGTGTTCCAAGAGGAATGATGACATCACCAATCCCCGCCGTAATATACTCCTGATTGTCTATGATGGTGATCCGATCTCCAGTGGGCCGGTCACTCAGAGTATGGAACAACTTCTCGTTGCCAGTCATGTGTTTGCTAGTGCCCGAATCAATCAACCAGAAATCTTCTGATGGCTGTGAAGTCTGTGAGACTAGAACAATGTCAGAATGAGTCATGTCTTGAACCTCTTCATCGGATGTGGCATCTTGTTGAGCAGCAATGTGACCCTTCTGCCTCTGATTACAAGCATGCCATCGGGATTTCTTGGAATATCCATGGCCAGAAGTGCTCTCTTCACCAAAGTTGCCATATTTGTGACCGTTGTAATAACAGTTCACAGTCATGTGCGTATCCATGGAGCAAATGTGGCACCATCGATCCACCTTGTTTTTCTGTTTATGCAGGGTGGCCGTTGCGGTGGCCGAGAAGATTAGTCTTGAGGATGTTGTTTCGATTTTGGGGGTGAATGCCATTTCAAGGCTTATGTTTTTGTCTCGTGATGAGAGCCTTTTCTTGAAGGCTTCTTGTACATTTTGCATGGCTTTTTCCTGCTGGAGATAATTCACGGGGTGGCAAAACTCACCTCTGTTGATTGATGGTCAACGTGGTGATCAATGTCTGAAATCAGGAAGGAAGAGCTCACAAGATGAGCGAGACTAGTAACTTATCATCCACCGGTTCATCGAGAGCAGAGAGTTCTACACGTAACTTAGCCACACACCACAAGAAGGCTTCTATTGATTCACCATCATGCATACTCATAGTGTGAATATTTATTTGAAGATGTAACTTTTTCGTCAGATTCTTGGCTTTGTAGATGGTACACAACGCGGTCCATGCCTGAGAGGAAGTGGTTGCTTCCTTAATGTAAGGTTGCACCTTATCAGAAAGGCTCAGGGTGAGAAGCATTAGTGCTTTTGCATCAGCCTTTTCATATTTAACCAATAGATCAACGTCTGTGGGAGGGGCGTCTTTGCCAAAAATGATCCCCCAAAGATCTTTGAACTGAAGAATTGTCCGCATATTGGTTTTCCATGCTTTGAAATTTGGCCCTTTCAAGAATTGGGCATCGGATAGCAATTTTTTTGAAGAAGAAATTTTCAAAAACTCAAAATTGTATTTTATTTATTTATTTTTCAAAAATGGCTACAATGCTTACTGAAGGAATCTGTCCCGAAGATGGGCTCTATAGGCTCATGCAGTGAGACACGGATGCTCCTATGGGCGTTCTACTTCACGTTCATCATCTGCATTATAACCACATTCAAGTTCTACACGAATCTATCATGCTTGACATCGAACGTCGAACCAAAAATACTCCAACAGTCCTTGGTGCACAATCTCATCAAAGAGAATATTCCCAGTGTTGTGTAGCTCGTTGACCAAGGAAAAGAATAGTCCAATGGTGTCTTCGTTGTCACTCAATGCCCAAATATTTGGTGCATTGCTTGCCGTGCTTTGTGCATCTAAAAAGTGTGACATATAATGCGGGTCTCGTTTGAGATTTCTTTGTTGGTGTTGACGTTCTCCTTGGCTCCTGGGCACTCTTCTTTCTTCTACCACACTCCTTTTATTCTCCACGTTTTGCTTACACACGTTTGCTCAGCAAAGCAGGTCAAAACGTATGTGCCAGATTTGAATAAATCAAGACAGTAGCAAATGAAATCTTCTGTTCACTGCTACTTCCTTGGTCATTATCCACACAAGTCACTCCAGCCAAGAACAGATCACCAAAAAAATTCCAAAGTAGATGTGCCAAGCTTCAGGTGGTTAGAGGAATGAAAAAAAAAAAAAGAAATTGGTACTCACTGGCACCAATCTTCATGGCAGTGATGGAAGAAATTGTGTTGCACAACACTATGGTTTGCAGTCAATGATTTGACAGCAACTCAGCAAACCCGCACTTGTCCTCCAAATTTGCACGCAGGTTTTAAACTCTGCACACTCTCCACCACACACAGGTTACAAACAGCTCCTCTTCAAACAAATGCCTCCAACGCCAAATGAAATGTCTGTAGGCTGCCATGCACAAGGTCTGATCGTTGCACCTTTTGTATAGTATTTGACAGCGAAAATGCCACGTTCTTGTGGTCTGTCCTCCAGATTGAATCTAGTAAAGAAAACAGTTCCTTTATCCTTTTCCAACACACTTGCTTTTTCCTTTTCCAACGCCTTTGGGAATAACAAGAAAAATAGGATGAGTCTCCATGCAAAGAGCAGCACACCAAATCCTCCACGCACAGTGAAACTCCATGAGCTCTGATACCAATGATGGCTGAAGAACAATTATTATTGATTGCTATATTAACAAAACAGCAAGACCAAAAATATATAGGTGCTGGAACAGTTGCATGGTAGGTGGTTACACAGTTAAGGAGTAACTGTATATGATACGTGGTGAAAAATGTATTAATTAAGCTAACAACAAAATATAAACATAATACAATAAAAGAAAAATGTGTAAAATTTATAAGGAACATAATACAACATTTAGCATTATTTTTATTAAACAAAATGAAGCACCATGAAGCATTATGTGTCATAATCAGACCAACCAAGATGGTCTAATCCAAAGAATAGTAAAAATGAAGCCAGTAAAAATTATTTTTAGAAAGACAAAAATATCTTCAAGATGTATTCAATGTTCACAAAGAGATCTGACAATGTGGAACTTGTGTTTCGGTAGAGGGGGCTATCCATGTGATTCATGAAACAAATATTTATTTGTTTTAAATTCCAATAAATACTACTTGTAATCATATTATAGTCATACTCACCCAAAATCCTACTATAGCCTCACAACCGTGTCTCGATTATTGACAAGACTGTTTCTATGTTTTCTTGAGTACTTTCCTTCCATGAGTTTTTTTCAGGAATGTATACTCCCCATAATCTTTAGCATAAATATTTAAATCCTCCACCAGAATCTCATTTTGCTTCATCTTTCGAGGTTTCATACATACTTGAACCATGGCCACAAAAGGGTGGTACTACTCTCTTTTCAAGTATAATTTGGAATGAAATAAAATGGTAATGAACCAAAGTCATGTAAAAGATTCTAAAATTGTTTCACATCCTCCAAAAGAAATAATATTTTCATCATTTTCTAGCACAACATCTAACAATGATTTCAAAAACCCTTTAGATTGGCTAAGCACTTTCAATGCATTTCCATGGTTTCTAACATGTTACTCAGGACTGAGGTATTTTGTTTCGTGTTGAATTATATCATCACCCTCAACTGTCTCACAAAAGAAAATTGATTTAATAGTTGAGAAATTGTTGATATATAAAAAATGATTCATCCATAATAAAATATGTATTGTTTATGAAAATGCGGTCCTTATCCATTGAAGCTTCTTCAGGTTCATTGCATTCAACTGCTTCTACAATATGAACAACTTGGTCATCTATAATGAAAATAATAATTTTAGAGGATGTATAATGAATTGTTCTTAGGATAAAAATGATACAAAATATTCAAAATAATGAAATGAAAACATACATCCTCACCACTAAATTCTAGATCCCTAGTAGATGCACTACCCTCGTGTGTCCTCTAAAGTTGTAACACATTCAAAAAAATGTTTATAGGTATTACCTCCGATAGCCCAAGGATTGATAAATTTAGAATAATAACACTTTGTGGATCCAATTTTATGTCATTTACATGGTGGAAAAAATCATTGTTCTTATCAACATGATACACATCATTGTATATGATATGTGCCACATCGGGTGTAGTAAACATAACCCTTACATTGAAATGGAACTAGCATGCATGTTTTTCTAAAACCTTCTCATTATTTAACTAGTAGGTGCTTTACTATTGTTATTTTTAGGCCTATAAGCACACCGATAGATCAAACAAAAGGAATACATACTGATATTAGGTACATAATGTGAAAAACGTGGTAGTATTATGTGAACACTATTCCTATGGATGACTAAATGTAAAGTTAATATAAACAAACTTACAATACATAATGGTAGCTTGTGCTGGTTTTCCTTCCTTTGTAAGAGTATATATTCTTTTCTACTTGCATATAAATGTCATCTTAGAGATATTGACAAGGTATTTCACTTTAATAAAGGCATCAAGTTGTCTTCAGAGGGATTTCCGCACAAACATCTTCTTGAGAAAAATTATCTTCACCAATTGGTTTCCATTCAAGATCGTCTTGAGAAAAAATTGGTCTCCCATTTCCCATGTCCTTAACATCTAGGGAAAGAAATTGTTTGTAATTTTCCATTCATGGCATCCTAACCAATATAATTTAAACAACTTCATATAATTAGTAAGCATGGTATTTAATATATCAAGTATATATAATATGTTATTTTTTAAAAATAAGGCACCGTAATATGATACAAGTCATGAAAATGATCTTAACATGTATTATGTTGTATACATAGGATGTTGGTTTAGTTTGTACGTGAAAAAAATGAAAAATCCTCATAGGATACATGTAGTGAAATTTTACGGTATACACAAGCTTTCAATTTTTAGTATATGGGACAAGATTCACAAACATCGTAGCATGATGATTGTATTGTAATTATGTGGTATACGAGAGGTTGTAACATTTTTGAACATGTGACAAATGATCCAAGCATGGTGATAGGATATTGTTAATCAAACTCTATGGTATACACGGGTTGTCATCTTTAAGAGTATGCAATAAGTAACATAAATATCGAGTAGGGGATACCAGTGGACATAATATGTGGTATATAAAGGTTGTCTCGTCTATGGGTATGTGAAAAATGATGCAAAAATAAAAAATTATGTGGTTATTTGGAAGTATTGCAGCATCATTAAGGTAAACTCTTCATGTTAGTTCCATGCATGTTAAAATGAGCCAAGAGTTAGGAACGGTGATTAGAGTTTAAAGGTAGGATGTACACTTAAAAAATTGAACATGGAAAGAAAAACAAATTTAGGTTTTTAAAAAAAAAAATTCCTGTTACCCTTACCCTTATGATAGGATACAATAGGATTAGTTAGGCTAGAAGGGATTTACAAGTAAGAAAGAAAGAATATCAAGCGGTGGGGTCCTAAGATTTTTCATGCACTTTAGGGAAGAAAAATTGAATCTAGTGAAGCTTATAAGATTTTTTGGGTAGCTACCAAAGTCTCCATGCATCATTGTACCAAGAAATCTTATAATAAGGATAAAATGACATTATTGATAAGTACAAGGATTTCAGTGTTATTAGTCATTTTAAATTCATTTTTTTGGCCATTCTAACTATGTTTCGAGGTGTGTGAGTAGGGTAACTAAGATGAGAAGCATTTAAAGAAAAAGGTACATTTTGAGTAAGAACTAGTTTTAGAAACTGATGCAGTGGTTCTTCTAAAGAGACTAAATAAATTCAGTTCCAAGGTTCATAAGTTCAATTTTAGCATTTATGATTGTCGAGAGAGAGAGAGAGAGATATTCTAGAGTGAGATGATTGAATCCCATGAGAAAATAATTTCCAAGAATGTTAGGTGTTCATTAAGGTAAAAGACTGTGTTGTTAGGTGTATATAGGTGTTGTGTGTAGTCTTTTTATTTTTGTGTGACATTAGGATGCTTGAAATAATGTCAAAATTGCAGTTTTACATCTAGAAGAAAAGGGAATCTCAAAATTCAGTTACATTGCAAGGTTAGCTACATGCAAGTGTGTGATTTTGAGTATAAGAGGGTAGGAATAAGCTACGAAATGTACCCCTTATGATGGAGGAAGTAATAGAGATAGGAGCTCTATAAATTTGTAATAAAAATATATATTAAGATATGTTTCTAAGTTCATTGGGAGGCTACTATGCACTTGAGAGGTATTATATGAGTTATAATTGTAAAGGATGACTCCTTTTATTAATGAATGAGTGTCCCATCTAAGTTTTTGTTCATGAATCCTTATTTTTAGTTACTCCAAGTGTATATGATAGCACCAATCCCCTATTCGATGTTGGCATGAGAATACACTTGCTGAGGTTGTAACAAGACAACCATATCTCATCTTCTTCATATCTATATGGATGCATTCAAACGATGAGGAGAGAGAGTGGGGAGGTTTTTTTTTTTCAGGATGCCATGAAGGCTATTGAAGCTTGTATTTTCTTGAATAATCTAATAAATATTCTTTATACTTAATAAACGTGTGTATGACTCTATGGGTTTAATATTTTAATTAAGTGATTATTAAATGGATAATGAATCTCCATTAGGTATCTTGTAAAAGGAATATGTAAGTTCCATATGGTGGGGAAATGGTTTGGAAAAGTATAACATTATGTGTATATGAAACTATGTAATGGTTTCTAACTAAGAAGTATGATCATATAATCTTACTCATTAAGTAAATGATGATTGATGAGATTTATAACCTCTATCAAGGAATGAAACTAATGTTTTAGTATGTCAAAATTTGAAGTTATGTTTTTAAAATAAGGAGTGAGATTAGAAGGTACTCTATCTAGGACTTAGAAAACTAAACATAATATTCTGAGATTGAGTACATTGTATTGGATAAAGGATGAATATTTAAAAATAATTACAAGTGTTCTAGGAGTAATAAAAAATTTTTATCTCCCTATTCTTGTCAAGTAACATGCATGCAAGAGCTTGGGGTTAGGAAATTCTACTAAATCTGAGTACACTTTGTTTTGGTGACAAGAGAAACTAAGATAAGAAACTGTAACAACCTTAGAAGCTTAAAATAGTATTATGGGAGAAAATTTTAATGTATTTTAAGTTCTCAACAAGTTTAAGGATGGAAAATATCAAATACTTAGACTTAAAAGTTGAAACTTGTAGAAATAAGTAGTTTAGTGAAGGTGATAGCCGGGGAAAATTAAATAAATACTTGAGTGTCAAATTGAAAGTTATTAAGTGTTGATACTATACGTGCAGGTATAACATGTAGGGTGTGAGACTAAAATCATCTTAAGAAAATAGTAGAAATGAGAGCTAAGACCAACTAGTTGTCAAGTAGAAATGCATGAAAAGTGAATATTGAATCAATGGAACTAGGAAAGGATATTGAGAAGTTATAAGGACATCTCAGAAAAATAAAAAGAATGGAAACTCATAGTTACTTTCCTATTACAATTTGGGTAGTGGTATGAAGATTAAGCTAGTTTCTTTTATTAAATGATCATGAGGTGATGGCTAAGAGAATGAGAAAAGTGAAAGGATTAGGATAATTCCAATGAGATGAAAAGATAACTAAGGTGGTGAGAAAAATCCTAAAGAGGAGGAACTCAGAGTTAAAGAACTACTTGTGCAAGAATGAACAAGAACCTAGAAGGTCAAGATTTGGAAAAATTGACAAGTTGAAGAAATAAAAAGTATAAGGACTTGATAAAGTCTTGAACATGTTGTACATAAGGTATTTAAGGTGTAATAGAGGTTGAAGTTAGTCAAATTGAACATAGTCTTGTTACGCCCTTAAAATCCAAAGAAGAAGTTATAAAGCAACCTAAGAAGAAAAAGGTTGGAAAACTAGTAAGAAAGGATATTTGAGGTGAAAAAACCTTATGGGGAGCTTCAAAAAGTTTGAATTACTAGATGTAAGGTGTACTTAAGGTTGGAATAGAGCCTTAGGAAATGAGGAAAAGTTTTTGAGGGATGGAGCAAGATATATCACTAAAAAATATGTACAAAGCATAACAACAATAATGGGTATCTAAAAATTGTTTTACATTTGCATAATAGTGGATTTTTCCTTTGTACATAGTTATTTAACCAAAACCAGGGGCAATTGGGGAAAATTGGAAAAAATGGTAAAGAGAGTATAGAAGAAAATGGGTGTAGAGTTACTTGATCAAACATTGTAGGATGATTGTTGGGTTTACTTGGTCCTCAAAGAGTTCACGGTGAGAGTAGATTCGGATAAATGTTATTTTTATGCTAAAAATTGCAAATTTGAAGGGACTAAAAGAATTAAGAAGGTGTAGAGTGAATCTAAGAGAATAAAAAATATTGAGACTTATTCAAGCTTCTAAACATTGTTAATATGTGGTATAAAAAGGATGTCATGTTTGCATTATGTTGGTTGATTAAGGATGGTGATGGAATTTGGGATATGATTGTTTGATTAAGGATGGTCGATTATGATGATGTTTGATTGATTAAAAATTTAAGGTGATATGATGGTTAAAGTTGTTCACGAGAAAGAAACCAACATGAAATACACAACCTAACTAGTTAAGTGGGTTTGTAATCGATCTATTTCATGATTTAAATACCACACACTAAGGGGTGCCCCTCTTGGCTCACCACTTATGTACCAATGTGGGGCCATCTAGGGAGTAATATTTTGAAGTGAAATAAGCTTGCACAATAGATTGGTATGCATCTAAAAGGTTTCCTAGACTAGGATATATGAGATTACTAGGTGAGTAACCGATATACCTTAAGGTATGTGCGGCCAAATTCTGCATTGAAAGGATGCTTTCTAAGGACTAGGTATTGGGATATGGAATCCCCTCACTTCACACTACTCATAAAATAAGAAAGCACTTTGCCAATAATGACATATCTCTAGGAATTTATATACCCTTTGGAACACGGGGTGTGTCTACGTGTGTGGATGCCACTTCCACATCATTTTTCCCCAAAAGACAAAAAGTGAAATGCTAGCCACTTTTTATCCACAACATTTTCCTAAGACGTGAGAGGAGAGCATACATGGTTTAACCTTTGAGATAAACAAACAATGATACAAAACACACAAGAAAGATGATGCAATATAATAAAATAAAATGCTAAATATTTTTTGATTAGGTCTTTAATATGAGGCCCTACAAAACAAAGCTTAGTAATTTGATTTATAAACAAAAATGTCTCTCATTTGATTATCCAACAAAAAAAAAGGGTTAGTAGTTTTAGTCTATTTTTATCTTTGATAAGTGTATGAAAGTGAACAAAAATTCTTAGTAGTTTAGAGCAAGAATAATATAACTCGATGTATAGCTGAAATGACAATATTTAGAAAAATTAAAACCATGAATAAAGTATGCTATAAACTTCTATATTAATGCTTTCATTGATATAGCACACAAGGAGTGAATTTTTTTGGAATACATAGGATGTCATTTTTTTGTGCGTATTTGAAAAGAATGCATCTATGTGGTATACACAAGGTGTCACATTTGTGGATATGAAAAAACCTCGCAAATAACATAATAGTGTTTTTATTCAAAATTTCGGTATACACATGTGGTCTCACATTTTCTGTATGTGACAAATGACAGAAACAATGTTATAGGAAATTGGTAGTCCAAATATGTGGTATACATAGGGTGTCACATTTGTGCATATGTGAAAAATGTCACAAAAAATGTTATAGGATAATGGTAGTGGAAATTTGTGCTATACAAAGGGTGTAACATTTTTAGGTATGTGACAAACATCACAAACAACATTATAGGATAATGGTATTAGATATTTGTGGTATACACAGAGGGTGTCACGTTTTCACGTATGTGAAAACATCATAAACAACGTTATAAAAATATGGTATTCAAAATATGTGGTATACATAGGGTGTCTTGTTTGCACGTATGTGAAAAACAATGTAAACATCGTTATAAGAAATTGGTAGTCCAAATATGTGGTATAAACATGGTGTAAGATTTTCCCGTATGCAACAAATTTCAAAAAAACCTTATAGGATATTGGTATTTGAAATCTATGGTATACATAATGTGTCATGATTGCACATATGTGACAAAGGAAATAAACACCATTATAGGATACGATATTAAAAATATGTGGTATGCACAGGGTGTCACAATTACGCATATGCAACAAACGTCAAAAATAACGTTATAGAATACCTGGTATTCAAAATATATGGTATACACAGGGTCCACAATTGCGTGTATACAAAAAATGATGAAAATAATGTTATAGGTAACTGGTAGTCCATGTGGTATACACAAGGTCTCACGATTTTGTATATGTGAAAAATGGCAAAAACAACGATATGGGAAAGTGGTATTCCAAATATGTGGTATACATATAGGCTCTCAAGTTTTCACGTATGAGACAAACATTACGAATATTTTTATAAAGCATACTGGTATTGGAAACCTGTGGAATATATAGGTTGTTACATTTGTGTGTATGTGACAAATGATTCAAGCAGCGTAAAAAGGAAAATGGTAGTCTAAATATGTGGTATACACAGGGTGTCACATTTGTGCATATGCAACAAATGTCACAAATAGATTTATTGGAATTTGGTATTTGAAATATGTGGTATACATAGGGTGTCATGATTGCACGTATGTGAAAAATGATAGAAACATTGTTATAGGAATTTTGGTAGTCGAAATCTATGGTACATACATGGTGTCATGTTTGCACGTATGCGACAAACATCGTAATCAACATTATAGGATACTAGTATTTGAAATTAGTGGTATGCATAGGGTATCGCATTTGTGTGTACACAACGAACATCACAAATAAGGTAATAATATAATGTTATTCAAAATTTATGGCATACACAAGGTGTCACGTTTGTACGTATACGGAAAACTTCAGAAACAACGTTATAGGAAACATGTATTTGAAATCTTTTTTATACATAGGGTCCCACATTTGTGCCTATGTGACAAATGACGTAAACAATGTTATAAGAAACTGGTTGTCCAAATCTATTGTGTACATAGGGTGTCATGGTTGCGCGTATGCAACAAAAATTATAAACAATGTTATAGGATATTGGTATTTGAAATATTTGGTATACATAGGGTGTCAAAATTACGCATATGTGATAAACGACGGAAAAAGCGTTATAGGATATTCGTATTCGAAATTTTGGCATACACAGGATGTCACTATTATGTGTATGCAACAAACATTGCAAACATCATTATATAAGATTGGTATTCAAAATTTGTGGTATTTCGGGGTCTCACGATTCCACATATGAGAAAATTAAGCTGAGACAACATTATAGGTAATTGGTAGTGCAAATTCTGTTTTATATGTAGGGTTTCAAATTTAAGCATATGCAAAAAACATCGTAAAAAAATATTATAGGAAACTACTATTTAAAATAAGTTATATACATAGGGTGTCATGTTTGCGCGTATGTGAAAAATGACATAAACAACATTATAGGAAACTAGTAGACCTAATCTATTATATACATAGGGTGTCACATTTGCGTGTATGTGACAAACATCGTAAACAATGTTATAGGATTACGGTATTCAAAATAGTTGTATACAAAGGGTGTGTTTTTGCACATATGTGATAAATGACAAAAACAATGTTATTGGAAACAAGTATTCACCACCTATGGTATACATATGGTCTCTCGATTGTTCTTATGAAAAAAAAAAAAAAAACATTATAGGTAACTGGTAGTCCAAATCATGGTATATATAGGATCTTACGATTATTCATATGTGACAAACAATTGAAACAATCTTATAGGTAATCGGTAGTCTAATTTTGTGGTATAAAAAGGTGTTGGGCTTTTCGTATGTGTCAAACATAACAAAAAACATTATAGGATACTAGTATTCGAAACTTGTGGTATACATAGGGTGACTGTTTCCGCTCATGTAAAAATGACCTAAGCAACGTAATAGGAAACCAGTGAGTCTAAATATTCAATATACATAGAGTGTCACATTTTTATGTATGTGATAAACTTCGCAAAACAACGTTATAGGATATTGGTATTCAAAATTTGTGGTATACATTGTTAGCATTAGTTTAAGAATGTTAGAGTTTAATACATTGTTAATGGATAGTTATAACTGTCACCCTCCTCACGCAGCCTATATATTTGGCTTGCTCTTTTGTTTGTAACATGCATTGAATAGAATACATTGAATAATTATGTATCTATCTCCTGCTCCCGCTATCATAAGTAAAAATAAGATCTTGTTCGGCATTTAGACCAGCAACCAACAACTAGTTTTGGTAGAAGAACAATGACAAATAGACCAGTGTTGGAAAAAGACCAGCCACCAGTGCCCAGGAGCCAAGGAGAAGCCAACACTACAGGATGTTGAAGTCGTGATATGGTGCGGGAGGTAGAAACTAGCCAAAATCAAGAAATCCAACACCTACTGGTCAACTCAAGCAAAGCCTGCAAATTACAAAATTGTGTGGAAAGTTTTTTCGCCACCATTTTTCTTGAGGTACACACGTGAGCTCGAAACAAGGCCAGCACACGTATGTCACAAATTTCAAATGCAAAAGGCATTGCGAGCAATGCACCAAATGTTTGGGAATCGAGCGACAATGAAGACACACGATAGACTATTCTTTTCTTTGGTCAAAACTTGAATGTGGCTATGATGCAAATGATGAATGCGAAGTAGAATGCCCATAGGAGCGCGCGTCTCACTCGCGCTGGTGAGCTTATAGATCCCATCTTCATGATAGGTTCATTGATAAGCATTTGTAACCATTTCGAACAATCAATAAATAAATAAAATACAATTTTGAGTTTTTGGAAATTTTTGCACCTCACATTTTGTTGTCAGATGCCCAGTTGCTAAAAGGGAAAAATTTTGCCACATGGAAAACAAAGATGCGAACGATTCTTCAATTTGAAGATCTTTGGGGGATCATTTCTAGAATAGACACCCCTCTCACAGATGCTGATCTATTGGCTAAATATGAAAAGGCTAATGCAAAAGCATTAATACTTATCACTCGAACCTTTTGAAGAGGTTGACCTCACATTTGGGAAGCAACCACTTCCTCTATGGCATGGGCCACATTGTGTACCATATATGAAGCCAAGAATCTAACAACAATGTTGCATCTTTAGACAAAGCTTCACACAATGAGTATGCATGACAACGAATCAGTCGAAGCCTTCTTGTGGCGTGTGGCTCGAGTTACACATAAAACTTTCTGCTCTCAGTGAACCAATGGATGACAAGCTGCTAGTCTTGTTCACCTTGCGAGTTCTTCCTTCTTGGTTTCAGACATTGATCACCACGTTGACAATCACTCAACAGGAGCTGAGTTTTGCCAAACTAGTGAATTATCTTCAGCAGGAAGAAGACACTAGGAATGTTCAAGATCATCAGAAGTAGAAGCAACATCCACAGTAACAACCTTCTTAGCGGGCACCACAGCGGCCACCCTAGAAGCAATAGAACTATAAGGTGGATCGATGGTGCCACATTTTCTCCATGAATACGCACATAACTGCGAACTGTTATTACAATGGTCGTAAGCATAGAAACTCTGGCAAAGAGAGCACTTCTGGCCAAGGATATTCCAAGAAATCCCAATGGCGTGCTCATAATCGGAGGCGAAGGGTAATATTGTTCTTGAGCAGGATACCTCCTCCGATGAAGAGGTTCCAAGAACAACTCATCCGGACATTGTCCTAGTCTTGTAGACTTCATAGCCATTAGAAAGTGTCTAGTTGATTGATTTGGGTTCCAACAAACACATGACTAGAAATAAGAAGCTGTTCCATACCCTCAGTGACTGGGCCACTAGAGATCGGATCACCATTGCAGATAATTAGGAGTATATTGCGGAGGGGATTGGTGATGTCATCATTCCTCTTAAGACATGAAGATGTACACTCACAAAGGTGCTATATGTTCTAGGTTTGACCTCAAATATTTTGTCTATGAGTCAGCTTCTTAATCATTGAATGCAGGTTGAATTCTTTGTTGAGAAAGGGGTCAAGTGCTGCATCATTTCCCAGGGAGACTCAATTATTACTTGAGCATTTATGAAGGGCCATCTATTTACACTGGATGTGGTCACTTCATCTAACATTTCTCTCTCTACTTCAACGGCAGAGTCCACTGCACTATGGCACTTTCGATATGGTCATCTTTCTACGGGGCTCTACATCAGCTCAGTGCTAAGGAAATGGTAAGAGGGCTTCCTCCACTCTCCTATTCCTTACCTATTTGCTCGGGATGTCTTACGGGAAAATAGCACGAAGTCCATTCAAGCAAAGCTCTTATCATACTATGGAACATCTTGAGGTTTACACACCGATCTATGCGGACCCCTTTCAACTAGCTTCCAAGGTTTTGAATACTTCAGCTCATCATTGATGATTACTCACGAGAAAATGTGGGTATATTTTCTCTGGAAGAAGAGTGAGGCATTTTCCAATTTCCAAACCTTTTACCAGCAAGCCACCAGGCAGTCTGGGAAGCCTCTCCTTCTCCTCCACTCAGATCGAGGGGGAATTTGTATCGAAGAAGTTCTTAGCATACCTGAAGCAGCATGGCATTCAACAACATCTGACTGCACCCTACACGCCCCAATAGAATGGGATTTTCGAGTGACACAACATGAACTGTCATGGAGATGGCTTGTTGTATGCTCTCCACCACCAAGTTGGAGAATCGGTTTTGGTAAGCGAGTCCAGGACACCGGTGTATCTACTCAACTGGGCACCCACAAAGATCTTGTAGAATAGGACACCGGAAGAAGTATGGACTTGTCATAAACCTTCTATCTTTCATTTGAGAGTTTTTGGTTGTACTGTATATATGCATGTTCCAGATGAGAAAAGGAAGAAGATCAATCCAAAGACACTGTCATGTCTTTTCTTGGGGTATAGTACTACCTCAAAGGCATATCGTCTCATGGATCCTGAGATGAAGAAGATCTACGAGAGTCGAGATGTGGTGTGTGATGAGTCATCCTTTGACTCCCTGCCACACAATGGAGATCCAGTACCGACCTCGTCACATAGATTGCTCACACATCCAGATGATGGGCAAGATGATTCTTCTTAGAGAGAAGAAGAGCTGAGTGGAGACTTATTCATTGATCTAGGCACACTAGAAAACACATCTTCACATCAGCAGCAGTAGCACCAACATCTGAAATGGGTCCAGAATACTATTAGGGATGCACACCTGAACTCACTTCCAAGTACTTCTATGGGAGTTAGAACATGAATTCAAGCCAGACATGAGGTAAATTTTGCACTAGTGAGTTTAGTTTTGGATAGAACAGAACTGACACTATTTTTGAGGCATTAGAACAACCACAATGGAAATAGGTATGAATGCTGAATATGATTCCCTACTTCAGAATCAAACATGGGAACTTGTCGATCTGGTAAGAAATCCATTGGCTGCAAATGAATTTTTAAAACAAAATATAAGGTAGATGATTTAATCGACAAACACAAAGCATGACTTGTGGCAAAGGGTTATGCTCAACAAGAAGGAATTGACTATGACGAGACCTTTGCACCTTTGTGAAGATCAAAACCATCGAGTTATCGTGCCTTTGGCACACAAAATGGATGGAAACTTCAGCAAATGGATGTCCAGAGTGTTTTTTTGAATGGTGATGTCAAAGAAGAAGTATACATGGCCCAACCTAAAGAATTTGTAGACAAGCATCAACCACACAAGGTATATCATCTGTTAAAGTCACTTTATGGACTCAAACAAGCACCTAGGGCATGGTATTTAAAAATTCATGATATAGCATGGATTCACTCGTAGCCCCTTAGATACAAATTTGTATATCAAGAAGGTAGGACAGAGATTGTTATTCGGTTTTGTACGTAGATGATCTTGTGATCACGGGAAGTTACGACAATCTTGTGGATGATGTAAAGAATGATCTAAAGAAATCTTTCGACATGACTGATTTGGGGCTACTTCACTACTATCCTTTTTAGAGATGTGGTAGAAGAGGAATCATATCTTCATCTCCCGGATGAAATATGCCGGGCCATATCTTTTCTACTTTACTTATACCGGGCCGAGATCTTTGCTTTGTGAGCTAGTGAGCTATCTACTTGATTTATACGGGGAGCCGAAGAAATGTCTTTGGATAGTAGAAAAGCATGTGTTGAGATACATCTAAGGTACGAGTTGACTTTGGTGCGGAGTATCAAAAGAACAATCAATTCTTCTTACGGAGGATATATAGACTCGGACTATGCGGGATCCGTTGATGACGGAAATCCACTTAGAGTATGTTTTCATCTCGAGATCTGGACCTATCTCGTGGATTAGCAAGAAGCAAACTATGTTTTTCTCTCTCTCTCGAGGTGAATACCGTGCCGTAGGAGGAGTTGTGTGCGAAGTGATTTGGCTACGTCGCATTCTTGTAGATATAGGGATTTCTCAAGAGAAACCTCACATCATTCACTCGCGACAATTAAGGTGTGTTGAAACTTGTGAAGAATTTTGTTTTTCATGAATGAACAAAGCATATTGAGGTTGAATGTCACTACATTCGTGAATGTGTCTTGAACCGCCAAATTCAGCTCCGATTGCCCTACCGATTTTCGGGTTGTGAATATTCTCACCAAGCCTCTCGCAAAGTGAAGTTTGATTTCCTTAGGGGGTACATTTGTAAGAGCAATGTATTAAGGGGGGGAATGTTAGCATTAGTTTAAGAATGTTAGAGTTTAATACATTGTTAATGGACGATTATAATCACACCCTCCTCATGCAGCCTACATATTTGGCTTGCTCTTTTGTTTGTAACACGCATTGAATAGAATACATTGAATAATTCTGTATCTATCTTCTGCTCCTGCTATCATACATAGGGTGTCATGTTTTTGGTGTTATGAAATGAATAATATTATATTACATTGGATGATTATAAAAAAAGATTACAGTCATATATATACACACTCGAGAAGGAGGAGAGAAGGATCCCAATGGACAACTAAGACGTGGAAGGTCCTAGGTCACATGTTTGCCAATGGAATACTCCAACATTCCTCCCTTATTACATTTTTTTATCAATGTAACCCCCAGAACATCATCATCATCTCCAGCTTCATCGTCTTGTTACATTGCAAGGTGTCCTAGTTGCTTCTTGTTTGTCGTAAGGAATTTATCTAAATTTCTTCAAATCTATATGATGATATGCTCTAGTTTGTAAAAACACGGATGAAGAAGTGATCTTGGATGTGTAACACGGATGTGCCCTGATGGCATTTTATCTCGTGTTCGTCACTTGCATCGTATTTTTCTACAAACTTGACAACTCTTCTCCATCGAATGTTAAACAAGACTCAATTCATTATGTCCTTAAAGTGCAAGTTTTGGAGACTAGCTAGGAGTAGATACTGAATCTCACGTGGGTTTGAATTTGGATCTCTCAGATGTTGCACGTCTCTATGGTTGCTTGCAATGTTGCTAACATCTCTGGGCACAACTTTCATTCTCTCACAATGTTGCATGGGATCATATGCTAGTTGTCCGTGCTCATATTTGATAGCTTTATGGAAAATTTTATGAATGAAAGAAGGGGTTCAAAATGAACATGTCTTTTCTCCAGTTGAAGCCTCTTTTAATTTACTTTTGAAATAATTCCTTACCCCTTTAGACGCCAAGTCTCTCCTTCCGGAGATCATTTCAAGATACTCCGTACACGTTCTCTTAGTCTTCTTGTGTTATAGGTCACTTGGTCTTCACAGGTTTCCATGTTGTTCTTTATGCTGGAGCATCTCCAATGCCTCCACACGCTTCCATACGTCAACTATTCCTCTACCACTATCCTTGTTTCATCCACACAGATTTGTTTTCCATGTAGGGTCTCTGGCTAAAATTTTCATGCAAGCTCCTTTCTTCGACGATTCTTCACGTAGGAAGTCTATTCTGCACAGGTAGCTACTTCAAATGATTTAATTGCTTGCTGGTTTTTTTTTATGCTAGTGGGGAAGATACAGATTGTTTCACCTTCCAAGTTTCATTATGTATGTGGTGTTGGTCCACGAAAGTTCAAAATAGGTCGGAGGAGGCATCGTTTGCTGATTACACAGGTTAATTCCTTTGCTGGCCGCTTAGCAGTTAACCTTGGGACAAGTAGAAACAGGTCGCTGGTTTGTTGGGAGGTAGAGTGCCTTGATTGCTAGTGACGGTTTCATAATTCCTCATGCATCCAAATTAACAGTCCAACATGCTCGCAACGAATTCATGTCAAATACCACACAAAAGATAATGTTTGTGCCAAACGCCAAAAGACGGGTCGCTATAATTCCTTGTATAGGATTCATGCTCTGATTCGTTCTGAAAATTGTTAACCTCCCAGGTCTGACGCAAAGCCCACTAATGTTAACAAAAAAAATCAGAAAAGAATATAATGGATGCAGAAATGTTGAAAGAAGAAAACCAGAGGTCTAAGGTTGCAAGGATGTCTGATACCAATGTTATGAAATGAAGAATATTATATTACATTGGATGATTATAAACAAATATTACAGTCATATATATACACACTTGAGAAGGCTGAGTGAAGGATTCCAATGGAAAGCTGGGACGTGGAAGGTCACAGGTCACATGTTTGCTAATGGAATACTCCAAGCTGCGCATATGTGACTAACATCGCAAAAAACGTTAAACGATACTGACATTCAAAATTTGTGGTATACACAAGGTATCACATTTGCGCGTATGTGACAAATGTCACAAACCGTGCTATATGAAACTGGTATTTGAAATTTTGGTATACATAGGTTGTAAAGTTTGCGCGTATGTGACAAACGACGTAGAAATCATTATAGGAAACTAGTAATCCAAATATGTGGTATACATAGGGTGTCACATTTGCACATATGTGACAAATGTCACAAACACCATTATAGGAAACTGGTATTCACAATTTGTGGTATACACACAGTATTGCATTTCCGTATACGCGGAAAATGACATAAATAATATTATAGGAAACTAGTATATTAAATCTTTGATATACACAAAGCATCACAATTGCATGTATGTGTTCTAGGATACTGATATTCAAAATCTATGGTATACACAGGCTCTCACATTTACGCGTATGCGAAAAACAACTTGAAAAACATTATAGGAAACTTGTAGTCCAAATCTGTGGTATGCACAAGATGTCACGTTTGCGAGTGTGTGACAAAAATTACAAAAAACATTATAGGATACAGGGATTCCAATTTTTTCGTATTCACATGGTGTCACAATTGCACATATGCAATAAACGTCGCAAAAAACCTTATAGGATTCTAGTATTTGAAGTCTATAGTATACACAGGGTGTCATGTTTACGTGTATGCGATTTAATGTCACAAAGAACATTATGGGATCTTTGTTATTCAATTTTTTTGGTATACACAGGGTGTCATGTTTGTGCATATGTGACACACAATGTTATAGAAAACTGGTATTCAAAATATGTCATATACACAAGTTATCACATTTGCACTTATGCAAAAACATCGCAAACAACATTATAGGATACTTTTATTCGAAATTTGTTGTATACAGTGTGGTGTCACGATTGCGTGTATGCAAAAACTTCACAAACAACGTTATAGGATACTAGTATTTGAAATATGTAGAATACACAGGGTGTCACATTTGCACATATGCAACGAACATCGAAAAAAACATTATACGATACTGGTATTCGAAATTTTTGGTATACACAGAATGTCATGTTTGCGTATATGCGAAAAACAATGTTATAGGAAATTGGTATTCAAAATATTTTGTATTCATAGGGTGTCACGTATGCATGTATGTGACGAATGATGTAAACAACTTTATAGGAAAGCTGGTATTCCAAATCATTATACATATAGGGTGTCACGTTTATGTGTATCGACAAATGTCACCAAAAAATGTTATTGAATACTAGTATTTGAAACCTATGTTAAACATAGGGTCTCACGTTTGTGCACATGTGACAAATGACACAAGCATCACAATAGGAAATTGGTAGTCCAAATTTGTTGTATGCATAAGGGTCTCACATTTTCACACATATGACAAACTTTTCAAATAACATTGTAGGATATTAGTATTCAAAATTTGTGGTATATTTAGGGTGTCACGATTTCACATATGTGACTAACATCGCATAAAGTGTTATAGGATACCAGTAATCAAAATTTGTGGTATACATAGGGTGTCACGTTTACATGTATGCAATGAACGTGACAAGAAGTGTTATAAGATACTAGTATTTGAAATCTGTGGTATACATAGGTTCTCATGATTGCATGTATGTGACAAATGTCACAAAAAAAGTTATAGGATCTTTGGTATTCAAATTTTTTGTATACACATGGTGTCACATTTGCATGTATGCGAAAAACATCGAAATCAATGTTATAGGATGTTGGTTTTGAAACATGTGGTATACGCAGGGTCTCATGTTTACATGTTTGTGACAAATGAGGTTTTATTTGGTCTCTTCATAGAATTCATACATGTTTCACTTGTTTTTGATATACAGTGAAAATGACTAGAGGATTATTGTAGGGTAGTTTCGAGCCACATTCTTGGAGAACATTTGACAATGAATCTTGAAGAAGGTAGTCATTTAATGTTCAGTGTTGCTTGGGAGTTTAGTATCACTAAAAGTTTGCTTCATCTACTTATTACCTTTCCCTTTTTAGAAGATATATTTTCCCTTTTTCCATTCATGGAAGCCAAGTTTTTCTAATAAAATTTTGTAACATAAGTATATATACTTCACACACGATGGCTCCACAATACAGAAAAAATAAAAAATGTTTTTCTCGACCAATTTGGAAATCTGAAAATCGCATAGCCTCAAGAAGTTTCATTCACTTGAATGTTTTTTTAAGATCTAATGCTTCCCACTAATTGTGCACAATGGATCCTCTCTCCAATTATCATTCTCCCATCGACCTTCTGTGAATGAAGTTCTGAGAATTTCACGTTTAAGTCCATTCTCCCACAATCGACCTTCATCAAAAATAGTTGAAGTGTTCCCGATTTTGGTGCTAAATGTTTTCTTGCTCGTTTAATCGAAATTATGGCAAATTTTTTCCAAAGATTGGAATTAAATTTCACCACCTTCTCACATCCTTTCCTCGTCTCATTTATTTGATCGTATGTTCCTTGGGATCGGCCTTGAGAAAGGAGTGGCATGACTTGTTGAGAGAATGGTGACTAGGTTGAGTTGACTAGATGCCACAGAGGACGATGCGGGTCCCACAGAGAGCGCTGCATGTATACCATTCCATATGTAATCTTACTGTCATTTTTATGGGAGGTTATGTGATTCCTCTCTCCGGGGTATACGGCTCCCTTTTTTGGGTATATGTCCAGTAAATGTGGCACATCACAAGGAAAGTGGTTGTCTCTCTCTTGGAGTTTCACCTTCCCATTCGTTATTCTTAATCAAACATCACGCTTCCATTAATGTTGGTGACCTTTATTATGTATGTATTCTAAGTAGATAACTTTACTCTATATAATGTGGTTATGACTTGGTATTCTCTAAGAATTGTCTTTATTTATGTATGTATGTTTTTCCAAACACATTACGCTTAAACGATGTTATGAAGAGCATTATGAATAAACAACAATTTACAATTTTAACATTTGGGCAAAAGTCCCTAGCACATAGCTTGTGGAATACGAAATTCCGGCTAGGGAATCATACTCGTTTCTTAAAAAATTAAAGATGTATGATTAAGTAGGGCATATACATGTGAAAAAAAACACTAGTAGAAACAATTGATAATGAAAACTTCCATCCTTGCCAAAATCATTTCTCTTCTCGAGGGAAACACTATGTTTAAAGTTTTAGGCTAAGAAGCAAGGACATTGACCCTTTTTGGAATTTATATATTTTAATATTTTAATGATATTATATTTTTATTACAATTATAATCATAATATTTTAACAATCAAAATTTACATACATACACTCATATATCACATTTAAATTTAATTTTGAATAAAAATAACAATTATAGTAATAATCCTACAAATACATTATATTATGTTTTACGTATCAAATAATCTCTATTACATATCCATTATCACTTTCATCTTTCTATATTATGGTTTTTCATTTTTATATAATTATTAAAAAAATAATATAACTAATACAATATATAACTGCAATCTTTCAATTATTCTATATATCGACACACACACACACACACACACATATGTATATATATATATATGTGTATATACATGTATATATGTATATATATATATATATATATATATATATATATATATATATATATATCCGTGTGTATATATATTTATACATACATATATAGATATATATATATAGATATATATATATGTATGTATATACATACATACATACATACATACATACATACATACATACATACATACATACATACATACATACATACATACATATATATATATACATATATATATATATATATATACATACATATATATATATATACATACATATATATATATATATATATATATATATATACATACATATATATATATATATATATATATATATATATATATATATATATATATATATATATATATATACATATATATATATATATTACTATTCAACATGTAATAATATAATGTTTTTGTGAATTACTTGATTATAAAAGTTTATTAATTCTCAACATGATCATTTGAGGCCATGAAAGACACATATAGTTTCAATTTGTGAGGTGAGGATGAACTTCAATCTTGGTTAATAGGAGAATTTTACTAACCATAAATTATTACTTTTTTAAGCACCCATGAGGATTAATCAGATTTCGTTCTTCTTTAATAATAAGGCCAGGGTAAGATTCATCAATTTTTCCTATTACCCTCTAACAAAGTTGTGGATTGGCACAATTTAATATTATTTTTTTGCTCTCTCATAAAGTTGTGGGTTGGTTTCCCATTGTACTTCTGCATTATTTTTAAATTTGCATTACGTAGTAGGAAAACAATAAAGTTGACTCATATTGGTATGGAAAAGTATTATTTCTACTTCACTTCACTTATCTTAATATTGTCAGGTTATCGTGACATAGATTTTAAATATAAATTTTCAAGATAGAGAAAAAAACTATTTGCATGATATTTCAATAAGCTACCTACACTAGACATTATGTCGGAGTAAATATTTTCTCACCTAAAAACTTTAGCACTACTAAAAACTATATCTTTCGTTAATTAATGCGTTCATCCAACACGATGGTACACATAAATCCAATGCAATCAGCCCAAGGATTCCTTTTCTTACCAAGTAGAGCTACTTTATAACATAAATTTATTGAAACAAACCATTAAACCGTTACGAGCATCATATTTTTCATGTTTTCTCCTTGGAGTTAAAGTCTAAAGACCATTTTGTTTACAAATATTCTCTTTATTACGAGATAATGGAACCATTAATTTTTCGTTTAAGATATTCTCTTGGATCTTTCGAAGAATTCACATCTTATGAAGACCATGTATGCTTAACACACTTCTTCGTGGAAATTTTCAACCTTAGCAATCTTATTTTCAAACATAAGTCCTCATGGGAGGCTATGTGAGATTAATCACATCCTAGGCTACATACTGTCAATGGAAAAATGTCTCGTGATATTCTTTGAAATGTGAAGGGTAGAGTAATGCAATGTTGTAGAATCAATATTGATTAACATTTCCTAACATCCATTGCACATATTTTTACCAGCTTGAGTATGAAGTGTTTCTTCTAAACATCAAGAATCATTTCATGGAGGAAAAATTCAACTACGATAAAGACTACTCATGAATATTATTTGGTTAATGACTAAAATTGAATGAATACAAATCTTACGAATAAAAAAATACTTGATTTAAATGTTATTTGATTAATTCCCTATACATAATAAGTATACGAAAAGGGTCATTTATTAAGTATTCTCCAAACTAAAAGCTTTGTCAATAGAAAAAAATTCAGAGTGAAAAGTGAAAACTAAAAATTATATTACACATTCCTTTCCCTATTAACAATTGGGAATTCCATATATCATTTTTTTCTTTCCATAAACATTAATATATTAATAAATAATATAGCACTTTGATGTCTCAATGAATTATGGGTGTTGATCTCTAGTAGGTTTGCTAAAATCCATATATCAACAACAATAGACCTAAACCCCTTATTTTAAAAAACATAAATATCCAAAATTGAATGAAATACATAAATTACAATAACATTGGCTATTATACAAAAGCAGATCCCTAAAAGAAAATCAAGTAACATAACTCATATAATCCATAGAGCACATGATTTCAACACATGCTAATTAAACAAATTGGTACCATTTCTTTTCTTGCAGTTCATTCTTGTTCCTCCGGTGCTAGTTTTATACTCTTGGTGATTGATTGTTGAGAGGCAATAAATGAGACTATTAATTAATGTGTCTTTAATGATTCTTCGTTGTTGCAATGTTCTTCAAGAGTGATCATGCGGTTGTATGAATGCATTGAAATCTTTCATGTAACGCCCAAAAATTACACACACAAATACAACACTAACAATCTGGAATAGTTATTTTTTTACTTTTATCAAGTACACATGACACTACAAGAGATCACTTAGGACAACATAGAACACATGACATGTTTACACAAACATTAACCCACATAGATAACATGAAAACACGTGATGCACTTCAAGGCCACTTTTTCCAAATGAAAAGACACAACACAATGATTGACTACATTTGAATCACGTATAAGTAATATTAATGACAACATTTTCTAGGTTTATATATTTATTACATTCATATTTCGATATTGACCTTATTTTTGATAAATCAATTATTAATTATTTTATAACTAGATTGCATTACCTTTACTTTATTTAACATTTAACTTATAGTTATCCCACCTAAGTTTTCTTGATTCCCTCATCACACAAGAATTATGTATCCTAGTTGTTGGTATGAAGATATGTACATACATGATCCTTTTAGTGTTTTTTCAAAGAATTCATTTTCTTAGTTGTATGTTCGTTTAGATTTTCCATTTAGCTTAGTTGTAACAAGGGAGGTTCTCATGAAGCAAAGGAATTTTATTTATTCAAGAGTAGATAGATTACGCGTTCTTTCATATTAGCATTTAAGTTCTAAGGTTAGTCTATTTATTTTGATGTTCTTACAACAAACCTTATATCTCATCTGCTTCACTTAATTTCTTAGTCATAAAGTTATTGATGAGTATGATTTCACACTCCACCAATTTTGGATTCCTAAAAAATTAATTATTAGATGTGTGTTACGATGAGACATTCAATTATAAATTTTACACACCTTACTATCATCACAAATAGAGAGATTAAACACCCTTATCTCAGAAAATCATTTTGTGACTCTATGTACATTCGATAATCCTTGCCAAGTTGATTCTCTCTTGAGAGGGTTAAAGGGGTTCACACTCAATATTCACATGCGTAAGTAACTAAAACATCAGATCTATTCACATCATTTTCATTCATCTTAAAATTGTTTCATTTAATTTGATATAATTACCTTTTTAAAATTTGTTGTGTAACCCATTGATGAATAAGAACATTGGTATGCTCATGATACTACTACTCCCTTCCCTATGGATTCCTTTCAAGAACATGGTTACATGATTTAACACCATAGATTCTTTATAAAATAGGACATGGGGTAATAAGAGGAAGTACTTATTCATTTAAAAGGTTAAGATTCACATTAAAGTATACACGAAGTGGATTCCATTCTCACCAAAAGATGGTATAAACATGTTGTAAGAATGATATACATTTCAACTTTCTCTAAGCACATCATCTTATGGTTAAATTTTCAAAAACTAATCATAAATTAAAATGTGGTTAAGTTTCACAATTAACTCTTAGTATTGCACCATTAAGCCCAACGATAAAAGAGATTGAGTACCAAGTTCAAATTTCATTCGAAGGTCTTAGTTTTCTATTCTAAAGGAATAACAGAGGAAGCTTAGCTATATTCAAATTTTGTACTAGGGTTGACTATTTCATTTAGATTTCTTTATTAAATTTTCGAGGTAAGGAAAACACGACACACTAATTAATTAATCATCTATTGCACACTATAAATTCACTACAAGATATTAAATTCAAATTCATTTAACATATATTTCCAACGTTTTTACCATACGTAAATCTGAATCAAAATGACACCTTTGATTATATGCACATTTCCCAAGGCATCCCTAAAACTAGCATCTCATACATATTACAAAATTTCAAATATAAAATTTTATGTAACATGGCAATACATTATACATATATACATTCTATAATGACCTATATAAATTACAATAATAGACAATGAATTACACCACGCCTTTTTGCCATCTTTCTTGCATCCGACAAAACCATGTGAGCATGAAATCAGTGATAAATTGTTGGCATGACATCCACCTAGATCTAGCATAATTAACATTTTTATTTTCCATTTACAAAATAATAATAATTTTCATTCGAAAGGAGAGGGTTAGAGACATGTATTGATTTCATTTCATTTCACTTCATTTCTTAACCAAGGAGAGAGAAAGAGAAACACTCTTTTTCCAAAAGTTCAATTTCACACAACAAGTCACATGATAGAATTTTAAATAGTTATTTACAAGTGTCAAAAAGTTTCCATGGTAGTTTGGTAACTGATGGGTATCCTACAACTTTCTTTTACGTTTTTTAAAAGTTGCAAAAATGCCCAAATTTTGCTCAAATTCTAACAAAGTGCATTAAAAAAATTTCTTCCGAGAAGAAAATTCATGATGAGAAAATTCCAACATGTCCAACTATATAACAAGAATCTACGGGGACTAATAGAGTCCAAAAAGCGCGAACAATGTACAATTGGTGACTAGTTTTCTGGAGCCACCGATCATAATCAATCAAGTTTTAACTAGTCAAACATTTATAAAAGCCCTACAAAACCCCTCTTCCAAACCTTCTAGGGATGGAAATTTTACAAACCGAAGATTATAAGAAAATGTCTAGTAAAAATACTAGAGTTTTGTGAAAGTGGGTAAGAATTGAAACAAAGCTACGGAATGAGAAATAGCAGAGATAGATTTATCTCATATTATTCTCGTCTAGAACAAAGCTCACGTATATATATATATAGGATTGAAATCTGAGGCGTCTCCTAATCGAATCGGAAGATCCACAAAAGTGGCAGAGAATAATGGAAGAAGAGATAACAAGATAAGAAAGACAACTAATCTAATAACCAACGTATCCTAACATTCCCCCCCTTATTACATTATTCTTGCAAATGTGACCTCTGAAAGATTCAAATTTCACTTTTCCAAGAGATTTAGTGAGAATGTCAGCAACTTGTGCTTCAGTAGGACAGTACTGGAGCTGAATTTGATGGTTCAAGACGTGCTCTCGAATGAAATGGCAGTCAATTTCAATATGCTTTGTTCGTTCATGAAAGACTGGATTCTGCACGAGCTTCAACACACTCTGATTGTCGCAATAGAGAATAGGTGACTGTTTTTCAGGAATTCCTAGGTCATCCATAATGCGACGTATCCATATCACTTCGCACATAGCTCCTCGTGCGGCACGATATTCTGCCTCTGTGGATGAGATAGAAACAACATTCTGCTTCTTGCTTATCCACGAGATAGGTCCAGATCCGAGATGAAATATGTATCTTGTAGTTGACTTCCTATCATCAACAGATCCAGCATGGTCCGAGTCGACATATCCCTGTAGAAAGAATTGATCATTCTTTTTATATTCCAGACCATAATTACTTGTTCCTCGGACATATCTCAAAACATGCTTTGCTGCATTCCAGTGACATTTCTTTGGCTCTTGCATGAACCTAGAAAGATAAATTGACATCATAGCAGAGAGATCAGTCTGGTGTATGTCAAATAGATGAGCCCTCCAACCAATTTCTGTAGAGTAGCATCTACTTGAGGTGAGTCCTAGAATCTTGAAAGTTGCAAGCCTTTTTCCATGGGAGTGGATATAGGTTTGATCGGACATTCTATACTTTTCCAGGAGTGTCTTGGCATACTTTGTTCTGGGAGACAAAGATGTGATGCTCCTTTTGCCATATTTCCAAGCCAAGACAGTAATGTAGTAGCCCCAAATCTGTCATGTCGAAGGTTCTTTTGAGATCATTCTTTACAATATCAACCTGATCTTCTGAACTACCAGTGATCACAAGATCATCTACATAAACAACCAGAATGATAATTTCTTTGCCTACCTTCTTTATATACAAATTTGAATCTGAGGGACTACGAGTGAACCCATGCTACAAAAGGTGATCGTTGATCTTGATATACCATGCCCTGGGAGCTTGTTTCAGTCCGTAAAGAGATTTGATGAGACGACATACCTTTTAGGCTGATTTTCATCAACAAATCCTTCAGGTTGGGTCATGTATACTTCTTCTTTCAGATCACCATTTAGGAAAGCACTCTTGACATCCATCTACTGAAGTCTCCATCCTTTCTGTGCTGCAAGTGCGCAAACTACTCTGATGGTCTTCATCTTCGCAGTGGGTGCAAAGGTTTCTTCATAGTCGATGCCTTCTTTTACGAGCATATCCTTTGGATACAAGTTGTGCTTTATATTTGTCGATGGATCCATCTACCTTATATTTTGTCTTGAAGACCCATTTGCAGCCTATGGGTTTCTTTCCTGTAGGCAGATCGACAAGTTCCCATGTCTGATTTTTCATGAGCGAGTCATATTCTGTTTCCATAGCTTCCTTCCAGTTTGAGTTGACCTGAGTGCTTCACGAACATTATCGCGGCTCGAGAGCTATTCATCGGTGAACTCATGAGTGAAAAGTCTACCTCATTTCTTGTTTGACTCCTTGTTTTGACTCTAGATGATGTATCTGGGAGTTGTTGCAAATTTGAGTCCTTGATAGTTCTTTGTACCCACTTCGGATGAGAACTTGACTGCTTTTGAGAAGAACTGTGTTGTTGCCGTGAGGATTGATGTGGAGTCACATTCTGCAGTTCTCCAAGGTCAACAAATAGTTCTCCTGGTAGCATTTCTTTTCTCTGAGTAGTCTCCTCCAGCTCATCATCTGATTCAGAGACTAATCGGTGAGATGTGTTTGGAAGTGAATCTTCTGTTGATACTATTGAGTCAAAGGATGACTCGTCACAAACCACATCCCGACTCTCGTATACTTTCTTTGTCTCAGGATCCATGAGATGATACACCTTCGAGGTAGTACTGTAGCCAAGAAGGATACATGGAGTGTTTTTGGCTCTACCTTCTTTCTCTTCTGAGCTGGGACATGCATGTATCTTTGTGTGCAACCAAATACTGCAAATGAGAAATTAATGGCTTTTACCACTCCATACCTCTTCTAGCGTCTTGTTCAATAGAATCTTTGTTGGTGCCCTATTGAGAAGATATACATCCATTTGTACTTCTTCAGCCCAATAGCGTTCTCCTAGCTTTGCAGTTGATAGCATGGAGCGAGCCATTTCCATCACTGTGTGATTGCGATGCTCAACAATGCCATTTTTTGGGCGTGTAGTGAGCATCGGTCGAGTCTTTGCTTAATGCCGTGATGGTTTAGGAAGGCCAAGAATTTCTTTGATGTGAATTCCCCCCTCGATCTGAGCGGAGTAGAAGAAGTGGTTGTCCAGACTCTTTGACAACACGATGATAGAAGTTCTGAAAGTGTTGAAGAGCCTCACTTTTCTGCTTTAGGAAATATACCCACATCTTGTGAGAGTGATCATCCACGAACAGCTGGAAGTATTTGTATCCTGAAAACGAAGCAGGCAATGGGCCGTTCAGATTGGTATGAACTACCTCCAGACATTTCTTGGCATGGAAGGTGCTCACTTGAAATGGATCTCTGTGTTGTTTTCCTGCAAGACAGCCAGGGACAAATAGGAAAGGAACTGGACAATTTGGGTAGTCCACGGACCATTGCTTTTGAACTCATCTAGTGCATGAACCAACCGACAAGTGTCCATATCTAAAATGCCATAAGGCAGTTGATTCTATTGTTGAAGCAGATAAAGCTACTGCAGAAGATGAAATAGTATCTAAAGAAAATAACTTATCTTTTACAAATGCTTTAGCAAGAACCATACCTTGTCGGGAGATTAAGCATGATTTAATGCCATTTTGAACAAGAAATTCAACCTTAAGGTGATGATTCAAGAGCTGAGTAACTGACAAAAGATTGCTAGTCAAGCCAGGAACATATAGTACCTTTGTAAGTGTACATTTTTGTGGCCCTAGAGGAATGGTCACATTCCCTATTCCTTCTGCAATGTACTCTTTGTCATCCACTATCCGAACTCGATCTCTAATTGGCTCTTCGTGTAGTGAATCAAACAGCTTCTTGTCACCTGACATATGCTTGCTTGCACCAGAGTCTATCAACCAGACTTTCTTCGTGGGCTGAGAAGTTTGAGAGACGAGTACAAGATTCTTACTACAATGGGCTCCTTCTGATGTCTCCTCATCAGATTCATCATCCTCTTGTTGGGCTGCAAGATGTCCTTTTTGCTTTCTCCAGCGGGGACGTCGTTTAGACTTTTGAAAATCTTCGCGCCTGGATGTGCTTGTATGGCTTGAAGGCCCTTGTTTCAGGCTGTTGTGCCAACAATGATCAGTGTCGTGAGTATTGGTTCTGCAAATGTGACACCATCTCTTTGACTTTTGATCTTTCTGTTTGGATTGCGCTGGATTTGGCTTCTCTGGGGGACCTTTCCGATTCTTCTAGCCACGATTAGGCTTTGAGAACAAGGCTTTGTCCTAAGACTCTCCATGTGATGAAGTGATAGCTTCTTCCTGCTGCAGCAAATTCACAAGCTCTTCGAATGTCACTGTTTGTTTAGACACATTCGGTGTTGTAAAAAGACTCAAAATTGAGAAGGAGTTCTCTCAAGGTGATTGGGACGAGCAGTTTATCGTCTACCATTTCACCGAGCACCAATAACTCCGATCTCAACTCAGCCACGCGACGCAGGAATTCCTCCACTTACTCGTCAGACCCCATAGAGAGGGTGTGCAAGCATTTGATCAAGATGAAGAACATTTGTCTAATTTTTGGCTTCATAAATGGTTGCCAACTTTTCCCTGGCCTCCTTGGGTTTCTCTGCATTCTGAACATGCGGTTGCACATCATCACTGATACTGAGCATTATCAGCATCAAGGCTTTAGCACTAGCCATGTCATATTTTATTAGTTCATCGGGGTGTGGGAGTAGGCATGAGACCACGCGTGACAATTCCCCATAATCCTTAAAACTGAAGGATTGTCTTCATTTTTGTCTTCCAGGCCGCAAAATTAGGCCCTTTGAGCAACTGAGCATCAGACAGAAGTAACTTCGGAGCAGACATTGTAATAAAAAAAAATTATTTATTTGAAAAAGTTATTACAATTTGGACTCACTGTCGAGAATGACTGGCTTGTAGATGCTCGCGATATTCACGTGCTGTGAGATGGCGACACTTTGCAGGGCGTTCTTCTTCATCATCACAATCTGCGTCGTATCCGGCTTCTAATTCTTCCCGTACTCGCTTTGCTTGGCAGCTGACGTCGAAAAGAAAGTACTCAAGGAGTCCTTCTTGAACAAGTTTGTCGAATGCAAGATTGCCGCAATTTTGAAGCTCGTTCAGCAAGGAAAAGTAGAACCCGGAGCTCTCAGGAGCTTCTCCACGGTGTTCTCTGGCTGGCGAGTTGATATTGTGGCTTTCAGCTGTGGCGACCGTGTTGTTGACGCTTTCAATCGAGTTGTCTACACTCGACATTCGATGTAGTGTAGAAGAGACTGTTATAGACTCAAAACTACCTCGACAGCATTTGAAGGTCTCCACGCACAGAAATAAATTCTCTCTCCCGGCGAGATCTCCACGTCCAGCTTGTGGTCTCCAACATGCTCAGACAGTCTCCACGGAAGAGTTGTCTTCAATACGCTCAGGTTTCGAACATGGCTCGGCTGGCCGTGAGTTCGATGTAAATGATTTGAGTATCGCTGAATCCAACCGGGATTCTGATTACATTCGATCACTGGGAGAACAGAATCCTGATGTTTCGGCTTTTGATGGCTACTCAAAGCTCTTCACTCAGACAACAGACCAGCTTCAGAAATCAATCTCACAATTACAGAAATGGCCGAGTCCCATTTTCAAGCAATTTTTTTATCAGATGCTCAGACATGGGTCGGAGCTGTGTAAGGGAATTTTAAAAAAAAAATCAACAATTGAACAGCAGCAGTTCCCCATGCAACAACAAGATTGTTTTCACCTCCACGTGGCAGCAAGATTGTTTTCACCTCCACGCGGCAGCAACTGTCTTTGCTACACAGGTCGAAGTGGAAATTTGTTCTCCACCCGCTGGATCTGGGCCTCCGACACTCCCTTCTCCACCAGCAAGAATGTTTCCTCACGTAGCACACTATTCCACGTAGCAGCAAAGCTTCAGGCGCTAGAAGGAGGGCGAAGAAAAGCTTCAGGCGCAAGTTCAGTGGAAAGCGTGTTCAAATGGCACCCCTCGGCATGCGTGCTAATAATTTATCACCATATGCGCAGAACTGGAACCGTTATGGCGGGCAAAACGGACCCTGGGGAAATCTCCTTCACTCAAAAAACTGTCCAACGCCTCCCAGATCTCTGCCACGCTCTGATACCAAACTGAAACAAAGCTACGGAATGAGAAATAGCAGAGATAGATTTATCTCATATTATTCTGTCTAGAACAAAGCTCACGTACAGTATATATAGGACTGAAATCTGAACTGACTCCCTAACTGAACTGAGAAGATCCACAAAAGTGGCAGAGAATAATGGAAGAAGAGATAACAAGATAAGAAAGACAACTAATCTAATAACCAACGTATCCTAACAAGAATTTCGTTGTTTAGGGTCCAAACAGAAAGCCGATAGGAAACCCAACTTTTAAAGTTTAAAAAAATCCAAAAAGTGCAAAATGGGGTAATGAGGCTCCTAAAGGAGCGACAAAGAGAATGTAAATGGTAAAAATAGGTTGAACTACTGCTTGATGCGACTCTATATATAACAAAGAACACATACTACACTTGACATCTCTCGTTATGGGCCCAGTGTTGTTTTGCAAGTCTCTCGGAAATAGTATTTTTAACTTTCCAATGTAGAAAAAGTGGTTGTTTTAGTTAACTCATCTATCTCTCACCAAAACCAATGGACACAAGAACCAAATTTTAACACCCTTGTTTTAACAATGTGGGAGGTTGTGGTCACAACATGGTTGATCGGTAGAAAAATTAAGAGGTTTTATTTTGTTGATTACACTAGTCGTATTGTTAAAATTTATCATTGTTTGAGTATGTAATAGTTTAATATTTTCATTTTATTGCAAATGGATAACCAAGTTATATGAGAATTATAAAATATAAAGGTAAGGAGACCATGCTTGAGGGGAAACAATTGGGCCAAAGCTGTGAAGCTTGATTACGCATCTCCACAATTCATTTCCTTAAACGGTTGTGTGCTTCGGAACACTCCAATAAATGTATTTTCTTGAAATTTTTAAGAGAATCTTCAATAAAACCATTTGTGCATACACAAAATATGAAACATTCCATGAGGCTATAATTGTATATCATTTCATGAAGAATGAATCCGCTTCCTTGATCCATTACTCCTCTAGTGTACTTTTCACAACATAGCCTAGTTGAAAAATAACTAGGTCAAGCTAATAAACGAGATATAGATCTCGATGTATGAAAACTCACTAAGATATAATGATTTGAAACCAAGGTAAAATATTGAGATCAAAACATAGAGAGCTAGGTTTTCATCACAAGAAGCTAAACCACATAGATACCATGACCAAGCTAAAGAAAAATATGGGATTTTTGAGTAGGATCAAGTTTGTAACAACAGAGAGATATGAAATTCATCACAACAAGATAAGCATAGCTCACTCTCACTAAAGGAACAAATACAACAAAGATACATCTCAAGTCAAGGAGAGAAATACCATAAATGAGCTCAATTCAAGCAAGTTACGACCCACTTTGAAAGTGTAGAACTCAAGGAAGTAAATAATGCAAAAGAACCACAACAGTGGGCTCTTTAAACACTAATAACTGAACTCCAACCCCTTAAATACAACACAAGTATCTTATAGAGCTAACCAGGAGCTCACAATGATAATGTAGGTCGAGCAAAACACAACATGACATCCTAGTAGAGTAGAAATGAATAGGTCATAATTATAAAACAATGTTGAGCTAAGTAGAGGGAAAAATACCAAGCATATGTAAGAATATGGGCACAACTAGTGCCAAAGAAGAAGGTAAGTGGAAACTCCAATGTAAAAAACCATAAAACTTGAACTTTTAAAAAAATGGTATCCAAGTAAAAGGCGCAGACTTGGAGGAAGTAGGAAAAGCTATGGAATTTTTATTTACACCTAGCCATTTCATTTTATTGAAAGGTTATAATCCTTTTCAACAAACCATTTTTTAAATATCCCTACAGTCCAAGCATTCCTTGAATCAAATCTCTTTGAGGTGCTCTGGAAAGCAATTCATATGTCTGTGTAAGGTTCAACATTATGCATACATGTATACCACAACAATTACAACTATAACATCGACAAAATTCCTCTATCTTTTATGCTTTGAAAAACATCCACACCATTTTCCATCTCTCGATATTTTGGCAGAGGATGGAAGTGTACTGAGTAAAAATGCAAACCAATCATATACAAATATAACACACATAAAAACAGGATATTGTTTTGTGGCTTACATAGTTTGATACATAACACCAACATAGGATCACTTTGGATAATAGATAACACATGAGCCATTTGTTTAACAATGGACCCATATATATCACATGATAAAACCATATACATGTCAATGCCACACTTTCCCAAATGAATGATAGCAATAACCCAACCACAAGAAAAGGGACTCAAGGATTGGAATACCCACAACACATCATTACCATGATTACATCTTCATTATGATTAAAATTCCAATAACATTATTATGTAATGATAATTTTCTCCATTTTCCACCTACAGATTCTTAAATTTATTTCACATTCAACTTACATTTTGACCATTTACGTTGTCCCATTATCCCTTACGACAATCTCCATAACTTAAATAATTATTTTCCATATTTTAAATTTCATACAATGTCACTAATTATCTCATTCTTGTGTTAAAGGTTTGTTTCTTAAAATATGTTTATTTTAAGTTTAATTTTACCATCAGTAAGCACGGGGACCATCTAGAATTTTTCAAGGGAAAAAAATAATATGATTCAAAGGAGGTGAAAGTTCATGTTTCCCTTTCCTATAAAATTCCTTCCATAAAAAGAACATTTTTTCTCATACTATGGTTTTTTAGAGTTCCAAATTTAGTTTGATTCAATTAAGATTTTACATGTTATAATTTTATTTTATTTTATTTTTATTGGACTCTATATTGGGTCAAATGCCTAGTCCCACCAAGAACAATTTGTATCCGTTCTTAACAAAAACTCAATGCTTAAATTAGTTGTAGGGGCTTCAAGTGATTTTTTTTTCCCAAACCATTATCACATATACTCTTGTTTCTCATTTCATTTTGTTTCTTAGGTCTCTTTTGTGCATTGCTTTATAAAATAAAGAGTTACGAAAGTACTTGTCTAACATCTTCAAAAAGTATATGATTGGAAGCATTGTAACTTCACATTAACCCCAAGTTAAAATCCTAATCAAATAAGGTTTATTTTAAATTCTAGTTTCATCTAAGGATCTACACCTCAACAAGATATTAGTTTAAGGTGGGAGGAAATATTTATGCTAAACAACCTTTAAGAAAGACCAAGGTGTTATGTTGTTAGCAACCAAGGTAACACATTTAATGAGAGGAACTAAAGAGTTCATTAACAAGAGCTTAATTCATAGTACAACTATTTCACTATCTCCATATGTTTCGTTTGGGGTTCAACAAGGAATTCATTTCATGACAATCAAAAATTCTATATCTAATTCGTAATACTTGGTAATCCACTAGGATACTAAGGGAGTAATAGCTATACTTACTCCATAGATGGTAATTTTACACTGCATAGTAATTCCTTCGAACAAGGACTCTTAAGGTGACTTCAAAGGTGGTCTTCACCACTCAACACAGTGTCAGACCTGAAGTGAAGACATTCTCCTTACCCCACACATGGTTACCATACCTAGAAGGAAACCACATACTTGAGATAAAGTAAACACCATGCCAGTCCTACAAAATGGGTTCACCATTAAGTTATACATGAATCTTATATTATAACGCTCAACTAAAAAAACCGCTCGAGACCTAAGAACAACCTAGGTTTAGTTAGGAAAAGTTAATTTTTTTTATTTTTTTATTTTTTATTTTTTTTTCCCAACAAAATTGTAGAGTCCATTACAAGAGTTATTGAATCATCCAACATAACACTAAGAGATTTAAAGTCATCCCTAACATAGATAGGTTATGTTCTTGCGGGGCGGGTGGTCTGATTTCCCTAGGTAAAGAAGTAGGGCACAGAAGAGATTTCCCCGAGTTCGGAAGAAACTCCTTTTCTCCCAAGAACAAAATACAGGTGCACAAGAAGCTCTAGGCATGTAAGATGTGCATGCAAGATGCATGCAAAAGAAGCTCTTCCTCTTCTTCGTGAACTTCAGAAGGCCATAAATTTTGATAGTGAACTTGGTTTTTCAAAGCGAGGACTTATCGGAAAGCTCTTGATGTTATCTTAGCACAAAAATATTAAGAATTTAATATGGATAAAATTTTCAGGGTCAATTTTTAGAAAAACCCATGCAAGATTTTAAACTGAAAACTTGTAACATTTGACTTATAAAATTTTGTTCAATTCGACCTCCTTCCTTTCTCAACATGCCAAATAGACATGGAGGGTTGCTATTAGATGGATTTAGGATGGATTTCAAGGTATAATTTTTTCAATTGAAGATTAATTCGAAATTTCCTTTCTTTTGCAGCAAAACGACTACAGTTTTGCTTTCTCTCGATTTGAAAGGTTCTTTAAAAAATTCTTAGTGTTTTATTTTTTTGGGGTAATTTTGATAATATTAAGTTCAATTCAATGTTTTATCTTATTTCTCATTGTCATAGGGGTTATTATGTACATTTTATAATAAAATATTTTCTAGCACGAAATTTTCTAACAAATCTCTACAACTTTGAATTCGAATTAATCCATTTGCATTTACTAAGCTTAAAACATGAATTCATTCTTAACAAACACTACAATGTTATATTTTATTCAATCAACAGGTATAACAAGAATGCAATTTCTATTTCTTTCCAAAACGTGTTTTCCACATAGAGGGTGCAATATTTCTAATTAAACTTTCCAAACATAGATTTCAAATATATTTCAACACAGGTTTCCAAAGAACACCAAATTATTTGAACAAGGTAAACAACTTCCATTAAATCAGACATGATATGTTTACAACTTTCATTTCCATTTCATTCCTAAAAGAAGAATATAAATCTTTCCTTTCTTTTATTCAAAACAAGATTACAAAGCATATCTCTTTCACATTTCAAATTACAACTATCATAGCCAATATAAATCATTTCCACCGCAAAATATATTACATTGTCATCCACTTGTAGTGGGAAAAAGGTTTTACAAATAGAACTCTCATAAGGGATTGTTAAGACTATCTTTTCCTTTGCTCCAGAACAGCAACATGAAAATCCATCATTCTCCAATTTTGATCAGAACAAAGGTAGGGGAAAGGAAACTCTCTCTACCCAACCAATACATCCAATGAAAGGAAAATTCATCCTTACTCATTGGCCCTCGAGCCCCAACCAAAATGTAATAGAAGATGTTATTAAACTCATCGCAACAACAAGCTTCCACACACACACAATGTAATTCACATTTAAAAACACAATCCAAAACAAAGTGTAGTTTGCAACCACTTTAAGACATAACATACAAAACTCGGGGTTTATCATGCAAGCCAAAGGAGCAAGAAACTATGGGGATGCTACTTATGAATCCCAAAGAGGAAATAGGTATCACCACCGAGAAGAAACCTTTGAAATACATATCATTTCAAATCCCTGACATAACATTATGCCTCCCCCAAATACCTCTTATTCCTCACACTTCCTTATGCCCCCAACCTCTTATGGTACCCCATAACGAGTAAACAAATGCATGTTATTTCTTTTTACAAGGAGTAATCCAAATCCCAACTCCCTCAATACTAATACCTCACAAAAACACTTATGTCTCCCTTAAGAGTACCACATAGTCTTCTCCTACACCATCCCTAAGCCATCTACCCAATCAACAAACAAAAAAAATAGAAAATTCAAACATTCAACCATTTACAAATGCACAAAATAAAAGAAGAGCATTTCAAGAGCCAAGCTTCTACCTCTCCATAATGAAGTTTGTTCCAAGGTTGTAAAACAAGAAGCTTTCCAATGCAAAATAGTCCAAGAGATCAACAATCTACAAGCATGCAACCATATTCAATCTTCTCCAAAAGCAAGAGCTCTCAAAACCCCTAAATAAATCTCCCAAAAATAAAGTGATAAAAGTGAAGCAACCCAAAAACACGCTAAAGAGTTATAATTTATAGAAGATGAAGGGGAAGAGGATGAGGTGGATCCATATAGGATGCCACTTCACACATCCTCAACTCCAACACAAAATTCAACTTCATTCTCTAATGCATAATCAATAGGTGGGTGAATAATATGACAGTTTTACTTACACACTCAAATCAAACCCACACCCCATAAGGACTGAAATTAAAACATGTAAGAAAAGTGCAATAAAAACATTCAACATGACTTATAAAAATGCATAAAGAAGGGATAATTTGAACTCTCCAACCATAGGTAAGGTTGGTAAATAAATTTAAGAGGCATGGGACAAGTTTAACTTGTCCCACAAGCCTCTAAAATCATCCTCTAAGGAAAAATTCGAATTTCAAAAAGATGAAGTGTTTCGTACTCAAAATAAACTAACATATCTCTTACACATCAATTAAACATTTCTTACAACACTTTAATTCAATGCCAAAAACTCTATTAATTACTTTTTGTGACATATTTTAATTAATTATCTTAACAACATGATTACTCACAATATTAACACACCATTTAGTAAATAATGAAAAGTCAATGTACCACAAAATAAACACATGCAAACATTAACAAAGGGACCAAATAAAATAAATACATAAAATCCTTTGGTCACATTCATAGGTGATCCCCAATGGGAATCCCGAACAAAAATCAAACACACAAAAATAAATACAGTTGCCATGGTGACCTTATTGAATTCATCTAGAATTCCAAAGAGGTTGGTCTCTAATCCCTCGATGTTTGTTGTGATATTTTTAACCTGTAAAAATAAAAATACCTCCTTCGGCCTCATGGCCATATCAGAACATCTAAATGAATATAAATATAATTTCAAGATCATCAATATATGTGAATCACAATAATCATCAAGATAATCATCAATTATCACTTACAATTTCTTCAACAACTATATTTTCATCAATTTTAATTCAATTCTCATTTTCTAGGTCTCCTCAAAATGTCAAAATATCACAAGTCAAAAAAAAATCCATAACATAACCATGTCAAACAAAGTATATCAATATAAATATCTAAAATGTCTCTAATAATCATCACACATCATATAATAATCACAATCAACAATAATCCATGATCGAACATCTAACATCATACTAAATCAAAACTATAATAATGTCCATGATATAGTCAACATTGTCATGATTAGTATCAAAAGGTGTGAAAGGGAAGTAGGCACTACATCCCACTTCCCTTAGATGCAACTTCCACCTAGAAGTCACTAGAATAGATGGGGAAACCGAACTCGTAACAATGTAGCATCGTCATAAGTAGTTGCAGTCTCATCATATTTGTCACTTGCACTTGCACCTGATCAATCTCTCTTCCTCGAAGGCCCATGGCTCTGCTATATCTATAATGTGAATGGGCTCCACTGTCACTTGCCCCTAATCCTACATCTGCAATGAGGTCCAATACATCACATGACATGGATCTGCAATATATCTCCTAAGGATTGAAACGTGAAACACTTCATTTATGTGAGACAAGCTAGGTGGTAATGCTAGACGGTAGTCTAAAGGGCGATACGCTCCAAGATCTCAAAAAGAAAAATGAATCTAGGAGTTAACTTAGAACCTTTTCCGTAACGGATAATGCTCTTATGTGGCTGACAAGAAGGAACACCTTCATGCCCACATAAAAACTACGATCGATCCTATGCTGATTTACATACTACGCTACTGTCCTAAGCCTCCTACAACTGTCTAATCAAAACCACCTCTTTTGTTCCATGTCTGTAACAAAGCTAGTCCAAGAGGAACCATGTCCTCTAACTGTCCTAGCTAAGAGGTGTCTGCACTCTCTTCCATACAAATCCTAAAAATGAGCCATGCCTATAGAAATCTAAAAACTATTATTGTAGGAAAACTCCGCCAAGTATAGGTACTCCTCCCATCTCGATTGATGGTCCATAACATACATCCTGAGCATATCCTCTAAAATATGATTCACCCGCTTCATCTGTCCATCTATCTTGGGGTGATATGTTGTGCTGAAGTTGATCCTCATCCCCAAGTCATGTTGAATGGTAGTCCAGAAATGGGAAGTGTAAAAAGGATCATGGTCAAAAATGATCTTCCATAGAATCCCATGCAACCTGACGATCTCATCCAGATAAAACCATGTAAATTCACTAGCTATTTAAGTGGTCTTCATGAGAAAAAAATGAGCCACTTTTGTCAATCTATCCACTTTGAACATGATTGCATCATGGTGATATCTCGACATCAATACCCCAACAAAAAATTCCATGGAAATTGTGTCCAACTTCCACTCTAGTATAACATGAGAAAAGAGAAGGCCGGTTGGATGTTGATGCTCGGTCTTCACTTCATGGCACTATAAACATCATGAAACAAACTGAGCCATGTCTCTACATAGTCCTCTCCAGGTGATATAACTGTCTCAAGGTACTGTACATCTTATTCACCCCAAGATGGGCTGAATATGGTGCACAATGTGCCTCTGTCAAGATGTCCTACCTCAAGCCTCGTCATTTGGGAACATAAATCCAACCTCTGTTCTGAGAAGTCCATCTCGCCTCTAATGATAAACCATCAAAATTATCTTTAAGGGGTCTCTAAGACGGGATCTACTCTGCAAAAGGATCCTACTCTACAAATGTATGCCCACCGGAAGTGGCCATAACCACATTTCTCTGTCGGTGAGAGTGTCTACAACCACATTATCCTTCCCCTTCACATGCTTTATCTCCATATCATACTCACAAAGCAACTGCATGCAACGTTGTTGGCTAGTTTTGAGATTGGGTTGCATGAAGAGGTTGTGAAGACTCAAGTGATCTGTCGTGAGTGTGAATCTTTGACCAAGAAGAAAGTGTCTCCATCAAACAAAATTGTGCAAAAATACCACAACATCAAGATCATGAGTTAGATCACACCTCCAAGTCCTACCAAAGAAGCATTTATGCATAGAAAAAAACTCACCCCTGTGGATCCGGCACTCCAAGAATGGGTGTTGTCATGAGGCACTCCTTCAATTTCTGAAGGCCTACTCACATCTATCTAACCAATCAAAATTCTTCCCTTTATGCTAAAGGGATGTAATGTGGTGTGTAATCTAAGAGAAGTCCTGAACAAATGTCCTATAATAACCTACTAATCCCATGAAACTATGCACCTTAGTCATAGTAGTGGGTCTTGCCAATCCATAATAGCTCTAAACTTGGAAGGATCGAATTTGATACCTTCCCCGGAGATGATGTGACCCAAATACTATACATGTATCGAAAGAGAACACAATTCTCCAAGTTCCCTTAAATATGCTACTAAAAAGACACTAAATAACTTGGAGAAGGTGTCGCTCGTGCTCTTCACGTGTACGTGAGTAAATAAAAATGTCATCAAGGAAGATGAGCATGAAGCGATCTAAGAAAGTCATGTTATCACTAAATCACAACACCCTTATGTTTACACAAGTGCATATACTTGATCTCATGGTGTGATTGGATAACATGGGTACTATCTCCAAGTTGTGGGACTTGCTACTTGAGATATACCTCCAGAAAAAGTTGGTTCTTACTCCTAAACTACCTGCCACAATCTACTCTAATGCAGAAAACTAACTATCCTAATCTAACTTTCCAAGGTACCAAGGAGAGAGAATGCATAAAAATGAAATCCTACAATACAACGGTGATATAACCGAGAAAAGGAGGGGTGTGAGATTAGTCTTCCGATGTGTGAAAAATAGAAGTAAAAATGCATACTAGAAGGGGTGATAACAGTTCTCCACAATCTGGAAAATGCATTCACAACAATATTTCATACATGCACAATAATAATGAGTCCTTGCAAGAGCATAAGATAGACACAACACATTTGTAATCAAGGTTGAAGGGGCAAGAAGAATGCAAGAAAACACAGCAGGGGAAGATGCATCCACAAACTTGTATTTTATTGCTTCATGATATGCACAATTCAATATGTTACAAGATAAGGGCCTGGATCACCATGTAAGGAGTCCACTATAAGGGCCTACAACACATTGGCTTCACAAAGCAATTTTGACAGAGCTTTGCTACAACTAAAACTACCCTCTTTACAATGAGCCCAACACTCCAATTTATAGGAAAATGAGAAGAGAGAGAGAAGGGGAAAATGGAAATCCTAAAATCTTTCCTTCAACCACTTGTAAGAGGAACTAAATGGAGTGAATTGATTGTATGTTACTTGAAAAATTCTCCTCATACTATCCCAAGTGCTATAGCAGAGAAGGAATGATGACCATGCCTCTTAATTACACTCCCAACTACCAAATAAAACACTTTCATGAACCCAGCCACGTTTTATGAAAAACCCCATATATTTCTCATCAAATCCATAATTTATTAATTGTTTTGCATTTGGCTTGAAGCCATGATTCCAACAAAGTAGCAATTTTGTGTGATTTCGTTGAGAAATGTAAAAGTTATGGCCTTTCAAGTGCGAGTAGCTATGCGGGTATTTTCTATCATTTGACGGGAATGAGCATTAAGCGATCGAAGATGAATATATTTCTTATATTTAAATATATCTATCCTCATTAAAATTAAGAAATCAAATGTTATGAAAATCGAGTTCGGAGTCAAAAGTTACAGCCGTTTGAAGTTTGGGATGTCAAAATTTAAATTTTCCTTTGAATTGTGGGTATTGTGGCAAAATCCATCGGGTCCGCATGTCCGGATGTCCCGAAACATTCTTCCACATCACCCGATTCAAGCTTCCGTGTCCCTCTGCATCTACCTTTCATTCCTTTGGGCCATGAGGGATGTTGACTTCGCATTCCACCGCATCCATAGGTCCCTTTTGCGGCCTTTTTCCTTCTGCGCCCTACACATACTTTTGTCAGACTATCCTGCAGACCGCATGGAACAAAAAATTTCACTTTTGCTGATTTTCACTACCTGACCATTTCGCCTTTGCACATCCCATGTGTTCATGATCCACACTGTACACATGGACTCGCCTAGGAAAAAATGTCGATTTATTCAATTCCTTTGTTTTTCGGCCCCAGGACATGGTACAACAAAGCTTGGTACAATTTGCATTGGTATGACCTATACCCTCCGGACCATGCAATGCTTTAAAAAAATCCTGAATTCGTTGTTTTTGGATTTTTTCCTTGGATGGGGAAGTTAGAGAGAAGCCAAGGGGACCCATAAAACACAATTTTTGGCCTTGAATAAATTTTACTTGCTCGGGAATGAAGAATTTGATTCATGTTATCAAAATTACCTTGAGGGGTAAATTTTGGATAACAAGTCCTAAATACCCCATTCATTAAACTCAAACCTGAAAGGCACCACTATGAACTCATAGTGCCCATATCTCATACGAAAAGCATTCTTATGGATATCCGCCTCCGTAATCCTCAGTTGATGGTAGCCTGACTTAAGATCAATCTTAGATAAAGGTGTGGCTCCCTTCATCTGATCAAACAAATCATTTATGTGTGGAAGGGGATAACGATTCTTGATCGTTGCCTTTTTCAACTGGTGGTAATCAATACACAACCACAAGGATCCGTCCTTCTTCTTCACAAAAATCACCGGTGCACCCCAAGGGAATACACTAGGACATATTAGGCCTTTCTCCAAAAGGCCCTTGAGTGGTAACTTGATCTCACAAAGCTCTAGTGTGGTCATCCGATAATGTGCTCGTGAGATAGGATATGCTCTAGGAACTAGATGTATATGAAAATCAATCTCACGTGGGGGTGGTAACCTCGGTAGCTCCCCTGGAAAGACATCTGAAAAATCTCTCAGAAAGGGATGGTCATCTAGTGATGGTCCACTATACCCATCCTCGATCTATCACCGACTATGACAACATACATCTAATAACCTGTCACACACAAATGCTTAAGTTGCATAGCAGAGATGGTGTGAATGGAAACATGTCTCCTAACCCCTAAGATCACTAAATCAACTCCTAGATCATCTACACAAGATATGATCTTGTGGTAATAATCCATTGTGGCTTTGTGTGTAGATAAGCAGTCCATTCCCAAGATGACTCCATAAGATCCCAATAGAAGGATACGAAGATCCGAGGTAGTGGTGAAAGGTCCCAAATCCACTACACACTCCTTAACTAGGGATTCTACTTAGATCTTGGCTCTATAAGCCATATTAACATCCCAAACTAAGACCCCGCCTAACTACCACCACTGCATCACTCCACTAAATATGGTGTACTAAAAGAATCGAAGAACAAAAATCAACTAAAATAGAGGTATAAATACCACTAATGCTACCTGTGGTCTCAATAATGGTACTCTGATGCTCATCCTGGTGGTTCTCAATCGCTGCACAGATTTGATGACTATGTCTCATGTCACCAATGGTAGGCTCTGAGATCTATGTCTTACCGTTGTTAAGAGGGTTATGAGGAAATATCTCAAAAATTTTCCATCAACACCACAACCAAAACAACCATCTAATCCTCTCCCATGTGTAGAAAGTTTGGTCGGTACTCTGGAGGTATGTGGTGTGGATCACGATGATCTAGCTACGGAGTGCTAAGGTCTCTCTGGCAAGCTCCTACTCACCGAGCTCTCTAGGAACCTATTTCCTAATGGGACCCCTAGGAGGAGGCCCCATACTCGAAATTTGTGTGCATCAAATTTGTGTGGAGGTCTATAAGGTGAGCGGGACTACTTCTACTACTATTGTTGTGGTCTCGAAACATGACTATGTTAAACCATGTCCACCATGAGGAGGAGGTATTGACCCCCTCAATTTGTTGTCTTGCGTCTATTATATACAGACTCGGACTCGATTTCTAGCCCACTAGGTCTTTCCCCGAGTCTCCTCTGCTATATAGGCCTTCTCAACAGCCTTAGCTAATGTCTATGGACAATGGATCTGAACTACACCTCCAATGTATATATTCAGGCCCCGGATGAACTTGTGGATCTATACCTTCTCATCCTACATGTAATCAACATACTAGAGTAGATCCAAAAATCTACTCTCATACTCTACTACTATAAGAGATGCCTGTCGGAGGTCATGAAACTCATTTATCCTCGTTGTATGAACCTCCATGACAAATATCTACTTGTGAAATGCTCCTTAAAGATCTCCCAGGTAACTATCTTAGAATCTATGTGGAGCTTCTACTCCTCTGTCCTCCACCAGACACCTACTTTGTCTCTTAAGAGATGGATCGCAACACAAGCTTTTGTGTTGCTAGAAAAAGGGTAGAGCTTAAATCATCTGCTCAAGCTCACCAACCAGGCCTTTTCCTTAAATCCACCCATGTCACCAGAATAATGTGATGGACCTAGCTTCAGAATCTCCCTGATGTGGTATGAAGCTATAGTTTGATGATCCCTAGGCCTCCTGTCAGGCTCATCTCTAAGCCTAGGGCTCCGAGACCTATCTTTGTGTCCTAAAACTCAATTTCCCTCCCCCCTTTGTGGTGATTCTACTCTGAATGACTCCACGTGGGAGTTCTCTCATCTATTCTCATCAACATTCGAAGAGATGCACATGAGCCTCAACATATGTCACCCTATCATATCTGACCAGCCATGCCCCTATGGTCCCTCTGCGTAGAGTGGAATTAACATCCTGGATTGTCTGTAAAATATGTGGTAGGATAGCTGCTATAACATGATCTAGTTGTGGTAAGTCTAGGTCTATGTGAAAATACCCCTCGTCTTATCCATACCTCCGCATAGACGACCAAGGTGAAATTTAGTTCATTTTCTAGGTTTTACTAAGTTTTCCATGTTCACTAATTATGAAATTTCAAACAAGTTGTTCTCTAGATTTGAAAGTGTTCTAAGTTTAATATTGTACTAAGTTTAAAGTTTGTGTCTCAAGTTTTCTAGTGTGCCCAAGGGTCCAAGATTTTGAACCCATGGCTCTGATACCAAGTGTAACGCCCAACTAAAAACTACCACTCGAGACCCAAGAACAACCTAGGTTTAGTTAGGAAAAGTTAATTTTTTGTGTATTTTTGTTTTTGTTTCAGAAAAATTCCAAATTCCATTACTTGATTATCAAATCATCCTATATAACACTAAGAGATTGAAATTATTCCCGAACAAAGATAGGTTATCTTCTTATGGGGCGTGTGAGAAGATATTTTCAGGCGCGAAGTATGGCGTGGAAGAGATTTCCCAGGCACGTAAGTAGGGCACGGAATGGAAATTTTCCTCCTGGTGAACAAGAGAGGAATAGGAGAAAATATTTGTCAGGCGTGAAAGACATGCATGCAATAATCTCTGGGCACACAAAAGCGCGCACACACAAGATTCACGCACAAGATGCATGTGCAAGAAGCTTTTCTTCTTCGTGAAGTTTAGAAGGCCATAACGTTTCATAGGGAACTTACATTTTAGAAAATGATGAGTTTTCAAAATCTCTTGACATTCTCTTTGCACATAAACATTAATAATTTAATTTGGATAAATTTTTAAGGGTAAATTTTGAGAAAACTCTCTACAGGATTTTAAAATGAAAACTGGTAACATTTGACTTATAAAATTTTGTTCAATTCGACCTCCTTCCTTTCTCAACATACCAAATAGACATGGAGGGTTTCTCTTAGAGGAATTTAGGATGGATTGCAAGGTATAATTTGATGGATTGAATATCAATTCAAAATTTCCTTCCTTTAGCGGCAAAAAGCGATTGCAGTTTTTCCTTTGCTCGATTTGAAAGGTTATTTAAAAAATTCTTAAGTTTTTTAGTTTGTTTGGGGTCGTTTTGTTCATATTATGTTCAATTCAATGTTGTATCTTATTGCTCATTTTGTAGGGGACATTTTGTACGTTTTTAATAAAATATTTTCCAAAGATAAGAAATTTTCTAACTGAGCTCTACCACTTTGAATTCAAATTGATCCATTTGAATTTACTAAGCTTAAAACATGAATTCATTCTAAAACAACACTACAATGTTATATTTCTTTCAATCAATAGGTAGAACAAGAATGCAATTTCTATTTCTTTCCAGAAACATGTTTTCCACATAGAAGGTGTAATATTTCTGATTACACTTTCCAAACAGAGATTCAAATATATTTCAAACACAGGTTTCAAAGAACATCAAATTATTTGAACAAGGTAAACAACTTCCATTAAATCAGACATGATATCTTTACAACTTTCTTTTCCATTTCATTCCCAAAAGATAGAATATAAATCTTTCCTTTCTTTTATTCAAAACAAGAATATAGAGCACATCTCTTTCACATTTCAAATCACAACTATCATAGCCAATAAAAAACATCTTTCCACCAAAAATATATTACATTGTCATCCACTTCTAGTGGGAAAATGGTTTTACAAATAGAACTCTCACAAGGGATTATCAAAACTATCTTTTCCTTTGCTCCAGAACAGCAACATGCAAATCCATCATTCTCCAATTTTGATCACAACAAAGGCAAGGGAAAGGCAACGCCCTCCACCTAGCCAAAACATCCCATGAAAGGAGAATCCATCCTTCTTCATTGGCCCATGAGCACCAACCAAAATGAAATAGAGTATGTGTTTCAACTCATGGCAACAATAGGATTCCACACACACAAATGCTAATTCACATTTTAAAAAAACAGTCCAAAACAAAGTGTAGTTTACAACCACTTTAAGACATAACAAACAAAACTCGAGACATCATCATGCAAGCAAAAGGAGAAAGAAACTATGGGGATGTTACTTATGCCTTCCAAAGGGGAAATGAGTATCACCACTTGAGAAGAAATATCCAAAATACATATCATTTCAATCCCCTAACATACCCTTATGCCTCCCCTAATACCCCTTATTCCTCACGTTTCCTTATACCTCCCTAACCTCTTATGGCACCCCATAACGAGTAAAGAAATGCAAGTTATTTCATTTTACAAGGTGGAACCCACTCATACCTCCCAAAAACACTTATTTCTACCTCAAGTGTACCCCATAATCTTCTCCTACACCATCCCTAAGTCATCCACCTAACCAACCAATAAATAAAATAGCACATTCAAGCATTCAACCATTTAGATATGCATAAAATAAATGAAGAGAATTTCAAGATCCGGACTCCTAAGAGATCAACAACAAGCTTTCCAATGCAAAATAGTCTAAGAGATCAACAATATATAAGCATGCAACTATCTCCAATCTTCTCCAAAATCAAGAGCTCTCAAAACCCCAAAAGAAGTCTCCAAAAATAGAGTGATACAAGTGAAGAAACACAAAAAGAAGCTAAAGAATTTTAATTTATAGAAAAGGAAGGGGAAGAGAATGAGGTGGATCCATGTAGGATGCCACTTCAAAAATCCTCAACTCCAACACAAAATTCAACTTCATTCTCCGATGCAGAGGTGGGTGAATAATATGAAAATTTTACTTACACACTCAAATCAAGCCCACACTCATACGAAATGAAAGTAAAACATGTAAGAAAAGTGCAATAAAAAAATTCAACATGACTTACAAAAATGTATAAAGAAGGGATAATTTTAACTGTCCAACTATAGGTAGAGTTTGTAAATAAATTTAAGAGGCATGGACAAGTTTAATTTGTCCCAAAAGCCTCCAAAATCAACTGCGAGGACAAATTGAATTTTAAAGAAGATGAAGTGTTTCATACTCCAAAATCAACTTACATATCTCTTACACATTTCTTAGAACACTTTAATTCAAGGCCAACATCTCTATTAATTATTTTCTTATGACATATTTTAATTAATTATCTTAACAACATGATTACTTACGATATTAACACACCATTTAGTAAATAATGAAAGGGTCAATACACCACAAAATAAACACATGAAAACATTAACAAAGGGACCAAATAAAATAAATACATAAAATCCCTTGGTCACATTTAAAGGTGATCCCCACCATGGGAATCCCTAACAACAATCAAACACACACAAACAAATACAGTTGTCATGGTGACATTGTTGAATTCATCTAGAATTATAAAGTGGTTGGTATCCAATTCCCTGATGTTTGTTGTGATATTTTTAACCTACAAAATTAAAAATAACTCCTTCAGCCTCATGGCCATATCAAAACATCCAAATGAATATAAATATAATTTCAAGATCATAAATATATATGTGAATCACAACAATCATCAAGACAATCAATAGTATCACTTACAATTTCATCAAGAACTATATCATCATCAATTTTAATTCAATTCTCATTTTCTAGGTCTACTAAAAATATCCAAATATCACAAGTCCAAACAACATCTATAACATAACCATGTCAAACAAAGTATATCAACATCAATATCTAAAATGTCTCTAATAATCATCACGCATCATATAAGAATCAAAGTCAACAATAATCCATGATCGAACATCTAACATCATACTAAATCAAAACTATAATAATGTCCATGATATTGTCAACAGTTTCATGATCAATATCAAAAGTTGTTAAAGGGAAGTGGGCACTACATATATTAATGTTGACTATTGTAGTTAGATTTCTTTATTACATTTCCAAAGTAAGCAACACAACACCAATTATTTAATCATCTATTGCACATTGAAAAATGCTCTACAAGATATTAAATTCAAATTTATTTAACATATATATCAATCATTTTTACCATACGTAACTATGAATCAAAATTTCTCCTATGATTAAATGTTCATTCCCAAGGTATCCCTAAAACTAACATCTCATAATATTAGCGAAATTCAAATATAATTTTTTCTGTAACATGGGACTACATTATACATATATACATTTAACAATGGCCTATATAAATTACAATAATAAACAATAAATTGAAGAATGCCATTTCATAATCTTTTGTGCAGCCTACAAAACCATGTGAGCATGAAATCAAGATAAATCGTTGGAATGACATCCACTCGTATCTACGATAATTAATGTTTTTAGTTTCCCATTTACATATAATAATGATTATAATTTGAATTTGAAACAAAATGTTTAAAGACATGTATTCATTTCATTTCATTTCACTTCATTTCGTAACCAAGGAGAGAGAATGAGAAAGGAAAGAGAGATAAACACTATTTTCGAAAAATTCAAATTTCACACAACAAGCCACAAGATAGAGTTCAGACAGCTATTTAAAAGCGTCAAAAAGTTTCGATGGTTATTCAAGAACTGACCGGGATCCTACAACTTTTTTTTTAAAAAAATTTTTCGCTACCTACAAAATCATTCAATTCAGACTCAAAGGCTAAGAAACCACTTTCAAACGTTGTCTTCCTATGGACAAAAACACCACAGTTAAATTTCTATGTGTCCTCATACATACCAAGAATTTATAGGAAGCTGGCGGAATTCATAATGGAAAATTGTTTATGATTGGAAACTATTTTTTCAAGGGGGCCATCGGTCGTAATTGACCTATTTTTAAATGTTGAAAAGTTATCTTGAGGGCTCAGGAAACCATGTCCAAAACTAACATTCGATAGATGAACGTGCAAAGATAAAAATTCCTACAAGTTCACCTATATATGGATAATTCACTAGATTTGATTGAACCGAGAACTAGAAAGTTGTTTTCAAATAGCGAAAAGTTTTTTGGAGCCTCCAATCATAATTGGTCTAGTTTACATAGTCAAACCACAACTAGAGGCGTACAAAATGGATTTTCCAGTCTATCAAGAAGAGTGTTTTTCCCCAAACTGAATGTTCTAGGAAATTTCCTAGTAAAAATACTAGTGGTTTGCAAAGGTGCATAAGCATATCATTTTCCAAGGTTCAAATGGTGAGCTAATATGAAACCCAAATTTTAAATTTAAGTAGCTTCCTTCAGCTACAAAATTGTGTAGTAGGGCTCTAGAAGGGCGTAAACAATATCAAAAATGATCACTCAAGGTTGATTTAAGGACTGAAGTTACTCCTCACATAAAAAGGTACACATAGGAAACTTAACATCTCCTTTCCAGAGTTATGAAGGTATTTTTGCAAGTCTCCAAAAATTGTAAATTATCTGTTTTAACATAGGAGTAGTCAACTCATTTATAGGAAACTCAACTTCAAACTGTCAATAAAAATGGATATTGTAGTAACCTGTCAATTTTTCATTTTCTTGAAAGTTTCTAAGACCTTTTAACAAACCCTTTTTTTATTATATCCTACTATCATTGCGGTCCATGAGGCCACACTTTTGGTATTTAGTTGAATACTTAATATGCCACTAGAAGATGAATGTGAGGATCTATGAGTGAATACATAGTTGAGAAGGTAATTTTGGACATCTGAATGATGCATTACCTTATCATCAACTAGATTATATCAATCCTTTTTTGCTATCTGCGTGGTCGCATAGGGTAATGTAGGTATAGGGCTACGAGGGCATGAATCCCAACTATGAAACTACACAAATGTTTCCACCATTATATCATTTCTTTGTACAAAAATAAATAAAGTAACTCTTTATTTAGCACTCTCTATATTCTCACCTACAATTCCGTTCACCTTAATTGGAAGCTCATGTACCAAGATTTGAATTTTAGAGACATTTCTATCTCCACAATTACTGAAATAGCAACACTTTGTTGTTCTTGTGGAAGAACAATTTAATATAAACTACACCAATGATGGGTTTTGAATACTCTTTCTTCTTCATCTTTTGTATACCAAAAACAAAGCAAATGGTGGGTAGCATTCTAGTTTTCTCTAAGGGATGATGGAAACATGATTTAAATGCAAATACATATCCACATTTTTAAGGACATTCTATTAAACAATTCAATGCCTTGCGTAAGGCTCCTAATTTTTCATACATGTCTTCCATAACATTAACAACTACAACATATGACACTATTCCTCTATTTTTATAATTTTTTTGATCTCCGTAGCTTGATCCTATGACCCCATTTGACACAGGCTAGGATGATGTAGGCAAGGCATGTGGGAAATATTGCTTTAAATATCAAAATTCATTTTCTTGGAATACTTTCTCTCACCAAATAGTTTTAATACACAAATCAACGGATCAAAAATGAAAATAAAATCTCCCAAATCTTTGAATGGCATTCATATTTGTGTAAACATAAAAATCCATATCTATGCTATTGAATATCAAAGCAAGCGGACCCCTTGTCTGATGGACGCGGCCTAGGATAGAAAGATATATAGCTTCATAAACTATGGCGGCTAAGGATAACATAAAAAACCTAAAAATTAGAGCTCCCTTTAGTGCGGGGAAGGATGATTGAGACAATATGTTTGATGTATTTGCAACATCAATAGATCCTATACAATCCCTCCGCTTGCACATACCAAAAGCTTTTTTTCATGGGTCGAATGGAAGATGCAAATAGAGGTTCAAATCTACCAATTTGTGTGTGTAAATTTCTACAACTATCAAATATTCCTAAATTCAAAAGGTGTAGTGATTTAGCATGGATTTGGCCTTGAATTGTCAATAAAGTGGTAAATTTTTTATGTAAGGAAATGATAGGTCTGAAATTCTGTCAAGGATGTGTCATTCTCCATACCTTCGGAGAGACATCCCATATGCTGCCAACCTGACATATGAAATTCGAAAGGCAGCTCAATGTCTATAATCGAGTGGTGCATTACATGTCCCTCCTTATAAGAGCATCATTCTCAATGCAACATAACCTCGAATCTTGAAGTACACCTAGGAAAGAAATTCAATAATAACACATGTCATTTAATAAATTGACTTGTTGGTACAACGTGCAAATACGTAAGAAGATTAATTTTTGCAATATCCTGAATTTTAATGTTTTGTGAAGATTGGTAGTTATTTGTATTTTTCCTTTACAGTATTTATTAATCTCAAGCTCTTAATATTCATTGTTTTAAATTTTTTGTCTTATGTTTGTGGGCACCCAATACTAATTTTTCTCATGATGTATCACAAAACTCAACACAACACAAATGACCCATGATACATATTTTTACATACTTTCATGATAGTATCACATCACAAGACATATAATTCTACTATGAAAAAAAAACAAGATGTTCACATAACAAAGGATTTTTAACATTGATGTCATAGGCATGAATCCAACACACACATGTGTGACAAAAAAATCACCACGTAGATACATATAAAAATAGTTTCACATGACCCAAAGATCATGGTACCTTCACAGTGCTAAGACCATATCGAATAGTACATAGTAACCAAGAGGAGTGTCGGACTCAATCATAACAATACCTAACAAGACTCACAAGAGTACATATAACTCATAACACCTAACTCCACATATCAAAAAACATCATGAAACAAATCCACATACCTCCTAAAGCATCGAAATAAACTCCATATACCTCCCAAAGAATTAAAAACTCAATATATTTCCTAAATAGAAAGAATTATACTACCAAAACCAAGTCAGGTCACTCAACCATAGAGCCCCATAATGAATAGTGGGTCACTCAACCATAGATCCCCATAATGAATAGCGGGTCACTCAACCATAGATCCCCATAGTGAATAGCGGGTCACTCAACCATAGAGCCCCATCTCCTTTCTCCTTTTAATGAGGTCGGGTCACCCTGTGGCCTTGGGCGCATAAATCTTTGTCACCCCTAACCCAAGTGACATAATAACTTTGTGGTTCAACAACCCGCTAGTTATCTGTAAATCCTTGGGGCATACCCCCATACAACGAAGTGGGTCCATAGGTTTAACCACTTCATGGTGAAACCCATTAACCTATTCCAACACATTAAAAAATTAGAACAAAGAACAATCTTTTCAAATGCCAAGTTTAAAAATCCTAATCCTTGGGATAGGCTAGTAACACTTTAAAACATGAATATAAGGTTTAAAACTAAGAAAAAAATAGCCAATTATCCATAGTTAGTGAAAAAAATACGCATCCTAGTGCAGCAACCAAATAAAAATCCCAAAATATAAGAACACATCAATCAAGAAAACTACTATTTCTTGCAAGCAAAGATATCTTGATCAATTTATGAATAAAATATGTATTGAAAAATAACACATTACAATTACTATTTTGCCTAATAAGGCCACCAAAGGGGTACTCATTGAGTTGCTAACACTTGGATGTCAAGCCTCAACTTGTAAAAAAAATACATGTAACCATATATTAGTATATCAAATAATGTAACTGTCATCATCTATGGCTAAATCATCCCTCCATAATCCCAAAAGGATCAACATAGTCTAAATCACATAGGATTATTCTATGAACAACCCTATAGGAAAGATCATGGGACACTAGTTTCTATATGTTGAGCATAAGGTGGTTCGCACCCACAATATATTGAGCAAGCTCGAGGTATATTAAATAGACAAAAGTGGGTTTTCAATCTATATAAGACCTCACTTCCTCACTCGTACTCATCTCAAGATTATGAAAACTTGGTCCATGCCTCCTCTCTCCACACATTCATTGTTGATAGTTTCTCCCTTAGGGTCATCTAGTGTAAGGTTCACAACACACACATAACTACATCACTAACACAATGGTGATTCATGCACATTAACCATAGTGTCTTATGCATGGTATATATATAGGGTAAAACATAATCATTAATTTCACGGGTTATAATACATCATGTTTCCACATAATGCACCCAAGTGCAAGAAACATACAATAGGGGTCATACGATCACCATATACCCTAATCCACAACATGAACCATCACATAATACACAAATTATACATATGATGAACATAATCAGTAACATTACAACATATAGTCAATTTTTGTACAACATGGTGATGTAAACGATTCATCACAACATGTTGGTGACATCACGATACAATCCAATTCACTCTACACCAATTTTTTCATGCAACACATTAACAAACCTTCGTATAACATAGAAAAAATATCCAACACTTTGTAATCAACAATAACATTATTTTCACACACAATAAGGTATAAAATTACACGTGAACTCCTCATCAAGTCCACAAAAAGGAGAGTGAATACTCTCATCACAAACAAATAAACATGATAACAAATACACACTAAGTGACATGCACAACGCATGTGTTCATAATATCACAACATATATCACATTACTCTTCCCATATCCACCACCACTATGCAAGATCATCTCAACTCCAATCTATCCCAAAGGTTTGAGAGTATAAACCTCCACTCTGATACCATATGTTATGCCCCAATTTTAGACACACAAATACAACACACATAAAAATAGGATATTATTTTTTGGCTTATATCATTTGATACATAACACCAACACAAGATCACTTAGGATAATATATAACACATGAGACATTTTTGTATTGAAATACCAATATATATCACATGATAAAACCTTATACATGTCAATGCCACAGTTTTCCCTATGAACCAATGATAGCACTAAACCAACCAAAAGAAAAGGGACTCAAGGATTGGAAAACCCAAAACACATCATTACCATGATTACATATTTGTTATGAATAACATTCCAATAAAATTATTATGTAAGGGTAATTTTCTCCTTTTTCCACATACAAATTCTTAAATTCATTTCACATTCAACTTACGGTTCGACCATTTAAGTCATCCCTTTATCCCTTATGACAATCTCCATAACTTACATAATTATTTTCCATATTTTAAATTTCATACAAAGTTCCTAATTCTCTCATTCTTATGTTAAAGGTTTGTTTCTTAAAATTTGTTTAGTTGACATTTAATTTTACCCTAATTAAGCAAGGAGACCAACTAGAAGTTTTCAATGGAAAAAAAACTAATACGATTCAAAGGAGGTGAAAGTGCAAGTTTCCCTTTCCTATAAACCTCCTTCCATAATAAAACATTTTTTCTCATATTATGGTTGTTTAGAGTTCCAAATTTAGTTTGATTCAATTAAGCTTTTACATGTTATAATTTTATTTTATTTTATTTTTAGACTCTATATTGGCACAAATGCCTAGTCCCACCAAGAACAAGTTATATCCATTCTTAACTAAAAGTCAATGCTTAAATCTACCATAAGGACTTAAAGTGAAAATTTGTTCCCAAACCATTATCACATATACTCTTGTTTCTCATTTCATTTACGTTGTCTCTTAGGTCTCTTTTGGGTGTCGCTTTATAAAATAAAGAGTTACAAAAGTACTTGTCTAACATCTTGAAGAATTATATAATTGGAAGCATTATAACTACACATGAACCCCAAGTTAACCTCCTAATCAACTGAGGTTTAGTTTAAATTCCAATTTCTCCTAAGGATCTACACCTCAACTAGATATAATTTAAAGGAGAGAGGACTTATTTATGTCAAACAACCTTCAATAAATACCAAGGTGTTATGTTTTTATCACCAAGGTATCACATTTATTTGAGAGGAACTAACGAGTTCATTTACAAGAGTTTCAGTCATAGTATAAGTATTTCACTATCTCTATTAGTTTCATCGGGGTTCAACAAGGAATTATTCGATGACAAGTAAAAATTCTATATCTAAATTTTTAAGACTTGGTATGCCATTAGGATACTAAATGAGGAATATCTCTACTTACTCCATAGATTGTAAGGTAATTACACCGCATAGTCGTTGCTTCAAACAAGGACACTTAAGGTGACTTCAAGCGTAGTCTTCACCGCTCAACATGGTGTCGGACCTGAAGAAGAAATTCTCCTTACCTTTCCCATGGTTACAAAACCTATGAGGAAACCACATACTTCGGATAAAGCTAGACCATGTGGTCCCTAAAAATAGGTTCACGACAATGTCCTTAAACTTACCGACTATGATGCTAAATGATGCTAAAATAAAATTGTGGGTCTTATTACCTAAACTAGAAGGTGTCATCAAGTACAAGGTTGAAGTTCATTTCCACAATTTCAATCTCTTTTATGCTAAGAAGGATCACACATGAGTACAAGTTATGCACTGAATCATATACTAGGGTTGACTATTTTGGTTAGATTCTTTATTAAATTTTCAATGTAAGAAACACAACACAAATTATTTAATCATCTATTACACATTGGAAATGCAAAACAAGATATTAAATTCAAATTCATTTAACATAAATAAATCAATCATTCCATGTGTAACTATGAATCAAAATTGAACCTATGATTAAATGCACATTCCCAAGGTATCTCTAAAACTTTAACATCTCATAATATTAGGAAATTTCAAATATAAAGTTTTTGTAACATTGGACTACATTATACATATATACATTTTACAATGACCTATATAAATTACAATAATAATAATTTAATTTCACAACTCCTTTTTGTAATATTTTGTGCATTTTGCAAAACCATGTTAGCATGAAATCGGTGATAAATCGTGGGCATGAAATCCACCCTAATTTAGAATAATTAATGTTTTTCAGTTTCCCATTTACATATAATAATGATTATAATTTGTATTTGAAAAATAAAATTTAGAGCCATGTATTAATTTTATTTCGCTTTATTTCGTAACCAAGGAGAGAGAAGGAGAAAGGAAAAGAGAAACACTATTTCCCCAAAAGCCAAATTTCACACAACAAGCCACAAGATAGAGTTCACTACAATTATATACAAGGGTCAAAAAGTTTCCCATGATTTTTGGTAACCCGTTGGGGTCCTAGAACTTTCTTTTTTAAATTTTTCTTCTAGTATGTAAAAACATTCAATTTAGAACTTGAAGGCTAAGAAACCAATTTCAAATGTTGTACTTTGATGAACAAACACACCACGGTTAAATTTCTATGTTTCCAACTATATACCAAGATTTCGTAGGAAATGATGGAATTTGAAGTGGAAAACTTGGTTTACAACTGGTAGCTAGTTTTCAAAGGCCATCAATCATGATTTACCTAGTTATAAATGATCAAAAGTTAGCACGAGGACTAGGAAACCGCGTGCAAAACTCGACGTTTGATGGATGAACATGCAACGAGAAAACTTTCTTCAAGTTCCCCTATATATAGAGAGTTCACTAAAGTTAATGGGACAGAGAACTAGAAAGTTGTTTTCAAACCATGACTAGTCATAATTGGTCCAGTTTTACAAAGTCAAACCATGACCGAGAGGCCTACAAAATGGCTTTGTCGAATATGAAGAAGAGTGCTTTTCACCAAAATAAAGGTTCTTGGAAATTTCCTAGTAAAAATACTAGGGGTTTGGGAAGGCAGATAGGTATTTCATTGTCTAGAATTATAAATGGTGAGCCGATACGAGACCCAAAATTTCAATTTAAGCAACTTCCTACACCTACAAAACGGTGTAGTAGGGATCCTAGAAGGGTGTTAAAAATATCATAGACGATCACTCAAGGTTGATTCAAGGATTGAAGTTAATCTTCACAAAAAAGGTACACATAGAAAACATAACATCTCCTTTATGGAGTTATGAAGGTTATTTTGTGAGTCTCCAAAATTCAGTAATTAATCTTTTTAACAAGGTTGTAGTCAACTCATTTACAGGCAACTCAACTTCAACCTGTCAATAAAAAAGGGTACTTTAGTAATCAAGCTTGGTTGGGAAGTTTTCAAGATCATCACAAGGTGATGTTTTAAGTCCGTTGTCTACAAAGGAATATTGGATCCTGTAAATTACGTTATAACGCTTTATTGTTTTAAAAAAGTTTATTTAATACGATTAAATATACAAAAATCCTTCGGTTCTAAATTTTATTCCATTGCAAAAGAACAACTAAAGAAAAAAATTATGAAAGATGAAGAGAGATTAACCATACATAGGAGATATTTGTGTCCATAGGGCAAGGGGTGATCCAAGTGTGTTCACCCACATTCCATAAATCTCTAACTCTCTCTTAGCTTAACATTGTATCAAACCATTTGTGAGCATCCACAACTCCACCATTTTGCATTTTCTTGAAAGGTTCCAAGGCCTTTTTAACAAACCCATTTTGTACATATCCTACTATCATTGTTATCCATGAGGCCACACTTTAGGAATTTAGTCGAATAGTTCATATGCCACTAGAAGATGGATGTGAGGATCTACAAGTGAATCCATGGCTGTGAAGGTAATTTTGCACATCTAAATGATGCATTACTTTATCATCAACCAGCTTATATCCACCTTTTTTTCTCTATCTGTGTGATAAGCACTGGGTAATGTAGGTATAGGGTCATGAGGGCATGAATCCCAACTCTGAAACTACACAAATGTTTCCACCATTCTATCATTTCTTTGTACACACATTACTAAAGTAACTCTTTATTTAACACTCTCTATAGCTGTTGCACCTCCAATGCGTTTCACTTGATCTGGAAGCTCATGTACCAAGATTCGTGTTTTGGAGACATTTCTATCTCCCCAATGAATGAATCAACAAGACTTTGTTGTTCTTGTGGAGGAAAAGTTTAATATACACGTTTTCATCTTTCTCTGCTACAGCTAGACCAATGACGGGTTTTGAATCCTATTTCTTCTTCATCCTTTGCATAAAAAAACAAAACAACAGCAGGTAGCAGTCTGGTTTCCTCTCAGAGATGATAGAAACATACTTCAAATGTAGATACAGATCCACATTTTTAAGGACATTTTTTAAACACTTCATCTTCCTTACATAAGGTTCTCATTTTTCACACATGTCTTCCATAGCATTAACAACTACAACATCTAACACTATTCCTATACTATTATAATTTTATTGATCTTCATACCTTGATCCTAAGACCCCATTTGACACAGGCTAGGAGGATGCAGGCAAGGCGTGTGGGAAATCTAGCTTTAAAACTGAAAATGCATTTGCTTGGAATACTTCCTCTCACCAATTAGTTTTGATACACAAATCAAGAGATCCAAAAAGAAAACCAAACCTCTCAAATCTATGAATGGTAGTGATGGTTGTGTAAACACAAAACATCCATATCTATGTCAGTGAATATGAAAGCAAGAAGACCCCTTGTGTCATACGTGGCCCAGGACACAAAGATATAGAGCTTCATCAACTATGGCGGCCAAGGATAACAGACAAAACCTCAAAATTAGAGCTCCCTTTGGTGCAGGGAAGGATGATTGAGACAATTTGTTGGATGTATTTGCAACATCAGTAGAGCCTCTACAATCCCTCCACTTGCACAGACCAAAAGCTTGTTGTCATGTGTCAAATGGAAGATGAAAATACAGGTTCAAATCTACCAATTTATGTGTGAAAAATGTTACAACTATCCAAATATTCCTAAATTCAAAAATTGCAGTGATTCAGCGTTGATTTGGCCCAGGATTCTCAATAAAGTGGTTAAATTATTATGCAAGGAAATGACAGGTTTGAGAGACGGTGTAGGATGTGTCGTTCTCCATGCCTGCTGGAGAGGCGTCCCATATGCTGCCAGCGTGGTCAAAGCCATTTGAATCTCAAATCAAGTGCTTTTTTTGGTAGAGAAATTATAGGTCTTAAAGGTTGTTTCAGAATCCCATGGGATGTCCCCTCCTGCAACACGCCACCCAGAATCCATGCTGCTTTCCATTACTTCTAAAAAATAGATTCATTTCATTATTTTGTTTATTATTATTCTGTATTTTATGCTATGCACTACACTTTCTAATTTCATTTTTTTTTCCTGTCTGTTTTTTAATCATAAATGTTGGATTGAATTAGGTCCTGCTGCTACTTTTTTATTATAAAAAAACAAATACCAATGGAGAAAAAGAAAGAAGCAGATTCATAGATGGAAATCATGTAACATAGGGGAGAGGACCATATAATTGAGCATGCACCGAAACATGTACATCTCTTTTCACCATAGGTTGGTGAAAAAGGTACCAATAGTTGTTCCCTTTTTAGTTAAGGATGCTTTTAAGAATCCTTAACTAAAATACTAGTATTTGAAACCTGACATGTTTGTGCGTATATGACAAACGTCACCAAAAAATTTGTAGAATACTAGTATTCGAAACCTTTATATACACAGGGTCTCACATTTTCATGATTGTGAAAAATGACACAAGGATCGTAATATGAAACTTGTAGTCCAAATGTTTTGTACACATAGGGTCTCACATTCTCACATATGTTACAAAATTTTCAAACAATGTTGTAGGAGACTAGTATTCAAAATTTGTCGTAATGTAGGGTGTCACAATTGTGCGTATGCAAATAACATCATCAAAATTGTTATAGGATATCGGTATTAAAAATATTTGGTATATATAGGGTATCACGTTTACAGTACGCAATGAATGTCACAAAAAGTGTTATAAGATACTAGTATTTGAAATCATGGTATATATAGGTTCTCATTGTTGCACGTATGTGACAAATGTCGCAAAGATTGTTATAGGATACTTGTATTCAAAACATTTGGTATACATAGGGTGTCACGTTCGCACATATGTGAAAAACATCGCAATCAATGTTATAGGATGTTGGTTTTCAAAACTTTTGGTATACACATGGTCTCATTTTTACATATTTGTGACAAATGAGGCTGCATTTCGTCCCTTCACGAGAATTCAAGCATGTTTCACCTTTTTTAATATACAATGCAAATGACTAGAGGATTATTGCGGGGGTAGTTTCTAGCCACATTCTTGGGCCACATTTGACAATGAATAGTAAATAAGGTAGCCTTTTAATGCTCAGTGTTTCCTAGGAGTTTAACGTTACTAACGAGGTTGCTTCATCTACTTATTACTGATCTCTTTTTTTAAAGATATCTTTGTATGTTTTTCATTCATCACGGCCAAGGTTTTTGATAAAATTTTGTAACATAAGTATATATACTTCACAGACGATAGCTTTACAAAACAAAAAAAAAAAAATATGTCTATCTATGACCAATTTTAAAATCTGAAATTCAAATAGCCTCAGGTAGTTTCATTCACTTGAATGTTTTTTTAATATCTAATGCTTCCCGCTAATTGTGCACAATGGACCTTCTCACAAATTTTCATTCTCCCATAGACCATCTCGAATAAAGTTGTAGAGTTCCACATTTATTCAATTCTCCCACAATTAACCTTCATCAAAAATAGTTGAAGAGTTCCTAGTTTTGGAGCTAAAAATTTTGTTGCTCGTTTAATCGATGGTATGGCACATGGTTTCAAAAGTTTTGAATTAAATTTTGCCACCTTCATACGTCCTTTCCTCGTCCCATTTCTTTGATCATATGTTCCTTGGGAACGGCCTCGAGAATGGAGTGACATGACTTGTTGAGAGAATGGTGACTAGGTTGAGCTTACTGGACACCATAGAGGATGATGTGGGTCCCACAACATTTGATTCTAGTATTCCATTGTGTATGGCATCTTATTTTAGTTTTTATGGGGGATCATGCGATTCCTCTCTCCATGGTAGACAACTCCCATTTTATTGGGTATATGTATGTAAATGTGGCAATCACAAGGAAAGTAGTTGTCTCTCTCATGGAGTTTCACCTTCCCATTCTTTATTCTTAACTTGACGTCACACTTGTAACTTGGTATTCTCTAAGAATTGTCTTTATTTATGTATGTATGTTTTCCTTACACATTATAGTCACATGAGGTTATAAATATCCTTATTAAGAAACAAAAATCTACAACTTTAACATTTGGACAAAAGTCCCTAGCACATAGGTTGCGGAATAAGATATTCTAGCTAGGGAATCATACTCGTTTCTCAAAAATTAAAGATGTATGATTTGTAGGGGAATATACATATGAAAAACAAAACAATAGTGAAAGAACTGATCATGAAAACTTACATCCTTTCAAAATCATTTCTCTTCTCAAGGAAACCCTATGTTTAAAGTTTTAGGCTAAGAAGCAAGGACAACGACCCTTTTTTAATTTATACATTTAAATATTTTAATGATATTATATTTTTAGTACAATTATAATCATAATATTTTAACAATTAAAATTGTATGCATGCATGCATATATCACATTTAAATCTTTTTCTTAAGTAAAATAACAATAATAATAATCCTATAGATACATTATATTATGTTTTTGTAATATTATATTAATATGAAATCAAATAATATCTATTAATATCCATTATCATTTTCACCTTTTTATATTATGTTTTTAATTTGCATAATAATTAAAAATAATAATATAACTAATACAATATATTAATGTAATCTATTATTATATATATATATATATACACAAATATATACATACATTATCCCTTTTATTTATATCAAATTATGTTTTTTATTTTGTATACGACTATAAAAATATATAATATAAGTAAAACATTATATCAATGTAATATATATGGCTTAGAATACTATTCAACATGTAATAATACAATGTTTTTGTAAATTGCTTGATTATAAAATTTTATTAGGTCTCAACATGACCATTTGAGGCCATGAAAGAAACATATAGTTTTAATTTGTTATGTTGGGATGAACTTCAGCCTTGGTTAACAAGGAGAACTTTACTAACCATAAATTAAATTTGTGTAGCACCCATGAGGATTAATACCATTGGCATTGTAGGTTATCATCAAAGAAAAATTGTAATGTAATACTATAATATTTCGTTCATCTTTAATAGTAAGGCCAATGTAAGATTCATCAATTTTTGTATTAACCTTTAACAAAGTTGTGGATTGGCACAATTTAATATTATTTTTGTTGCTCTCTCATAAATTTGTGGATTTGTTTCCCAATGTACCTTTGCATTATTTTTAAATTTGTATAACCTTTGTATGGAAAAGCATTATTTCTACTTCACTTCACTCAGCTTAATATTGACAAGTTATCATGACATAAATTTTTAATATAAATTTTCAATATAGAGAAAAAAACATATTTGTAATGATATTTAAATAAAGTTACATACACTATACATTGTCGAGTAAATATTTACTCACCTAAAAACTTTAACACTACTAAAAATTATATCTTTCCTTAATTAATGGGTTCATACAACAAGAAGGTACACATAAATCTAATGCATTGCAGCCCAAGGATTCCTTTTCTTACCAAGTAGAGGAAATTCATACCATAATTTCATTGGAACAAAACATAAACCCTTAGGAGCATCATATTTTTCATGTTTTCTCTTTGGAGATAAAGTCTGAAGACCATTTTTTAAAAAATTCTCTTTATTACAAGATAATGGAACCATTCCTTTTTATTTTAAGATATTCTCTTGGATATTTCCAAACATTCACATATTATGAAGACCAAATATGTTTGATACACTTCTTTGTGGAAATTTTCAACCTTAGCCATCTCATTTTCAAACATAATTTCTAATGGGATCCTATGCAAGATTAATCACATCCTAGGCTATATCATCGTCAATGAAAAAAGTATCTCGATATTATTTGAAACGTGAAGGGTAGAGTAAGGCAATGTTGTAGAATGAATATTGATTAAGATTTCCTAATTTCCATCATACACATTTTCACCATCTTGAGTATGAAGTGTTTCTTTTAAACATCAAGATTCATTTCATGGAGGAAAATTACATTAGGGTAAGGATTACTCATGAAGATCATTTGGTTAATGACTAAAATTGAATGAATACAAATATCACAAGAATAAAAATACTTGATTTAAATGTTATTTTATTAATTTGTATACATAATAAGTATAAGAAAAGCATCACTTATTAAGAATTGTCCAAACTAAAAGCTTTGTCAATAGAAAAAAATTAGAGTGAAAATTGAAAAATATTAAATTATATTACACATTCATTTCCTATTAACAATTTGAATTCCATAGATCATTTTTTCTTTCCATAAACATTAATATATTAATAAATAACAAAAAAATCGATGTCTGAATGAATTATGGGCGTTGATCTTGAGTGGGTTCGTTAAAATCCATACATCAACACCAATAGACCAAAAACCCTTATTTAAAAAAACATAAATACGTAAAACCGAATGAAATACATAAATTACAATAACAATGGAAACTATACAAAAGAAGATCCCTAAAATAAAATCACGTAATATAACTCATATAATCCATAGAGCAAATCATTTAAACAAATTCTAATTAATTGAATTGATATGATTTCTTTTCTTGAGGTTCATTCTTCTTCCTTCATTGCTAGTTTTGTCCTCTTGTCGAATTATTGTTGAGAGGCAATAAATGAGACTATTGATTAATGTGTCTTTAAAGATTCTTCATTCTTGTAATTTTTGCATCGAGTGATCATGCATTTGTATGACTACATTGAAGTCTTTTTGTAATAACCACAAATTACACACAAAAATACAACACTAAAAATACCGAATAGTTTTTTTTAAAAATACATTGCAGTACACATGACACTACATGAGATCACCTATGACAACACACAACACATAATATGTTTACATAAACATTAACCCACATAGATAACATGAAAACATGTGATGGACATCAAGGATACTTTTTCCCAAAGGAAAATACAAAACACAATGATTCAACTACATTATGACTCCCGTATAAGCAACATCCATGACAATACTTTCTTTGTTTACATATTTACTACATACATATTTTAATATTGACCTTATTTGTTGAGAAATCACTTATCAATCATTTTATAACTAGACTACATTATCATTACTATATTTAACATTTCACTTATAGTTATCCCACCTAGTTTTGCTTGATTCCCTCATCACACAAGAATGGTGTATCCTAGTTGTTTGTATGAACATATGTACTTACATAATCTTTTTAGTGTTTATTCCAAGGATTCATTTTCTAAGTTGCATGTTTGATTGGATTTTCCATTTATCTTAGTTATAACAAGGGATGTTCTCATAAAGTAATGGAAATTTAATGATTCAAGAGTAGATAGATTACGTGTTATTTCATATTAGCATTTAAGGTATGAGTTTAGTCTATTTGTTTTTACGCAATATTACAACTAACCATGTATCCCATTTAATTCACTTAATTACTTAGTCATCAAGGTACTAACAGGTATGATTTCACACTCCACCAATTTTGAATTCTTAGACAATTAAGTATTACATGTCTTTGATGAGGATACATTAAATTATAAATTTTACACACCTTACTATGGTCACAACTACAGTGATTAAACACCCTTATCTCCAAAAATCATCTTGTGACTCTAGGTACATTCGATACTTCTTGCCAAGTTGACTCTCTCGCTTGAAAGGGGTTGAAGGGGTTCACACTCAATATTCTCATATCTAAGTAACTAAAAATCATATCCAATTGCATCATTTTCATTCATCTTAAATTGGTTTCATTCAATTTGATTTAATTACCTTTTTAACATTTTTCGTGTAACCCATTTATTAATAGGAACATTGGTATGCTCACAAAACTACTGGTTCTTTCCCTATGGGTTCGCATCAAGAACATGATTATATCATTTCACACCATACATTCGTTGTAAAATAGAAAAAAGTGTAATAAGAGCAAGTAGTTATTCATTTAAAAGGTTAACATTCACATTAAAGTATACAAGAAGTGGATTTTGTTGTCACCACAAGATGGTATAAACATGTTGTACAAACGATATACAATTCACCTTTATCGAATCAAATCATATTATGGTTAAATTTTTGCAAACTAATCATAAATTAAAATGTGGTTAAGTTTCACAATTATTCCTTAGGTATTGCACCATTAAGCTCAACAATAAAAGAGATTGAATATCGAGTTCAAAGTTCGTTTGAAGGTCTCGTTTTCTATGTCAAAGGATTAAAATAGGAAGGTTAATTATGCATGAGTTTTTACTAGGACTAACTGTTTCATTTATATTTCTACATTGCATTTTAAAGGTAAGGAAAACATGACACATAACTTAATTAATCATCTATTGTTCACTGGAAATGCACTACAAGATATTAAATTGAAATTCATTTAACACACACACACACACACACAAATCTCTCTCTCTGTATATATATATATATAATATATATATATATATATATATATATATATATGGCACCTTTCATTATATGCACATTTCCCAAGGCATCCCTAAAACTAGCATTCGATACATATTACAAGATTTTAAATATAAAATTTTATGTAACATGGCAATACATTATATATAAATACATTCCAAAATGACCTATATAAATTAAAATAATATAAAATGAATTACACCACGCCTTTTTGGGATCTTTCTTACATCCTGCAAAACCATGTGAGCATGAAATCAACAATAAATCATTAGCATGGAATCCACCTAGATCTAGAATAATTAACTTTTTTAGTTTCCATTTACATAATAATAATAATTTTCATTCAAAAGCAGAGGGTTATAGACATGTATTGATTTCATTTCATTTCACTTCATTTCTTAATTGAGGAGAGAGAAACATTATTTTCCTAAATTTAAATTTCACACAACAAGCCACATGACATGAGTTCCAAACACGAGAATTTACAAGTGTCAATAAGTTTTAACGGTGGTTTGGTAACCTGATGGGCATCCTACAAATTTCTTTTTATGTTGTCCTATTAGTTGCAGAAAAACCCAATTTTGGCTCAAAGCCTAAGAAATGTAGTTCAATAAATACCTTCTAATAAGCAAATTCATGTCGAAAAAAATTCCTACATGTCCAACTATATACCAACAATATAGAGGGGCTTATATATTCTAGAATTTGCGAATGAGAAACAATTAGCGAATGGTTTTCTGGAGCCACCGGTTGTAATAGATCAACCTTTACCTAGTCAAATGGTGTTGAATGCAGGCCTACAAAACCCCTCTTCCAAACTAACCGGGAATGGGTTTTTTTCAAACCAAAGGTTCTATGAAATTTTCTAATAAAAATACTAGAGGTTTGCGAAAGCGGGTAAGAATTTTGTTGTTCAAGAGTCCAAATGGTCGGCCGATAGGAAACCCAAATTTTTAATTTTAACAACTTCCTAAAAGTGTAAAATGAGGGAACATGACTCTAGAGGAGCGACAAAGAGAACGAAAATGGTAAAATGAGATCAATGTAATGCTTGATGCAACTCTCTACATAATTTATAACACATAAGACACTTGACATCTCTTTTATGAGCTTAGAATGTTGTTTTGCAAGTCTCTGGAAATAGCATTTTTCTAACTTTGCAATGAAGATAAAATGGTTGTTTTAGTTAACTCATCTAGCTCTCGCCAAAACCAACAAACATGGGAACCAAATTTTTACACCCTTGGTTTAACAATATAGGAGGTTATGGTGAAAACATGGTTGAGGGTGAAATTTTAAGTCGGTATCAAAATCACGAGGTGTTTTTTTATTGATTACACTAGCCGTCTTGTTAAAAATATCCCATTTTTTGAGTATCTAATAGTTTAATATTTTTATTTTATTTCAAATCGATAACCAAATTATACAAGAATTATAAAATATAAAGGTAAGGAGACCATGCCAAAGGGGACACAAATTATCCAAAGTTGTGGATCCCGATTTTTCATCTCCACAAGCCATTTCCTCGAATAGTTCCATGATTATGGGACACTCCCCCAAATGCATTTACTCAAAAGTCTCAATAGTCACTTCAATAAAACCATTTTTTCATATATAGAAGATGAATCATTGCATGATGCTATATTTTTCTATCATTTCCTAAAGAATGAATCCGCTTCCTTGATCCATTGATGCTCTAGTGTAATTGTCACAACATGGCCTAGTTTAAAGAATAACCAGGTTGAGCTAATAAACATGAGCTAGAGCTCAACCTATGAAAAACACACTAAGAAATGTCAAGTTGAAAACAAGATAAGAGCTGACAAGGATAACATAGTGAGATGGATTTACATCACACGAAATTATACCGCATAGACACCATAACCGAGCTAGAGACAAATATGGGATTTTGAGTATGATCGATTTCGTCAGAATAACACGAGAGATGAAAATCATCACAACAAGATAAACATAGCTCACTCTCACTAAAGGCACAAATCAAAAAAATATACATCTCAATTCAAGGAGAGAAATACCATAAGTGAGCTCAGTCAAGGAATCTATGACCCCACTATGTAAGTGTAGAGCCTGAGGAATTAAATCTTACAAAATAACCATAACAGTGGGCTCTCAAAACACAACTAACCAAGCTCCAACCCCTTGAATACAACACAAGGATCTTATAGAGATAACCGGGAACTCACAATGATAATGTAAGTTGAGCAAAAATATAGCATGGCATCCTAACAGAGTAGAAATGTATAGCTCACAATTATAAAACCATTTTGAGCTAGGTAGAGGAAAAAGAACAAGAATATATAAGAATATGGACACAACTCGTGCCCAAATAGAAGAGAAGTGGCGACTTCAATGCAGAAAATCATAAGACATGAGCTTTTTTAAAAACATTATATTCAAGAAAAAGGCACAGAATGGAAGGATGCAAGAAAAGTGTGGAATCTCGGATTTACACCTACCCATTACATTTGCTTGAAATCTTTTAATCCTCTTCAACAAACACATTTTTTTACATCCTACAATCCAAGAATTCCTTGAAACACATCTCTTTGAGGCGCTATGGAAAGTAGTTCACATTCCCAGTGTAAGGTTCCAAATTTTGCATACACATCTATAAGAGAAATTACAACCACAACATCTCGAAAAAATTACTCTATCTTTTATGCTTTTATGGACGTCGATAACCTATTCTAGCACTCATATTTTGGCACAAGCTTAAAATACACAAGAAAATGCAAACCAATCATGTTGGGGATGGGTTTTTGGCATAGTGAAATAATGTGATTGTCTTGAGAGGAAACCATGTCCCCTGTATTTTGTCATCATTGCAACTAAAAAATCCTGCAAAATTTACATCCTTTACGGTGTTTCAGCCTAGTCAAAGCCCTTTGGATATCAAATGAAGCACTTGTATTTTTTTACGAGAGAATTGATGGGTCTAAAAGGTTGATTCGAAGTGTATGTGACGTCCATATCCTGCCACATGCCACCCAAGATCCATACCACTTACCATTACTTTAAAACAAAAACATTCATTTCATTATTTTTTAATTATTATTCTATACTTTTTCTTTCGTTCACTACATTGCCCTCCCCTTACAAGAGCATCGTCCTCGATGTGAAAACATACTAAATATTGAATGGTAAGTAGGCATGAAAGACAATAATGACACATGCCATTTAACAAAATGAACTTTTGGTATAACACGACCATAAGGAATCAAAATAAATTAGGTAATATCTTAAATTTTAATGCTCTGTGAAGGTTGGGAGTTCTAGTTTACATTATTACTTAGTAATCCTTTTCATTAAAAGTATCGCTAAAACTCAAGCTCTTACTACTTCATTGTTTTAATATTTGAGTTCATTTCTTTTTGTGGGTGCCCTACAAAAACTGACATCACAATACCACACTAGGCCCAAACACAACACCAATAGTTCACAAGACATCATGATATGTACTTTCACGACTATATTACATCACAAGAACTCAACCAAACCATAGAAAGAACATACAAAACCCTCACAACATAGTAATTTTCACACACATGCCCCTTACACAAGGTCCTTGTAGCATACGTAGACTACTACAACATGGAATTCCCAACATGTGAACATACATGGGTTTCACATAACTCAAACTCATAATTTTAGCTATATAGGGCCAAGATGGAAACAACATCACAAAACATAAACCAGAATCACAAGACTACACATAAATAATAACATTGACTACATACACCTCCCAAAACATCACAAAAAACTCTTTATACCTCCCAAAACATTACAAAAAAAATTAATTTACCTCCCAAAGAATCACAAACAAGCTATAAATACCTCCCAAAACATCACAAAACAACCCCATATACCTCCCAAAGCATCAAAAAGAAACTCCATATACCTGCTTTAAAGCATCACAAAACAACTCCATATACCTCCCAAACGGTAAAAAAAGATAAAGTTTCCTTTTCGCTCCCCAAAGAGGTCGGTCATCCTATGGCCTTGGGCACATAAGGTCCGAACACCTCTAACCCAAGTGACATCATAACTTGTGGTTCAAAAACCCACTATTTATTTGTAACTCCTTGGTGCATACCCCTAAACATCGAAGCGGGTCCATAGGTTCCACGGCTACATGGTACATCCCATGACCCTATTCCACACATTACAAAAATAGAACCAGCATAACAATCCATTTGAAATGCCAAGTGGAAAAAAACGCAACCCTAGGCTAGTATATAAAACCTTTAAACATGAAAAATAAATTTAAATCCAAGTAAAGCAAATGGTCAAATAACCATAGTTAGTGCAATGATCGGCATGTAGTGCAACAACCAAATAAAATGCCCAAAATATAAGAACACATCAATCAACAAAACTGTTGGTTCTAGAAAGAAAAAGTAAAATGATCAATTTACAAATAAAATACGTATAGCGAAATAACACCTTTACAATAACTATGTGGCCTTATACATCCACTAAAGGGGTACTCAATGAGTTACTAGCACTTAGACATCAAGCGTTAGCTCGTAAAATGACATATAAAATAATACAACTGTCATCATCTCTGTTTGAATCATCCCTCCACTTTGCTTCCACAAGGCTCAACATATTCGTAACTACACTTAGGTTGAATCCATATGATAACCATATAGGGATAGAGAAAGGAGTACATGTCACCATCTACTAAGCCTAAGGTTTCCACGAAACACGATATCAATGAAACCCATTGAGCAAGTACCATGCATACTAAACGAATAAAAGTGGGTTTTCAACCTATGTAAGACTCCACTTCCTATCTAGTACTTGGCTCGAGTGGTGATCGGTCAATGGTACACATTTCCTCACTCCATACATACACCTTTTACTGATTTCCCTTAGGATTGGTTAGTGTAATTTTCACAACATAACACATAAGTACATCAATAACACAATGGTGGTTCATACATATTAACCATAGCATCTACGTATGGTATTTATAGAGTGTAAATCACAATCATTACATTCACAAGTTATAATCGATCATGTTACACCCAAAGTGTAAGCACTATACAATAGGGATCATATGTTCACCATATGCTCCTAAATAAAAACATGAACAATCACATATCACATAAATTAATCACATATTACATAAATTATAAATATGATGAACAATGTGACTAATAATACAACATAAAATCAATTGTTATATAGTATGGTGACACACACAATTCATAACAACATGGTGGCAATGTCACAATACAATCCAATTCACTATACACCAGTTATGTCGTGTAACATATTAGCACACCTATATACTAGGAAATAACAAGAAACTCCAAAACTACGCAATCCACAATAACATTATTTTCACACACACCAAGGTGACACATCACACAAGAAATCCTCATTGAATCCATGAAACAAAGAGTGAATGCTCTCATCACAAGCACATCGACATGGTAACAAATATGCACTAAGTGACACGCACAACATGTACGTTCATAATATCATAGCTACAAATTTTGTCACATAACAACATATATCACATTACTCTTCCAATCCCCACCACCACAACCATGCAAAAATCACCATAAATCCAATCCATCCTAGAGTTTCAAGAGCATGAACCTCCGCTTCGATACCAAATGTAATTCCCACATATTACACACAAAAATACAACACTAAAAATACCAAAATTATTATTATTTTTTTCTTACATTGCAGTACACATGACACACTACAGGAGATCACCTAGGACAACATACAACACATGATATGTTTTCACAAACATTAACCCACATAGATAACATGAAAAAATGTCATGCTTATCAAGGCCACGTTTTTCCAAATGAAAATACATAACATAATGATTCAACTACATTATGAATCGCGTATAAGCACCATCCATGACAACAATTTCCTGATTTATTTGTTTATTAGATTCACATTTCAATATTGACCTTATTTGCTGAGAAATCACGTATCAATTATTTTATCACTAGAATGCATTATATTTACTTTATTTAACATTTCACTTATAGTTATCCCACCTATTTTTTCTTGATTCCCTCATCACACAAGAATGATGTATCCTAGTTGTTGGTATGATGATATGTAGATACATGATCATTTTTTTGTTGTTCCAAGGATTCATTTTCTTTGTTGTGTGTTCAATTAGATTTTCCATTTATCTTAGTTGTAATAAAGAGAGGTTCTCATGCAGCAAAGGAAGTTTATTGATTCAAGAGTAGATAAATTACACATTCTTTCATATTAACATTTAAGTTCTAAGGTTAGTATATTTATTTTTATGTTATTACAACTAATCATGTATCCCATTTACTTCACTTAATTTATTAGTCATCAAGGTACTGACGAGTATGATTTCACACTCCACCAATTTTAAATTCCTAGACAATTAATTATTAGATGTTTGTTACGAGGAGACATGCAATTATAAATTTTACACACCTTACTATGGTCACAACTAGAGTGATTAAACACCCTTATCTCAAAAAAACATCTTGTGACTCTAGGTACATTAGGTACTTCTAGCTAAGTTGACTCTCTCGCTTGAGAGGGGGTAAAGGAGTTCACACTGAATATTCTCATGCGTAAGTAACTAAAACATCAGATCCATTCGCATAATTTGCATTCATCTTAAAATGGTTTCATTTAATTTGATTTAATTACCTTTTTAAAATTCGTTGTGTAACCCATTTATTAATAGGAACATTAGTATGCTCATGAGACTACTAGTCCTTTCCCTAGGGGTTCATGTCAAGAACATGATTACATGATTTCACACCATACATTCATTATAAATTAGGACAAGGAGTAATAAGATGAAGTAGTTCTTCATTTAAAAGGTTAATATTGATATTAAATGCTATACGAAGTGGATTTCATTCTCACAGTAAAGATGGTATAAACATGTTATAATAATGATATACATTTCACCTTTCTCCAAGCACATCATCTTATGCTTAAATTTTCACAAACTTAGCATAAATTCAAATGTAGTTAAGTTTCAAATTTAACTCTTAGTATTGCACCATTAAGCCCAACAATAAAAGAGATTGAGTATTGATTTCAAAGTTCATTCAAAAGTCTCACTTTTATATGCTAAAGTATTAACATACGAGCATTAGTTATGCATGAATTTTGTACTAGGTTTAACTGTTACATTTAGATTTCTTTATTGCATTTTCAAGGTAAGGAAAACATGACGCACAAATTAATTAATCATCTATTGCACATCTTTGAAATGAACTACAAGATACTAAATTAAAATTCATTTGACATATATATATATATATATATATATATATATATATATATATATATATATATATATATATATAAAATCTTTTTACTATACATCAATATGAATTCAAATGGCATCTTTGATTACATGCACATTTCCCACAGATATCCTAAACCTAGCATCTCATACATATTACCAAATTTCAAATATAAACGCTTATGTAACATGGAAATAAATTATACATATATACATTCTACAATGACCTATATAAATTGAAATAATAAAAATGAAATACACCATGCCTTTTTACCATCTTTCTTGCATCCTAGAAAACCATGTGAGAATGAAATCAATGAGAAATCACTCGGCATGCCATCCACCTAGATCTAGCATAATTAGCGTCTTTAGATTCCATTTACAAAATAAGGATAATTTTTATTCGAACGAGAGGGTTAGAGACATGTGTTCATTTCATTTCACTTCACTTCACTTCTTAACCAAGGAGAGAGAATGAGATAGGGAGAGAGAGAAACACTATTTCACCAAAAGTTCACTTTCACACATGTCACATGATAGAGTTTCAAATAATTATTTACAAGTTTCAACAAGTTTCAATGGTGGTTTGGTATCCTAATGACGTCCTACAAATTTCTTTTATGTTTTTCTCGCTACTTGCAAAAACACCCAATTTTTGCGCAAAGGCTAATATATGCGTTTAAAAAATGTCTTCCGATAAGAAAATTCATGATGGGAAAATTGCAACGTGTCCAATTATATACCAAGAATCCATAGGGACTAATGGATTCTAGAACTCGCGAACAATATACAATTAGTGAATGGTTTTTCAGAGCCACCAATCATAATCAATCAAGTTTGACCTAGTCAAACAACAATTGCAAGCCTACGAAACCCCTCTTCCAAATTAACTATTAGTACAAAATCACAGCACCCCAAATGGCCCGAGTGTGAAGTGGGGCATCTGGTGTGATTGCACAACATAGGAAAATCTCTTAAGCGTGGGACATTACAAAACTTGAGATGTACCTATGTTTGCAATCACACCGGATGCCCCACTTCACACTCAAGCCATTTGGGGGTGCTTTAATTTTGCACTAATAATTTTACCACACTCGATGGGATAGGTCTCAAGCAACTTACCACTTCATCTTAGCGAGTTGGTGTGTTCTCGTTGAGATTCATCCTTTTAAGGCACATAAAAGCACATCTAGCAATTCTATCTCGATCAACAACCCTATCTCTGAAGTTCGCAGGCCTTTTTCATCCATTTCCACCCATTTTCTTCTTCCATCTCTTTCATTTTCTCCCATTACATGAAGTATTACAATCGTGGCTTCATTTCCTTCATGGAACTCACACTTACAACAACAATGCAGTCACCTACAATACATTTCCCAAATCCTCCAAATCAGCATTATAATCATATCTAGGACCTTTATGCATACCCATATGAGTAGGCTCAAAGTTAGTTTGGCCATAGAGCTTATCAAGAACAAGGGGGAACATACAATGGTGACAAATGTATGCGGAGAATGCTGATTTGTTGGAGAAGATTCAAATAATGGACATTGGCATGGTTTAGTCAAGGACCATAGCACAAATGAAGGCATTCAAGATTGGTTGCAGAGCACCTTGTCCATGGGAATGCCCTTTTCAAAGACATTACAACCCATAGGAGAAGATTGAATTCATTGTTGAAGCATTGCCTCACTTACAAAGTGGATTGAGGACATTGAGGCTTATGAGTGAAGTGCAAGAAAACCTTCTCAATGGGTAAGTCAATCACTAACTCCCTATCCTTCATTTTCTCTTTCTCAAACTTTACCATTTCAACATGATCAAGAGTCAAGCCCCTCAATTGTTTCCCCAAGTGTTGATTTCATTCCTCCATCTCCTGATCTTCCACCCCATTTCAATTCTTCTCCCCTTTTCTTTCCCAAGAAATCATTCCCTCCAAAGAAATAAGAAGTTCCATCTCCTCCAAACCACAAACATTTGCAAATCTGGATTAACCCCGACCTATAACTCCTCTTAATTTCCCAAGTCCATGTTGCGAAGAGACTCAAGAATCCAGTCAAGGAAAACAACAAGAAGTGGAGCCCAATAGAGAAGAAATGATAGACAATCTAAAGAATTGGGCTGCTAAATTTGGGTTTACAAAGATCTCCTTGATGATCAAGCCAATAGAAGAGGTCAGGGTTGAAGAACTAGTGGTGGTTGAGGCAAAATTTGCAGCAGAAGAAGAAAAATAATAATAAGGAGAAGATCAGCAGTCAATTTTCTTCGAATGTAGTGTCCATGATGGAAATTTATTTGAAGAGGGTGATGATCTGATCCAAGCTTCACATCTAGTTAAAGTTGAGGAACAATCAGCTCCAAGTCCCATTGAAGAGGAGTAGTTGGGAGATATCAAATCAAAGTTGAAGCCACTCAATGAAGAAGGCATCATTGAATATTTTTTGCTTTCATTTAAAGGGCCTGATTTGATTGATCAACCCATGATGGATGAGGATCATATAATTTCAGAGGCCCCAAGTGTGGAGCAGGCCACAGAAGAACCTTCAGTTCTTCCTCCCACTTCATCCCCTTTAAGCTCGATGTTGAGGAAGAGTTTACACTTTCAAACTTCATGTTTGAGGAAGAGGGAAACCATGGTGAACTAGTTGCAAATCAGGAGGACACCATGTAGGAGGTCGATGAAATGCAATAGGACAACAAGGAGACAAATTATCTATCTTACTTGGAGGAATTCTTTGATGGAGAAGAGCCCATGGAGATTACATCGTTTACTCCTCCTCCATCCATCTTCCAAGCATATGATCCTGTTGTCATGAAGGAGAGTGTTCAAGGACAACAACTTGCACTTCATAAGAGTCCTTTGGAACCACGGTTGGAAGATATGAGTCATCCATGTTCTTCATAAGAGAAGGAAGAGAAAAGGAAAGAAGATGTCAACATATCTCTCACACGAAGAAGGTCCACAAAAAGACTCCATTTTTGGAGTTAAATTTAGAGAAAAGGGCACATTCAAAGGATTAGACCATGCCCAATCAGGTACTTGGCTTCATTAGAGCTAGGAGAGAAGCCAAAACCAGTCATGCCTACTTCAAGGCATGAGGACAAGCATCACACGGTCACCGGTGGTCATCATCAAGCACCTCTAGGAGTCCAATGCCAATCATCTTGACGAGGTATTTTTGGTTGACGTAGATACCTTGATGATTTTTGTGGAGGACCAGCTTATAGTCATTTTTTCACTCATACAAGTAGCCATATTTAGTGTCAAATCATTTACATGGCTGACCCTCTTGAGAAAGGGAAGCTACTTCTCCCTGCTTGTAGTAGGATTTGTTTAGCCCCCTTTTCTCTCTGGTTAGTTTAGGAGTAGGAGTACACTTATTTTCCAATAGAAGAAGTGCCCGTGCACACTCATAGTTAGCTATTACAGCTTAAAAATTTCAAAATAAAAAAATGTAGAGAAACTAAAGCCATCTTCAAAATAGTCCATTCCGGGGAGATGAAAGCCCGATTCAAAACAATTTTCTACTCTCATAAGCCTTGTTTCAATATTTCTTACGAAAATTGAGAGTGTAAATGCGCGGGTGGATTCAGGTCATTCAGAGCAAGCGATCGGGATCACGGTGGCTCGGGGATCATATTTTCAAAGAAAAAGGATTAGTATTAGGCTATTATTATTGACTCCATGCCCAATGGATGCTTTAAGGTTGTTGGTCCCTCCATTTAGCAAGAAAATGACCCTGTGAGTCACCAAATTATTATCCCAATTTTTCCCCAAGTAAAATTTGATCAACCATGACCTCGCATGAAGAAACCAAAGAAATCACATTCAAATCCTACAATCAGGAAACAAAGGGACTCTACAATGGAGTGGCAGGGCCTACAAAAGATCAAATGACCCCGTGTAAGAAGAAATTCAAGAAAATGGTTCCGTCATTCGAGCCTGTGCTTTAAATCCAATAGAAAAGTTACATGCAGGCTCTACAATGGAGTAACAGGGTCGGGGAAAGAGTAAACAGAAGGAAGAAACTAGAAGCTCAAAGGAAAAGAAATGATTGAAGGAACCCCAAAATTTGCTAAATATGGAGGAGACAAAGTGGAAGCTCCCAAGTGTTCAAATGGTGCACCTCAAAGGTTAATCCTAAAAGGGCAGACTCAAATGAGCACCAGCCTCCACACATCTAAAGCCCCAAAAGTTACACCGGTCGTTGAAAATTCTTCGACTCAACAAAAGGTTCCAAATGTCTAAACAACGTAATTCCAAGATGGGAGTCCGGGTGGAGACTAGATCTTTTGCAAGCCCACCACATAGACAATGGTCAACAAAGGTCAAAAAGGAGAGTGGGCTCAAAACAACTAAGTATAGAGTGCAAGCGGAAGGTGCCACATGTCTTAACTATGCTCCTTCAAAGGAAAAATCTTGAGTCACTTTTCAAATGAGCACGGGCCTTCCACGTTTCCTAGAGTCCAAAAAGGGACAGAGTCAGGGTTGAATAGTCAAAGTAGAAGTAGGCTAGTGGAAGGAGCTAGGTGTCAACACGACACTCTTTCAAAAAGTAAAATTTGGGACATGTTTCCAAATGACCGCTAACTCACAATGTGTCCCCGAATCAAGAGGTGCAGTCAGCCATTAAAAAGTCCAAAAGAAATTAGAGGCCTCCACATTTTTTGACCGTGCAACTTCAAAGGTAAAATCTAGGGGCTATTTTCAAACGAGCGCCAAGCCACCATGTGTCCAGGGTCAAACTTTTGGCTCCGCCAAACAAAGGACTTAGGAAAAATACAAAGGGACACCGTGGAGCCTGCAGAAGCCACCATGTGTCAATCTAGCACAATTTCAAGAGCGCAACACAAGAGTTGAATCTCAAATAAATGTGAGGTTGCCACATGGACTCCGGTATGGATAGAGATTTTAAATATTACGCGCCCGCAACCTAAATATTCAAATGGCCATATATTTTGACTGGAAACTCATATTTGGGTGAGAGAAGACTATTTGGAAATGTCTCGACACCCTCTACACCATGGAACCATAAAATATTAACTTTAATATGATTTGGTGGGTGAAAAATAGTAAAATTTATCCCTAGCCATTAATACAAATTTTTTTGCTCCAACAAGTAGATCGGATTTGATCTGATCCATCATTCTTCCTCCTTCAATGCGTTAAACAAGTAATCAAGGCAGACTTGACATATTGTGCACATGAGATCCAAACTAGGCATTAAGGGTGGTGGTTGAGATTTTAGAGTAGGATTTAATGTGTAAGGAAGGTGGTTAAGTAGGATTCAAATTTTTCCGTCCTCTCTCTCTTATTCTTCCTATATATTATAAAGGAGGGGCATATTCGAAGGGTTAGTCATTGTTTTCTCTCCTTGCCCCTTGTCTTTATTAATTAGGGTAGAATGTGGATTCTAAGCCTCCTCCCATGGCTCGTAATGGTGTTTCTTTCCTCCTTCCCACCGACAATATACCATGTAACATTTTGGAGCAATAGAATATGTTTCATGATGTGTTTGTCCATCCTTGGCTTATTTTGTTGTCTCTTCTTACTTCTCATCATTACAGGGTATATTGTGCATATTTTGATGTTTTTGTAGGTACTAGGAGTTATGTTTAATGGATCTTGAAGTTGTGTTCTCTTTGAAATCTATCTAGACCATGGTGCATTCTTTCCACCCTCTGCTCTACTCACCTCTCTCCGCTTTAAGCAATCGGTATGTGATCATCCACTTCCTTTTCTTGTGTATCACTACTCAGTGTAGGATTTTTCACCCTCTGTCTCTCTTTCTCCGTATCCCCTTGGAGCAGTTAGATTAGGTTAGTTATATTCTACCCGCACTAGAGTAACTTGTGGTAGGTAGATTAGGAAGTAAGAAGCGGCTTTCTCCAGAGGTCCATCTCAAGTTTTGAAATGTCCCATAACTTCGAGAGATGGTCCCATGTTGTGCAATCACACCAGATGCCCCACTTCACACTCGGGCCATTCTAGGGTGTTGTGATTTACGCACTAACACTAACAACGGATGGAATTTTTCCGAATCGAAGATTCTAGGAAATTTTCTCGTAAAAATACTAGAGGTTTACGATAGTGGGTAAGCATTTCATTGTTTAGGGTCCAAATGGTGAGCTAATATGAAACCCAACTTTTCAATTTTAACAACTTCCTAAAAGTGCAAAATGAGGTAACAAGGATCCTAGAGGAGCGAAAAAAGAGAACGCAAATGGTAAAGAGGTTGAACTCTTGACGTGACTCTATAAATAATACATAACACACACGACACTTGAAATATCTTTTACGAGCTCGAAGGTTGTTTGAAAGTCTACGAAAATAGTGTTTTTCTAACTGCAGTGTAGATGAAATGGTTGTTTTAGTTAACTCATTTAGCTCTTGCCAAAACCAATGGACACAAGCACCAACTTTTGACACCTTTGGTTTAATAATGTAGGAGGTTATGGTCACAACAAGGTTGAGGGTCAAATTGTAAGTCAGTAGAAAAATCACGAGGAGTTATTTTATTGATTGCACTAGCCATCTTGTTAAAATATCCCATTGTTTGAGTATCTAATAGTTTAATATTTTTATTTTATTACAAATGGATAACCAAATTATATGAGAATTATAAAAGATAATGGTAAGGAGACCATACTTGAGGGGAAATGAATCAGCCAAAGATGTGGATCCCAATTCCACATCTCTAAAATCCATTTCCTTGAATGGTTGTGTGCTTCAGGAACACTCCCCCAAATGCCTTTTCTTTAAAGTCTCAAGAGCCACTTGAATAAAACCATTTGTGAATATCCGCAAGATGAAGAATTCAATAAGGTTGAATTTTCTATCATTTCTAAAGAAATAATCTACATGTCCTTGATCCATTGTTGCTCTAGTGTACTATTCACAACATTTCCTAGTTGAAAGAATAACCGAGTTGAGCTAATAAACGTGAGCAAGAGCTTGAACTATGCAAAAATCACTAATAAATGACGATTTGATCACAAGGTAAGAGGTCAAGCTGAGAAAATAGCGAGCTGATTTTGCATCATAAGAAGTTGAAGCACATAGACCCCATGACCAAGCTAAAGAAAAATTTGGGCTTTTGAATAGGATCAAATTCATAATAACATAGAGATGAAATTCATCACAAGAAGATAAGTATAGCTCACTCTTGCTAAAGGCACAAATTAAAAAAAAGATACATCTCAAGTCAAGGAGATAAATACCATAAGAGAGTTGTTATCTCTCGAAAGTGCACCCCTGTAGAGAGATGGCTATAGGTTTTAAGCTTGCAAAATTTGATCTCGACTTTCGTAGATCTGATGGAAACACCTCAGTGCTGTGGGTATACCTATTTTGAGGTGAGTCTTTGGTATCAAGGTTGGTTACTTGTTGATGTATCCTAAATTGTTTTCTTGGGTTTAAGGGAAAATATGACTGTAAGATAATTTAAAATTAGGTGATACACCAAATTTACATGAGGATTTGACTGATTATATGCACAATTGATATGTGGATTGATTCGTGCATCAAGAATCCTTTCACATATCAATTGTGCATATACTCACCAAAGCCCTCATGTAAATTTGGTGTATCACCTTAGTTTAAATTATCTTACATTCATCTTTTCCCCTTAAATCCAAGAAAATATTTAGGATACTTCAACAAGGAACCAACCTTGTGTGAGAGACTCACCTCAAAATAGGTATACCCACAGAACTGAGGTGTTTCCATCAGATCTACAAAAGAGAGAGATCAAATTTTGTATGATTATAAAACCTACAACCATCTCTCTACATGGTGCACTTTTGAGAGATAATAGTTTTGGCACGCCGGTAGGAGTATGAATCAGATCTACGGTAAGATACTACGGATCCACAAAAATTTACAGTAGTTACAAAAGTTACTTTCGAGAGCAAGCTGTAGCAATTTATTCTAAAGATTTTATTATTTTTGGTGACTTTGTTAAGATGAGTCAAGACTATTATTGCATCATGTTCCATGCCTAAAGTGACTACAAGATAATCAAGTAAGAGGAATCCCTCCGAGTTTTTTTCTTTACCTTTGAATTCTATTAGAAGGAGAAGTGTTGGTAATACTTTACCTTATAATAGACCTGGTTTTGATAACCCTCCTCCTAATATTCCTTCACCATGTATCAATTTCTCTATTATAATCCAAATTTTTCAAATGGCTATTCAACCACTAAGGAATTTTGTGACCTTTACTAATGACAGTCTATTAGTAATCACAATTTACCATGACATTTCTAATGCTGCCATAAATATTTTTCTATCATTTCTTGGTGAAAATTAGGTGACACCTACATAGCACATTAAATATGTTCTATCCTTATGTGCAATTCATAATATTACTCATGAAGATGTACCCTTAAGACTTTTAGTTGCATCTCTTAAAGGAAAAGTCTTGCAATGGTATAGAAATCTAGAGATTAGATGCATAAAAACTTGGGATGATTTAGGTGATAAATTGCTAAAACAATTTCAAGATAATTCGGATCATTTATCTCTCATAGAAGAACCGTCTACTATCAAAAGAGCTCCAAATGAATTTATATCTAGTTTCAATATCCATTTTGCCAAAACATGGGAAAGAATTCCAACAAGTGTCAAGCATTAAGTTGATCTTGCTTTTCATTTATTATCTTAGAGAATTAAAAGGTGATATCCGAACTATGATTCAGCCAATGGGGGAGAGACACTCCCAACAACCTACGATATCACTATCCGAGCTGAAAATAATCTTATTCAAGCTGGAAAATTGGCACCAAGGCCTTCAATGCCTTTTTGGCAGATTTAGCACCTATTCCTTAGCCTATTACAATCATAGACCCGATTTTTAGCCCCATCGATGATGTATTTAAAAAAATTTAGACTATAGGAAATAATTTGACTTCAATTGAGAATAGGCTTGCATTCCCTAGCAGACCCTATCGGGCTCCTTATCAAAGCAAAATCAACAAAATCAGCAAAACAAGCATCCTTATCAACAAAATCAAAATTATAGGTAGCTTTAACAAAGAAAGGCAATTTGGCCCAAAGGCTCATAGTTCATCTAATGCTTTAGTCCCAGTTAATATGGCTATAGAAGAGTGGTGTCAACCTTACAATCAACCTCATTCGGGTATAAGTTAGCCAAATGCTTTTCGAATCGAATCTTTTACACAACCTCAATCGAAACATTGTTCATGCCTCGAATGGAGAGTGGGCAGTAAGAAACTCATGTTCGAAAGTACTTGAACATAATTTAGTCAGTTTCAATAAGGAGGATTTCATTGCGATCACTACTAGGGCTCAAGGAAAAGCTACTGAAATTCAAAAACAACAAAATATGCCCATTCTGCCTACTGTTATTGATAAGACAACATCTACGGTCCTAAAGTTAGCCAATAATCTTGATATTCCTAAAAAAACAAGTGTTTTAGTTTATAAAGGCCATCAAAAAAACAGCTACATCTCGAACCCAATAAAACTATTTATATCTCAAATATCCAAGGCAAATTGAAGTAGAATCATTTTTTTCTAAGGCCTACTCTAAGATAGTTGTATCTCTCTCTAAAATTGTTGCTTCTTTTAACATTGTCGATGTAATGAAAAAGCATCACGTTAACATCTCAATGTAGGATGCTTTAATTATTCCTGGACAACAAGATTTACTTTCTCATGAACTAGCTAAGCTACTGATTTCTTTAAATACAACAAAAAAGGAGGTTTGAGAAGGTTAGACATGGTCCTTAGAACATTTGAACAAGACCACTTTAAAGAAGTAAAATGGATGGTTGAGAAAGTTTTGAATGCTCATGACATCAAAAAGCCACCACCATTTTATTTATCACTGATTATTGGTGAACATCTAGTTCATAATTACATGGTGAATAGTGGAGCAAGTAGCACAGTTATGCAAAAAGAAATTATAGAAAAATTGGGTCTATAGTATGAGCCTACAAAAAACAGTGTCTTACAGCTTGATGAAACTGCAACTAAGACAATTTGTCTAGTCATAAATTTAGAGGTAACATTACATGCTTTCCCAAATGTTTCTATTCTACAAGGTGTCACGGTTGTGGATTTACCTCCATACTTTGCTTTATGCTTATCTAGAGACTTCACCAAAAAAAAAATAGGAGGTTATCTCTCTTGATTAGTCATTATTTTTCACTACTCGTTACGGCACCAAAGTTACTATCAATTCAGAACCATTGGCTAGATTTCACATTGAGCCTCGCTCTCCAAATGTGGTGGTTAATTATTCAACCTTATATTAGTCTAATTTTGATGAGGTTTCTCGGGTTTCAACATTAGATGGTGTTTATAATATGTTTATGGATGAAAAGATAGTGGAATAACATGCCCATGATCCTTTTAAGGAAGTTCAAGAACACATGTTTGGTGTGTATTGTATGCATGAATAAAATACACTACTTCCTTGATGTCCAAAATAGAAGATTCAATAGAAGGGATTTGGAAACTTCATTTCGATGGAGCTAAGAACAAGAAGGGATAGGGAGCAGGTTTGATGTTCACTTCCCCAATGAAGGAAAGGTATTTCTCGGTGTCGAGTCTCCAATTTTCATGCACTTGTAATCTAGTTGAAATGAAGCATTAATTCATGGCTTACTTTGGGCTAGAAAGAGAGGTATCAACATCCTACATATTTTTGGTGATTCTATCTTGGTTATCAATCAAGTAAGAAATTTCAATGTTTGTAAGAATCCATTAATGAAGTCTTATAGACATAGAGTTTCAGACTTAATGAAATATTTTGATGTTATTAATATTTAGTCCATTCTTAGAGCTAAAAATAAGCATGCAGACAGACTTGCAGCTTTTGGTGCTCATTTTGAAGCGCTGGAATAGATTGAAAATAGCAAAATTCAGCCTCATATAAAGCTAATTGTCAAACCTCAATACCTGATAATGATTCAAATTGGAATTTTTTTGAAAGTGATGATCAAATCTGTAGGTTTTTGCAACAAGAAGCTGAGCGTTTTATAGTTAATCAAGATAAATTACAACACTTATATGGTGACCAGATTGTTTAGTTGAAGACAAATAAACTACCTCAGGGTCTGGTCACATCAGAAGACATCTTCAAAGACCGACAATTAGTTAAGAAAGGTCAAGACTAAGATGTTAGCCCATGCTGATAATTACGAAGAGATCTCAGTTGATGAAGGGAAAAAGTTGTTTCTTGGAAAGGTATGTTCCTTAGAAGAAAATAGTCATTTGTTAATCTTTGCAAGAAATTTAAAGATGTTTTCACTTGGAAATACCAAGACTTGAAAGGATTTGATCCCAATTTAGTATAGCATACAATCAAGTTGCATCCAAATTCTAAACATGTTAGACATAAACATAGGCATGTAAATCCCAAAATAGAGCCTCTAATGAGGAAATAATTATCTAAGTTGATTGAATTAGGTATTATATTTCCGAGTTAAGCATGCAAGTTGGGTAGCCAATCTTGTTCTGTTAGGAAGAAAAATGGTGAAATCATACTATGTGTAGATTTCAGAGATCTTAATAAAGCTTCATTCAAAGATCATTACCTACTCCCAAATATGGATAAGATTTTAAGAACAGTTTCGGTGTAGATAGATAATCTCTCCTAGATGGTTATAGTGGATATAATCAGATTTTAGTCCGGAAAGAGAATAGATATAAAACATCTTTTTACCAACAAAGGGGGTACTTATGCTTACAAAAGGATGCCTTTTGGTCTTTCAAATTTCGGTGTAACATTTCAACATGCAATGGACATGGCTTTCCAAATTTTGTTAAATAAATGCATTCTAATTTATTTAGATGACATTACCATGTTCTAAAAAAATCCAGAAGAACCCCTGATACATCTAAGAAAGACCTTTCAGTTATGCAGATAATTTGAGATATTTTTGAATCCACTTAAGTTTATCTTTTCAGTACATCAAGGTAAATTTCTTGGTCATATTTTTTCCAATAAAGTATTAGTAATTGATCCTTTCAGATTGAAGCCATATCACAACTATCATTTCCTCATCATAAGAAGGTGTTACTGAGTTTTCTTGTAAAAATAAACTTTGTTATAAGATTTGTTCCATATCTTGTAGGATTGGTTAAACCACCGACAACTATGCTAAAGAAAGATAAAAATTTCTCTTGGACCAATGAAGGGAGAGAAGGATTTGAATCAATCAAAGCAACTATCTCTCAAGATCCTACTCTTGTAAATCCAAATTTCGATAAATATTTTACAATGTATGCACTTACAGGAGCTGAAACAATCTCAGCTATATTAACTCAAGTCAATGATGAAAATATTCAACATCCTATTGCTTTTTTGGATAGATCTTGCATGATTATGAAAAAGGGTACTGATTCCTTGAAAAATAAGTACTTTCAGTAGTTAGAGGACTAAATAATTTCAAGTACATGCTTTCAAACAATAAAATCAATGTTCTTGTTTCTCATCCAAGTGTGAAAGCATTCTTACTAAATAAAGAATTGAATGAGAAAAGAGAAAACTAGATAACGAAGGTCATGGAATATGATGTTGATATTTGGGTTGCTAAGATGGTTCGAGGGAAAGGCTTATGTGAACATCTAATTACTAATATGGAAAAACAACAAGCTACAAAACCAAATGATTCAAAATAGCATGCTTTGAAATAGCTTATCAAAGCAATAAAAACCATGACTCAACCAGAAAATTAGCATCCTGAGCCCACTCATGAGATTTAGGAATCAAGATGGATGACTAATTTGGTTAACTATCTCTGACATGGAAATTATTGGAGGGTATGGAAAAGAATAAATGAAGGTATTTCAGATTACAAGTTGTACCTTATATCTTCATTGATAATGTGTTGTTCAAAAGAGATATAAATGGAATCTTGTTGTGGTGTGTTGACTATGATAAAATTCAGAAAATATTGTCTAGAATTCCATGAAGGACCTACAGGAGGTCATTTTTCAGCACGTACTACAGCCTTAAAATTATGAAAGTTGGTTACTATTGGCCTACCATATTCAAGGACTATTTTGAATGGATCAGAAAGTGTAAAAAATGTGCTTTCTTTGTTAGAAAAGAATGTTTAGCTTCGCTGCCCTTACAGCCTATCTCAGTTGATTAGCCTTTTATGCAGTGGGGTCTTGATTTTATTGGTATGATAAACCCACCTTCGTCACAAGGACATAAGTGGATCTTAATTGCTATAGATTATTTTACATGATGGATTGAAGCAATAGCCTTGAAGGATGCTAATAAAGCTTGATACTATCCTTTTATGAAGGAATAGTCTGTAGATTTGGTGTTCTAGCAACTATCATATCAAATAATGCTTTAGCATTTCTTGATGCAAATATAACAGATTGGGATGTCAACCATGGAATTTACTTAAGTTCTTCATCTAATTATTATCCGCAAGGTAATGGCTTAGCTGAAAGTACTAACAAGAACCTTTTAAGGATCATCAAAAGAACACTCAAAGATAATCAAAGAGATTAACATCGATGTTGAGTTCAGGAATTTGGGCTAATAGGGTGAATCCTAAAAGATCGGTTGGTAATTCACCATAAAAACTTGTGTACAGAAAAGAAGCAAGAATGCCTATTTCAATTGAGTTACCCACATTAGACTTGCTGCATCAAATGGAGCTACTTGAGAATGAACCATTAAAGGTTCGTTATGCAAATTTAATGGAATTACAAGAGCTAAGAGATAAAGCCCATTTGAATATGGAAAAGAATCAGAAAACAAATAAAGAATACTTTTGACAAGAAAGAAAAATTTAGAATCTTCAATGAAGGAGATATTGTGTTAAAGTGGGATGCTGATCGTGCAAAGCCAAGAAGACACACGAAGTTTGATACAATCTGGAGTGGCCCTTACATGATTTCAGCTTGCAAAGAACACAATGATTTTCAACTTTTGAAGCTGAATGGAGAGGAACTTCCCATTCATGTGAATGGTATGTTTCTCAAACACTGTTATTGAAAATCTTATATTGATTGCTAGAGTAGGATTTCCCTTCAATAAGTGCAATCCCTACACATTGCATTGTTTTTCAATTCAATAAGTGCATTTGTGCATGTGATCTGGTTTACCAGATCCTTTCTTAGTTTTAGTTCCGTTTTGGAAGGGTTGGACCTTTCGGAAAAGGAAAATTTTTGTTACATTTCGGATTGCATGCATAGTTGACAAGAGAAAGGCACTAGTCTATAAGCTAGCAGGCAACTTTCCCTGCGGGATCACTAGAAATGTAGACAATTTTTGCAATTGTGCAAAAATGGGAAACTAAAACTCCCTCCTTACGATGAAAGACATTGGTGAAGTATACCTAAGCTAAGGAAGTTTTGATATTATTGGTTACTGCTGAATTAATTAATGATTAAGTGAAATATGCAGTTATGTGTGCTATTACAAAACGTAAAAATCACATAGTCTCTGCAATTTCATGATATCTTCAGCAAAAAAAAGAAGACAAGGGCCCGAAGGACAGCTATGTTGTCTTGATGAAGACACCGAATTACGAGAATAGGTGAAGTGTTGAGTTTTGGGACAGAAACATAAGTGCAGATTGTAGAAATCGGGAATTCATTCTTGAATGTTACAGGTTTTCATTAATGTTCTTTCCTTCATGATTAATACATTCAATTATATTACTTAGTTGTTTAGTTCATCATACAATCCATATAGAAAGCTGAAATGTAGAAAGAAGTATATAACTCATTTGCAGAATTCAATGTTTTATTCATAAGGAAATTTCAAATGTTCCTACACAAGTTATGAGATGTAATTGGAAAGTAATGTAAAACTACTGAAATAAGAGGTACACATGCATGAAAAATAAAAGTGAGTATGAGTGAACCTATCATTGCCTTTGTTTTTTCTTCGTTCTTTCAAAGTAGCTCCATCCCAACTTTTGTTCCTTATTCATCCTTGTTGTAGATGTCATTGTACCTAAAAAGAAGAAAAGATGAACTATCGGTTATGAGCTCGAGAGATCAATTGGTATTCCTTACTATCCTAGTTTGTGCATATGAATCTCTTCAAAACAGAGATATAATTTACTTGAAGAACATATTGCATATATGCTCTACTCATGCAGCTAAGAAGAAATAGACAAGTCATAAATACGTGATGGAAAGAAGAATTAATGTAGCTCAAACTCAATATTTTCTGCAAATAGAACAATTTATAGTACAGAAAAGAGTGGAAAAAGTAATACATGTTTCAGTTTGCAACTAAAAAGGAAGAATCAGATTTCAAGAAAGCTGAAGTTTGGCTGGACAGAAAGGGTTACAACTGAAACAGAATAAAGAAGATTTTGGGAAAATTTTGATAGGGCTTCACCATGTAAAATGGACATTTACAAATTTTCATCATGTTTCTTTCAACTACTACATGCTTTAAAAGATTTATGTAAATCAAGTAAGTGGTACAAAAAAACAAAAAAGCATGCCATGATCAAGATGATAGTTATGATGTTTCAGTTTTCAACTACAAGTTAGCTTCAAACAGAAAAGTGCTACATTCTGTATTCTAAATCAAAAAATACAACTACTACAAGCAGAAAAAGAATAAATCAAGGAATTAGGGAAAATTTTGTGGGATTCGCCATGTAAAATGGATATTTACAACTTTTCTAGCATACATATCAGAGCTGTAATAAAAGAAAATATAGTATATAATGCAGAAAAGAAATGGGAACTACACTTTCAGTCATCAAGGTGAATAATTTTAGAGTACTCATTATAGCTTAGCAACTAAAGAAAATGAATTTTCGAGATAACATTCACAAAATGCAGCCATCCCAAAGTACAGTTCTCAGAAATGAAGCAAGTATTAAGTCTACAGACTACTACAGTATAGCTTCAGAGCTCAAGATTTTAGAGATCAAGGGTGTCCACAAAATTTCAAAACATCTCAGAATCCATAAAATCTCTCACAAGAAACAATGAATTTTTCAATGCAATAACAACAGTTCACACAATGGCTGAACATCCAGTGGCACAACTAGTGAAGGAACCCACAACGAGTAAAAGGTTACTAACAGAGCTAGAAGGCCAGTAAGTTCCAGAAAAGGCTCAAGGATTGACTGAGAACAATCTTAGAATCAGAAACATATTCATACACAGGTCCAATAATTACAAACACTCAAATGATCACAGAAAGGAGGTATTTTTCTGCAATATAAAGTAAAACAGTCTACATTCAAGGAATAATTTTTATAAGGAATGGATCCAAGTAGAAAGTAAACAAATCCTTGACATACTATTCAGAACAAAAACTTAGGTGGAAGAACTTTGAATAAAAAAACTCATACATATTCAAGTTAAACGAATATTCCAATATTTCAGAGATTGTCATTCCCATTAAAATCTGATTCAAGTTGTAGTATCAGATTAAAAGTGTACATATCGTGACCATTGATAAAAAACCATTAATGGGTATCAATAAATCAGAGAAATGAGGGAGAAAGAACTCACCGACTAAAATTGGATCTATCAAAACCCTCGAGGAATAATCAAGTTCAAAGAAAGAATAGCAAGCTCAAAATGAGGTTCAACTCGAAATGACCAAGGCCGAGCCATAAAAACATAGGAAATGCAAAGAAAAGAATAGATTATCAGTTTTTAAGGTCAAAATAGCAACGAAGAAGCAACAGTAATACCTAAGGAGGTCAAGACTTACTTCCCTCATCAAACAGTGTGATAGCTACTTAGTCAAGCTTAAAGTTCATGGTAGTGGCGGCTAATAAAAACGCAAAGATCTTGATGACCAAGAAAACTCACATAGCTCTATAGAAGGTAGAAAATGGAAACCGAGCTCGAATCTTGCACAAAAAGGATGAACCAAGCTCGAAAGTTCATAGCAATGGCGACCGGGCCTTCTACAGAATCCTTGTAGAAATCCACAAGGCACAAAGATCTTTTAAGAAAAGGTGAGCTCTAACCCACAAGTGGTTACCGCATTTCAAGAGAACTAAAAATTTGAGCTCGATAGAGGAACGATAATGGAGATATCACGACATTAGATGCGAAACCCACAACCACCTCACTCATAAGCTTCAAACAGAGCCGAGTTTCAAAAGTCAATAATGGCACAACTCGAGGATCTCTGAACAATAGCATCGAAGAAAAAATTTCCTAGGGCTTCGCCTGCATAGCGAAAAATCAAATGAAATGTGCATTAGAGTGAAGCTTTCCTCTAACTTGCAAAATCGAGGGGCGAGTTCAACCAAACTCAACCAGGGTCGATAATTAATGGCTCGAGATCAGAAGGACAGAGATCGAAGGCCGAGGATCAAGCTCCAAGATCAAAGCAAGTAACTACGGTCAGTTCCCACCGACCAGATTAATTGTAGGGGTGAAACCCTAACCATCGGTTATAGATCAACGATTCGTGATCAAATAGTACAGAAATCAATGGCCCAGGATCATCACCAAATTTCAAAACAAACTCAAACCGAGTTAGGTTTCCACAAACATGCATCTTAAGGGATGAGTCATTACTTTCAAATGTCAAAGATCAACTATAGTGTGATTTCCCAATATGCTAAGGCCGACCAAATCCTTTATATAATGATCAAATAAAAGGTATTTCCAACCTTTTATGACAAGGTGGAAAAAATATATATTATAGCATATTTGCAAAGTGAACCCCCATGTACATCTAGACACAACAATATGCTAAGTCCACAAAGGTGGATCCCAACCCAAATGAAGGCTATAGTGGCATGTGTCATATAATTTGGTCAACCCTTTTATATTGCTAAGTCCACGAAGGTGGCCAAACCAATAAAATTGTAGGTGGTTCCCACTTCAAGGAGCTAGAGTTGATTTATTGAGTGTCACTGATGTGACCATTTAGAGAGAGATGTCAATGTCAGAGCATGTGCACATGGACAATGGTCCCCACATTGGATTTTTATTTTTGCAAATATTACAAGTAATGAATTATTTACTCACAGGAAGAGAATTGTTTTGTTACATGCTTCACAAGAGGACAGAAAAGAGGAAGAGATAGAGTTGCATGTTCAAAGGAGAAAGACTTGCATAGCAAGCAAGCTTATTATTAGCAAATTATTTACCCTTGCTTTCTTAAAATTAGAACAGTCAACTTCAGTTTGATTGTATTGTAATCAAGGCTAATTAAAGCCTATTTGTAATTGCATGCTCTATTTTATTCCTTTATCTATTATTAAATAAAGGATAAAAATAAGATGCATGGGCGAGTACAAGCCTTAGGCTATTTTTAGGAAGAGGGTAAATTTTTATTTTGCTATATATTGTGTGCCTTGGCAAAGCACAAGGAGGACTTTTTGGATAAAGGAGTACTGAAGCAATTTTTGTCAGTTTTTCCATTTGAGTGTGAAGTATTTTTGCCTTCCCAATCATTTGAAGTCCTGTGTATGTTTTTATTAGTCTTGTGAATGTAAATTCCCTAATTAGTCATCTTAATCCGTTGCAAAATTTAGTCATTTCTATATGATATTAATGTGCATGTTCACTTAGTAGTATTGTTGTGATAATCTCCCTCAATACCTCAAAGTGTTTTTCCCTTAACATTCTTCAAAAGAATTGTTGGGTCATGCATCAAGAATCCTTTCACATATCAATTGTGCATATATTCAATCAAATCCCTCATGCAAATTTGGTGTATCACCTTAGTTTAAATTATCTTATAGTCATCTTTTCCCCTTAAACCCAAGAAAACAATTTAGGATACATAAACAAGGAACCGACCTTGATACCAGAGACTCACCTCAAAATAGGTATACCCACAGACCTGAGGTGTTTCCATTGTATCTACGAAAGAGAGAGGTCAAATTTTACAAGCTTAGAAAACTTGCAGCCATCTCTCTATAAGGTGCACTTTCAAGAGATAACACAAGCTCAAGTCAAGGAATCTACGATCCACTTTGCAAATGTAGAGCTTGGACGAAGTAAATCATGCAAAATACCCACAACAAAGGGCTCTCCAAACACCAATAACTTATCTCCAACCCCTTAACACCCCCTCGAAATACATCACACAAATCTTATAGAGCTAAGCGGGAGTTCACAATGATAATGTAAGTCGAGCAAAAATACAACATGGCAACCTAGCGGAGTAGTAACATATAGCTCATAATGATAAAAAGATGTTGAGCTAGGTAGAGGAAAACATACCAAGCATATATAAGAATATGGACACAACTAGTGCCCAAGCAGAAGGGAAGTAACAACTCCAATGCAAAAAACCATACGACTTGAGCTTTTAAATAAAATGGTATCCAAGTAAAGGTGTAGACTAAGAGGATGCCTAAAAAGTTGTGGAATTTGGATTTACACCTACCCATTGCATTTTCTTGAAAGTTTCTAATCCTTTTCAACAAACCCATTTTGTGCATATATATCCTACAGTCCAAGCATTCCTTGAAACACATCTCTTTGAGGCACACTTTGAAAGCAGATTCACATGTCCTGTGTAAGGTTCCACATTTTGCATACACGTCTACCAGAGCAATTGCAACTACAACATGTGAAAAAATTCCTCTATCTTTTATGCTTTGATGGACGTCTATACCATGTTCCAGTGTTGATATTTTGGCACATGATGGAAGTGCATAGGAAAATGCAAACTAATCAAGTTGGAGACCTCTTTGTTGCATAGTGAAACAATGCGACTATCTCGAGAGGAAAAACTCTCCCCTGTATTTTGCCATCGCTACAACTATCCAAATATTGCTAAATAAAAACCTTTACTCTATTTCAGCGTGGTCAAAGCCATTTCAATCTCAAATCAAGCGCTTGTATTTTTTTTTTTTTCGAGAGAAATGAGAGGTCCGAAAGGTTGTTTTAGAAGCCTGTGTGATGTCCCCCCCCGCCACAAACCACCCGTAATCCACGCCACTTACCATTACTTCTAAAACAAAATGCATTCATTTCATTATATTTTTTATTATTATTCTATATTTTATGCCGTGCACTACACTTTCCAATTTCATTTTTGTTTTCATGTCTGTGTTTTTAATCATTAATGTTGGATATCATGTAACGTAGGGGAGAGGACCCTATAACCGAGAATGCACCAAAACATGTACATCTCTTTTCACCATAGGTTAGTGACAAAAGTACCAATAGTTCCCTATTTAGTTAAGGACACTTTTTAAGAGCTGATGATAATTTGACACATAGGGCACTCGGTCAGTCCCTCCTTCAAATGTTTTATATTAATTTTCTTCATATTAAATCAATTCAAAACTACTTTCCCCTCCGAATAAACACGTGAAATGAGAATGTTGATATGACACGATCATACGCTACACGATGATATATTTTTTTACGCTACCAACATACCTACATATATGTAGGTACCCTAAAATTAGGTGCACGATAATGGGGTCCTCTCCCCTAGCACATACAATCCATAAGAACACTTCTTTTCGAACACCCTCAGGAATTAATAAAATCGGTACCATTTCTTTCCTCAAACCTCATTTTTCTTCTTCCTCCGTAGTTTCCCTTTTGTCATCTTGTGTGATTGCTCCTGCCAGGACAAGGCCAGCTAAAGCCATGCCAGCAAAAGCAACTGCAGCAAAAGCCAACCCACCAGCCACAGCTTCTCCGATTGCAACAGCATTATTAACAAAAGCATGCGATTGGCCACACGGAAGATTCTCTACTCCAGTCTTGCAATACAGAGAAAAGTGTTCACAGTTGTTAGTAAATAGATTGTATCTTTCAGATGCTCCATTTCGAAGCAGGTCCTCTGCACGACGAATTACAATGGCCGAGGGTTCTGATTTGACGGAAGTGCAGGTTCCTCGTCTGAATAGTGACATTCTAAAAGTAGAAAGGCCGTATTCGTATCGACAGAGACGCCCTCCATTGAGAAAGCATTCCAAGCACGACTTCACTATTCCAGTTGTATTTCCTGGAGGGCAATTAGGGCACGGAAACCTTCCCATCGGACTTGAAGAAGAAGATGCAAATGAATTACCCTCTTCTGCAAGAAAGTGGATGACTTGATTCTCCCCGACATAAATACCTGCATCTCATTCTCCTCAAACTAAACATCAAATTACTCACTGACAAGGTTAATTAGATGGTTGGGTTCTTATTTTAAAGGTATCATATTAAATATCTATATATGGATTTTGGATCATAGCGCCCATACAGAAACGTTCAAGTTCTGAAGAACATAAAGGGATACAACCAAAGTCATACCGTGGTGTGCGTAGGTATACACTTTCCGCCATGAGTAAATATGATCGCCAGGCTTAATCTCACTTATGTCGAGCCCGTTGAAAAATGGAGCCATAGTGATTGCCTGTGAAATCTTGGCCGACATTAACCCTCTATAAGAAAACGCTGTGGCCAAGGAATTCTACACCAATGTCCACTTTACAGCCCAAGCGCATTGATTCCATTTCCCTGTTTTCTCCACTTACAGTACGATGGTTCCACATGTTAATCAATGGTTTGAATGTCAGAAATAATTTATGGGCAAGGAATTCTAAACAAATATATACTTTACAGATCAAGCGCAATGATTTCATTTCTCTCTTTTTCTCCAATTATGAGTACGGCGATTCCACATGTTATGGAATTCTATACCATATCGGCTTTACAGCTCAAGGGCATCCGTATCATTTCTCTACTTTTTTCTCCACTTTGATAATTTTGTAGGGTCTACGTGTTTTTAGACTTAATCTCAATCTCTCTCTCTATATATAAATTTGGGGAGAGGGTGGACCTGTTATGTTTGTGAGTGCTAAGTGACATACCTCGAATAAATTTTTATGGAATGTTTTTTATTTATGAATCGTGTCACAATTTATATTAAGATCATATGTTAAATCTATTTATTTTTCAGCATAATCAGATATATAAAAATAATTATTTATGTTGATACGTTAAAATTTGTAATGTCTTGAAAATAGTTAAATATTACTCTATAAAATAATAGCTATTTAATTTGATTATTTTGGTCACCATATATATTTGTGTAGAACGCGAATTAAAATAAAGTGTCAAACAAACTCTTCATTGTCCAACAAAACTTCAATTTTGGCCTCAATAAAAATGTTTCACCTAATTTTAAATCGTTTCTTCGAATGTTGACGAAACAGATAAGGCTAAAGGGTTACGAGGAAATCCTGTTAAGATGTTGATTGTAGGTTGTTGCGCGGGTATGAATTCTGGATCCACATCTGATCGCGAGAGCTTCCTTTTTGCTTGGAGGAACTATTGTTTTTGTGAGCTTGATATCCGGTCGGCAATGGTGGGTGATCAAATGGAAGGAACTCGGTGTGGTGCTAGCACTTCCCCGGATGCTCCGGTGAAGCGCAGATGGCTATGTGGGTGCGATTTTGTTATGGGTGCGATGCGTGTACAAATGCTAGTTACCTTGCATGTAGCTCTATTTTTGTCTCTCACTCTCAGAAGATGTGCCAACCTCTCAAAAATGTGCCAACCTCGAAATAAGGTTGTTTTGGGGGTTAAATGGTAACCGACGGTGGTTCCGGCATGACCGGCGGTGGTTGAGGTAACCAACGTCGGTTAGGGAGGGATTTCCTAGCTTTACTAAACTGGGCAGATCCCCTTGATTTTCTAGGATCTCGTTCGTTTCACTCCCCGAATTAGAATGGAAGCTTCCTTCTAACGTCCCGGAATGTGGTTAGATTGATTTTAGGGTTTGGGTAGGTCTTAGTTAGTTATGACAACATACTAAGAATAGGTCTTAGGGTGAGGTGGCTAGATGAGGTTGATATGTGGGCATTATCTCAATTAGGATATTTGAATAATAAATATTGTGAGGATAATGAATTAATTTAATTAAATTAATAGTAGAGTGGGATGAAAGGGGCCATGGTTAGGTGAATGTGTTCAAGGTGTTTATTTGATGAGGGACCAAGGGGAGTGCGACCCAATTTTGGTGTCTACATTTTTCCCCTTTTTGATGCGTAGCTTCTATTGGTAAGCGATCTTTGATAAAAATAAGATGTGGTTGCCCAATGTGTGGGTGAAGATGATCCCCCTCAAACCAGGAACTGACGAGGCATAAGGCGTAAGAATCGGTGAGTGGTCGATAAAAGGTGAATGTGATGAAGAAGAAGGGGGGTAACGGGTAAAAAAAAGGGAAAAAGGTCTACTCGGGTAATCTAGGCAATGGGTCTGGGTCAAAGGTAGCAACAGTCAAACACACGCACACATATAAACTACAACATGGTACCAGGTTGAAGAGCAGAAAACTCTACATTGTCTAAGGTCGATAGGTTTATTTAAACAAGGTTGAAGTGAGTCCGGTGTCGAAGGTATATGATATGGTGAAGAAACACGACGCAGGTTAGGTGCAAGAACATTTGGGTATGTTCCGATACTATTCTACTTTTGTCTAAAACTATATGTCATGAATAGCCTACCATGCAACCTTTGAGTGGAGAAAGTGACACTTTCATAGTGACACATACAATGGTAAAACTTATGTACAAGAAGTTTTATTAAATTAATATTGGTTAAAGGTGGGTTATATGATCTTCTTTGTTTTAAATAAATCTTAACATTTTGTCTAAAAATAATGTGATTTTTTTCCTAAATATGGTTATTAAAAAAATTCACCATTCTCATAAATAACATTGTTTGACTCTTTCCTCAAATAAAATTTTTGTTGTTAATATAATTATTGTTATAACAAGACTATAGTCTATAATATGTATCTTTTTCATGGCTTCAAAGACAATGCTAATTTTAACATCCGAATGTACTAAATATTTTTACCATAATTTTACATTGATTATCTTGAAATGTTGCAGATATCAATTGGTGCCAACTTAGATAATAATAACTCTTTCATATCACTCATTTATAAATTGTGAGAATAACTCAACATGGAATATAGGATAAGTCTCAACTTAGATAGGAGATCATATAGATGCATATTTATTTTAGTCAAGATAAATCCAAGGAATATAGTCATCTTCCTTTGTAGTATACTCTACTTGCTTTGGTGTATAGTCAACTTTCTTTGAAGTATAGTCTTCTTCGGAGAGTAGTATACTTTGTTAGAGAGTAGTATACTTTGTTAGGAGTATAGTCTACTATAGTTAATATGTAGTGAACGAGAGATATGTGAGGTTTTTAGGTTGTTCTATATAATCTTCTTGCTTTGAAGTACAATCTACTTGCTTTAGAGTGTAGACTATTTTCTTCAAAGTGTAGTCTTCCATAATGTTTATGTTTGTAAATTTTTCATAATTTTGTGTGTGTATCATATCTTAAATGCATCAAACATGTCTTCGTAATAGTGAAAATAATCTATTAGATACAAAAAAAGGGAAACTACGAGTGAGTATTATATATGAGAAATCTATTAGAGTCATTCCTATTACGAGAAATATATGAGTGAGTGAACTCATGAATTATATTAAATCCTTAAAAACAATTTATCATTTATTATTCTTATTAGATGTTATATACCAATTTACAGAGCTTAATTCAAAGTATAATTATTAATTTGTAATTGTGAAATCAAATCCTCCTTACTATCTCATCACAAAGTTTGGACCATAGTCTGTCATTATTTGACGTGAAGTACTTCAACTTCCCATCTTCTAAAACACTTTCAAAGGTGTCTTATGGACTCCCATAAATTATCTTAAAATTTTCAAGTTAGAACATGCTTCATAAGGAACTCAATAGTTAATAGATCTTGTAATTTTTATTTCAAAAAATACCACCTATAGTCATCCGTAAGGACTGTCATCACTTTTAGATATATGTCACCTTACATGTCACTGTTTCTTTTTAATTATGGATATTGACTCTATAAATACTATTCATACAAAATTTAGATCATTTAATGTACGTGTAATGTCTCCAAACTACCTTCATCTTACAAACCAAAAGAGGGTTTCTAAACTATCTAAGAGACAACTTTTTGTATAAAATGCAAAATACTCCAACAAAAAACTTTCAAACTTAATCCTCAACAACTTATTCAACTTCTAAATAGATTTCTTTTAGCAGTGAGTGATGGATAATATTCTAACCAAATATAAATTTTCATACGTCATTGTCATGTGGTAATGAAAATGATGTTCTTGTTCTATGCAAACCTTCAACAATTATGAAATTCAAGAAAGTTGTGTTCAAGACCTATAATTTTTTATAGGTCTTTGTATTAGTATTTCCTAAAATTATAAGCAGTCATAGCTTCATAAAAATAAAAATTCAAATCTTGAAAGAGTGTTCATGTGTCAAGACCATACTATGCATAACATATGTTTAAACCACTTTGAGATTCAAGATCTTAAAAATCAATATATCTAATATCTCCTTACAATGATATAACTTAACTATTAAAAAATCATAATCTTCAATCTATTGTAACCAAAAAATATCTATCAATCATCCCTCATACCTTTAACAATAGCTTTCCATGTGGAAGAAAATGTGAGAAGGGTGAAGAATTATTTATAACAAGGAAAATATTAAAGGTTTGACAAATGGGTAAGAGTTGCAGAAAGAGAGGTAAAATGCTTTCAACAAAATATGCAAAACTAAGGGAAAATTTTATATAGTGGTAGTTGATAGAAGAAGTAAAAACATTGTTGTATATGGATATTGTGTGGAACCAATGGTTAGAGTGCATAACACATTCATATCTTTATGAGGTTACATGGTTGTTGTAAGGACATGTAGGTGTTATGAAAGAAATAACAATGCAAAGTACTTATTGCAAATAAAAGAATATTGAAGGATTGAATAAAGGTTAAGATTTGTAGAAAGAGAGGCATCATAGGTTAGACCTAAGATACAATATCAATGGAAAGAAATTCATAACCACAAAAACTACCTTACTCAGTTCATTATGCTTTTCATGCCTCTCCTTTCTCTTCTCTTTCTACTAACACCTTATGAGGATTCAACCATCATTGTATTCTCCACTTCATTTTTCCCTACAAGTCACTTCAAAGGATGCTAGATTGACTATTAAATAGCATCATAAGAATTTCTCTCCTCAATGTTGCTTTTCCTTTCCTTAGACTGCCATCCTTGTTCCTTAAGACAATGGATCCTTACACCATGTATGGTTTTAGAATTCTAAAGGTACTTGGAGGTCTTCCATACTTATTTGGGCACCTATTGTCTTACCCGAAGTGTTCTCAAAACCTCAAGCCGCGACTCACAACACCTTTCTTATAATCACTCTTTTCCTCTATATGGCCTACAAAGTCTAACTAGCCCTTTCTACATTTATTGTCAGTGATTATATCAGTTTTTTCGGGGATTTCAATGGACAAAAAGACATCTTTTAGTAGGTTAGAACTCATTAAGCTATTTCTTCTTCCCTAGAAGTTTCCCTATCCAAATCATAGTCTAAATTATAGTTGCTTTGAAAATGAGCTTATCAAACTAGGTTTACATGATGTATACAGTCACCTAAGGGGGTGGCAAGGATATTTACCTTTGGAACTAGTGGACTAAAAATGTCGGGTTGAATACGCTGATAATAATGGTATAGCTTTGATACCAAATGATAGAATAAAATAAGATTGCAATGACCAAAGAGGGACGGAAGCCTCACAAATATTATTGATCATGAAATCAGATTACATAACAATGCAAGAGCTGTAATATTTATAGATATTAGATAGCCTCATATGGATAGACATGACACCCTAGTAGGCACCAACTATGAGATGATAAGACCCATCTCACATGCACATGTAATTACTACTAATACCAATATTGAATGTTATCCAACATAACAATATTGAATGCAAGTCACTAGACTAGAGTGCACATGTTGCACATTATTAAATAAAATACAATGCAATAAAATGCAATAAATATGCCTATGCTAAATTATGCTAACATTCCCCCTTAATTTTGCATAGTTTCAGGTGAAGTGGAGAGGAACTCTCTAAACAGTGTGAATTTGTCACGTGCAAGTGACTTAGTGAAAACATCTGCCTTTTGTTCAGCTGTAGGACATAACTGGAGCTATATGTTGTGCTTCAAGACATGCTCACGTATGAAATGAACTTGTACTTCAATATGCTTGGTTATCTCATGAAATACTGGATTGCAAACAAGCTTCAGAACTCTTCCATTATCAACATATACTGGAGTAGATTTCTGTTGTGGTATACCAATTCCTTCCAGTATTCGGCATAGCCATATTGCTTCACAAACAACTTCACCTGCAGCTCAATACTCTACTTCTATAGAAGAGTGGGAAACAAAGTTTTGTTTCTTGCTTCCCCATGATATCGGTCCAGATCCCATAAAGAAGATGAAGCCTAATGTTGACTTCCTATCATCCATGTTTCTTGCATGATCTGAATCTGAATATCCTGTCAAGAAGAAGTTGTCATTCTTCTTGTACTCTAGACCAAGGTCAACTGTACCCTTTAGATATCTCAATATTCTCTTTGTTGCTTTCCAATGACATATTTTCAGTTCTTGCATGAAGCGTGATAAATAGCTTATTGCAAAGTTGATATCTGGTCTAGTATATGTCAGGTAAATGAGACTCCCGATCAACTATCGATAGAGAGTTGCATTCACCGGTGGTGATGGATAGGAATGAGATAACTGAAGTCTCACTTCCATAGGTGTAGCAATAGGAGTGCAGTCCATCATCCTGAATTTATTTAGCATTGTCTTAGTGTATTTCAACTGTGACACAAAGATATGATTCTCTTTTTTCCATACTTCCAACCCAAGACAATAGTGCATGAACCCGAGATCTGTCATGTTGAATGATCGATTAAAATCCTTTTTTATTGCATCGATCATCTTCACAGAATTAGCCTGTAATGACTAGATCATTGACATAAACAACCACAATGACAATCTCCCCCCCTTGATTTTTGAGGTAGAGATTAGGATCATAAGGATTCCTTTCGAATCCATGACTTATGAGATGCTCATCAATTTTGATGTACCATGCCCGGGTGCCTGTTTTAGGCCATATAGAGATTTTATGAGTCTGCATACCATCATCTCTTTTCTTGGTATTACATAACCCTCTGGCTGAGTCATATAGACTTCTTCTTGCAAATCTCCATTAAGAAAGGCACTTTTCACATCCATTTGGTGGACTTTCCAACCAAATTGTGTAGCTAGAGCAAAGATCATCCTGATTGTCTTGATCTTGGCTGTGGGAGCAAATGTCTCCTCATAATCAATGCCTTCTTGTTGTGCATACCCCTTTGCTACAAGCCTTGCTTTATACTTGTCAATAGTCCCATCTGATTTGTACTTAGTCTTGAATATCCATCTGCATCCAATGGGTTTCTTCCCTGGTGGAAGGTCGATAAGTTGTCATGTTTTGTTCTTCATCACCGATCGATACTCAATCCATGGCATCTTTCCAAGCTTTTGATTGTAGGGACTTCCGGCTCGTAGATGGCTCAACTGTTTCAACAACTCTTCTCATTAGGGCATAATTGACCTCTTCACGAGATTGAATGAGTTCTAGGTCTAGGACTGGATGATATGCTAGGTTCTTCATCCAAATTTGCATCTCTTATTAATTGAGTATACCATTTAGGTAACCTCTTAGCTGTTCCATTAGCTTGTGGTGGATCCAAGTTTTCACCATCATCCAATTCATCACTTTGTCATCTTCAAAGTGGGAACATCAAATTTTGTCTTCACAAGAGGTGTATTTTGCATGTTTTTGAGTCGTTGAGTGGAGCATCTGCTTGTTTCTTCTCAAAGAATTCAAGATCCCTACTTGTGTATATTTTCTTTTCTTTTGGATCCCATAATCTATACCCAAGTGCTTCTTCTTGTATCAATGAATATCAATTTCTTAGCTTTCATAGCCAACTTGTTCTGTTCTTCTTGGGTATGTGCATTCTAGCTTTACACCCAAATACTCTTAGGTTTACAATTGATGGTTTCCGATTTGACCATGCTTCTTGAGGTGTCGCTCCTTCAAGAGCTACTATGGGCACTCTGTTCAACAAATAGACTACAATTCTTGCAGCTTCTGCCCAAAATGTCTTTGTTAAACTTGAGTTGTCAATCATACATCGCACCATTTCCATGATAGTATGATTTCTTCTCTCAACTATACCATTATCTTTGTGGTGTGTGAGTAGGAGGAATTTGTGATGAATCCCATGAGCTTCGGGTAAGTCTTGAACTCATTGCTTGTGAATTCCCCCCCTCGATCTGAGCGAAGAGTTTTGATCTTGCAACCAACTTCATTCTCAACAAGTGCTTTGAACTTTTGAAATGTCTCAAAGGCTTGACTCTTGTTTCTTAGACAATATATCCACATCTTTCTTGAGTAGTCATCAACACAAAGCATGAAGTATTGACATCTAGAATGACTTGGTTACATGGGCCCATAAAGATGGTGTGCACCAAATCAAGCTTTCCCTTAGCTCTATATGTGTTCTTCTGGAAGGGTACTCTGTGTTGCTTTCTAGCTAGGCAATTGTGACACTTGTCAGTGTTGTGCTTGAGTGTAGGTAATCCTTTCACCATGTTTCCCTTTTGAAGTGTTTGGAGATAGCCAAAACTGATGTGACCATATTTGCAATGCCATAGTTCTGTAGATTGTGTGTCTTTGGCCACTAGAGCTTGATCATCCTTGTGGACAAAATCAAGTTGGAACATGCATCCCACATTGGAGGCTCTTGCTAAAATCTTGGAACCTCTTGACTTATCTCTTATCAAGCACACTTTTTCTCCATTATTACTATCAAAATCCAACTTCAAGTTGTGATCAAGGAGTTGACTAACTGATAGAAAATTCTTGGTCAACCCAGGTACATACAATACATTTGTGATTTTACAGTCATGCTTTCCAAGAGGTAGTGAAATGTTTCCAATCCCCTTGACACTGTATGATGAGTCATCACCTAATGACACATGGTTCTTGTTAGGTGAGTCACGTAGTGTGTAGAACCAATCCTTGCGTCTAATCATGTGTCGAGTTGCACCCGAGTCAACATACCAGATATCTTGTGTGGACTTGGTTTCTTCATCAAATTGAGTAGAATACATGTGGTGTCCTTCATCTGAATCATCCTCATGTTCGGAAATGTACCCTTGTTGTTTGGGTTTTCTTTGCCAATTACCATTTTTCTGCCCTTGATTATTGTTATTGTTGGACTTCCCTTGATTTGAATTGTTGTTACCCTGTTGGTTGTTGGGTTTTGAATTGCTTGATGAACCCTTTTTGTAGGAATTGTACCAACAATATTTGATGTCATGTCCCCCTCTATTGCAAATGGGACACTTCTTGGTGTTGTCTCATTGACTTTGGTACCTTTGTTGACTTTGATTTTGTTGGGACTTCTTGTGATTGGACTGAAATTTCCCCTTTCCTTTATGATTGGAAGATAGTGCTTGCTCATCTTCATGATCTTTATTGTTCATTACCTCTTCTTGTTGGAGTATATTGACCAACTTCTCAAAGGTGACTATGTGTTCACTCATATTGATAGTTGTCACAAAGATTCTGTAGGAAGGAGGAAGTGCTCACAACACAATTGGTACGAGGTCTTCATCACTTATCTCTTTTCCCAATGCCAATAAAGATGCCCTCAAAGTAGCAACTCATCTCAAAAAAACTTCAACCTTCTCATTGTGCTTGAACTTGAGAGTATGCAGTTGTGATAGTAGGTTGAGGATGGCATTCTTGTTCTTTGCCTCATAGACTGTGCTCAACTTATCCCATGCATCCTTGGCCGATGTGGCATCTCTAATGTGGGGTTACACATCGTCTGTTATGCTAAATAATATGATCAACTTGGCCTTTTGATTGGCCCTATTAAATTGAACTTGTTGTCTTCCATCATCAGGTGATCTTGTTGTTTTTCCATCTACAACTGTCCATAGGTCTTCAAACTCAAAAACACCTTGATCTTTGGTTTCCATGCAGCGTAGTTGTCTTCTCTAAGCATTTGTGAATTTGGCAAGAAGAAATTTGGTGCTTGTATAACCATTTCTATAATTTGAATTTCTAACAAAGGGTAAGGCTCTTATCACTCCAAGTTTATGGTCTCCTCTCAATATGTCGGTCAAAGCCGATATACCAAACCTTTCTATATACGCTCCCTTCCGATATAAGGCGTCGGTACATGAAAGAAGATCACCCTTTCAATATACCCGTTAGTACGGAAAGAGGTTTTACGCTACCTTCCGATATACCCGTCAAAGACGTGAAAGAATTTAGTACGTGGTACTTAGACACTACAGAGAGGGGTTTGTGCAAGCACAAACGGATGGGAGGGCTCAAATGTGTGTGTATTGTGTCCTTATTACTCCTTGTCAATTTTATAGGGTCGATGCCCAGACGACGTTTAGGCATCTATGTTAGGTGTTAAGTGTAGTAGTATTCACAAAATTATCACCCATAAGCACTTCCTGCAGGCACCGTATATACCAAATCTTTGCTATGAGATCAAAGATCTCGTGTGATAGAACCAAACATAAAATAAAAAATTTGCACTTTTTTTTTTCACTTTATGCACCAAGATTAGTACAACATGCTCTAAAATTACATCAAAATTAAGTTTTTATGTCCCCCTCTTTAGAAAAAGGGTCTAGAATCACAAAATACACAATTTAGGCCAAAAATATTTTTACCCAAAGAATAGGTGTTTTTCCGCTAAATTTAGCGGTGGCTCTAAATGTGTTCGGTGAGCTTTCTAAATTTGGAAATATCTAAAAATTTATTAATTTCTCTAAATTTTCCAAAAAAATAATTTAATAAAAATATGGAGAGAGTGGGAATTGAACCACGGACTGTTTGTTCCCAAGATCCAAACAAACAATCTAAATATTGTTTTCACCTTTTCTCAACCGTGATCTGGGTTTTTCTAAACTTTTTGCAGCAGTATCACACAATATTTTTCTTGAAACCCAAAAAATTGCAAAAGAATTGGAATCTTATTTTTGAGATCTTACCAATTTACCAGCTAGATCTGATTTTTTTCTAGAAAAAATGATCCGACTTATACTGACTTTTCATCACATGTAGAGGCCGAATCTGAAGATGATGTAAACTGCAAAGTTTTTCGCCTCCTTATATTTCCATAAAAAAATGAAAAATAAATCTGACATTGTATGAAAACGTTATGTCCTTTTTTCTAAGAGCTATCTGCTGGAATTTTGTTGATGGGACTGCTTCAACCTTTGCTCCCGAATTCTTCACACCTCCACTTTCAGATCTGATTTTTTTAAAATCTAATATATATATATATATATATATTTAAGATGTGTTAAGATCTGTTTTTTTTAAGATCTCTCTCCTTTTTTTTAAGATCTCTTTTTTTTCACAAATCTTTTTTTTTTTTAGATCTGCAATTTTTTTCAAGATCTTTCTCCTTTTTTTTTTTTAAAGATCTCCAAATCTGAAATATTCCACCAATATGTTGGATCAATTGGCTATGCCAATGACTAATCAAAAAAAAATTACCTTCCAAATAAGTGGATAGGTCAAATTTTAGTTGAGGGATGCTTGGAAGGAATGGAGGTTGCGGGATGCTTCAATGGCTCTCCTTTGATGCAGATCTTCTTCTCCAATGGATCCTCTCCAATAGTGCTCCTCTTCAACCTTGCTTGGATAGAACCTGATCTGATACCAAATGATAATAATGGTATAGCTTTGATACCAAATGATAGAATAGAATAAGATTGCAATGACCAAAGAGGGACGGAAGCCTCACAAATATTATTGATCATGAAATCAGATTACATAACAATGCAAGAGTTGTAATATTTATAGATATTAGATAGCCTCATATGGATAGACATGACACCCTAGCAGGCACCAACTACAAGATGATAAGACCCATCTCACATGCACATGTAATTACTACTAATACCAATATTGAATGTTATCCAACATAACAATATTGAATGCAAGTCACTAGACTAGAGTGCACATGTTGCACATTATTAAATAAAAGACAATGCAATAAAATGCAATAAATATGCCTATGCTAAATTATGCTAACATAGGCTTCAAGATCATATCACCATTATTTAGAAAATTTCCTAGGATTAACTCCATGCGTAGGTATTTTTACCACTCGTTCCCTATAATTTTCTTGTTTCCATGTATAGTCTACTTACTTGAGTGTAGACTATATTCTTGAGTGTAGCATTCCATAGTGTTGATGTTTATGAATTTTTCATAATTTTTTGTGTGTGTAATTACTTGAATGCATTGAACAAGTCTATTGTAATATCTGAAGATAATGTATTAGATAAAAATAAAAATAAAACTATGTGTGAAGATTATATATGAGAAATCTATTATAATAATTTGTATTACCTAAGAAATATATGGGTCAGTTACTTATTGAGTGGTATTAAATCCTTAAAACCTTCAATTTATCCTTTATTATGCTTATTATATGTTATGTACCAATTTCCAGAGCTTACTTCAAAGTACAAGTCTTAATTTTTAATTGTGAAATCAAATCCTCCTTACTAGCTAACAAAGTTTGGACCATAGAATTTCATTAGTTGACACAAATTATTTGACTTCCCATCTTCCTAACCACTTTCATAGGTTTCTAATGCACTCCTATAGATGATCTTAATATGTTCCCTAAATCTTCTTTCTTCGAAGTATAGTAGACTTGCTTTAGATTGTAGAATATTTGGTTCAGAGTGTAGTCTTCCATAGTGTTGATGTTTATGAATTTCTCATAATTTTGTGTGATTATCATAGCTTGAATGAATTTAATTTTCCATATCCAAATCATAGTCCAAATGGTAGTTTCTTTGCAAAGTGAGCTTCTCAAACTATGTTTATAAGAGTCCATGCAATCACCTAAAGGGACCAGTAAGGATATCTACCCTTGACACTTGTGGAATACAAAATTTCTTGTTGAATAGTTTTGAATATCATGTCACCATTATTATTACAACTTTCCATAGCTTAATTCCATCTATAGGTATATCCTATCGCTCGTTTGAGCCTTTTCAAAACCTAAGCTGGGTGCACTGGAACACCAAGAGGCTTATTTTTGCCATAAGTGTCTCTTTAAGCTGGACATAAAGCTTAAGACCTAAAGTGGACGTCAATTTTAGTATTATGTAAGGAATTTTATTAGCACTAAAAGTGGAGGCATCGAAAACTAGATCGTTGCTAGTTTCCTTCCCCGCACAACCCCGAGGATCACCCAATTCACTTTATAGGAAAACAAGTGCTTCTATTTGATTGTTAACCTTGTATGCATGGATGTTTTAGTCACCCCTCACATAATGACCACACAATTTATTATATATCCACCTATTTTGAGATATTCCTAAACAATTAGACACTCCTCCAAACACACAAAATCAATGTTATAAGTTTCTCAGTCACAAGTCTCTTATTCATTCCAAAAACCAACAAATTTTTCATGTTATACATCTTCCAACTCCAAAAATAATGAATATCCAAACCATGCTCCATATTATCACCACAAATTAATTCCTCAAAATAATTTTACCAAATTAATCAGTGTCATAACATATATCAAAGTTTGCATGGTTATAGTTGTTAAACATGCATTACACAAAGACAAAGATTTTGCTTCTAGTTTTAGTGTACACCTTGAACATCATGAATAGACAACTCATACACATTAAATCACCCAAAAATACATCAACATACCTTATCCCATCAAAAAAATTATCATGAAGGACTTTGTTTTGGGTTACATGTTAGAGTGAACATATATTTGAGAAATCAGTGTTAAAATTACAATGACTTTGACAAGTAAATTATATGAGCTCCACGAGGATATCTTATGACACCATATTTCATTCATATACTTATGGGTTATAAAGAATTGAATGTTCTTAATATATAAGATGGAATATAGGTTGTTGAGCTAATATTTGCACCATTAATTATATTGAATGATATTCGACGTCTACACTAAAACACAACACCATTATTATTTGATCATGTTTATGTTTATACAATATACTAATGCCATATTACATTTGTTGAAGAAACTTATGAGCATTTTTCACATAAAAAAATGGCCTTGCTGAATGTGTCTACATTTACTCGGAGCTTTGAGAGTCATATACATAAAATTTAGAAATAAAATTACCCCCATACAATAGGGTTAATATTAATGATGTTACGACTTTTTATATTAAGATCAAATGTTTTTAATCGATGGGAGAAAATCAATGTAGGACTAAATAAATCATATATTCAATGTAATTTGAAAACAATGATTTATCCAAATCTGTAATACTTCTTCACACCCCTCCATTGTATAAGCTACAAAACAAAACAACATATACCATCATTATCACATACAAGATCACAAAATATACACATAATACAATAAAAGAAAAATGTCTAAAATTCAGAAGGAACATAATACAACATTTAGCATTAGTTTTATCAAACAAAATGAAGCACCATGAAGAATTATGTGTCATAATCAGACCAACCAAGATGGTGTAATCCAAAGAATAGTAAAAAATAAACAGTAAAAATTATTTTTTAGAAAGACAAAAATATCTTCATGATTCATGAAACAAAAATATCGACAATGTGGAACTTGTGTTTGGTAGAGGGGGCTATCCATGTGATTCATGAAACAAATATTTATGTGTTTTAAATTCCAATAAATACTACTTGTAATCATATTATAGTCATACTCACCCAAAATATTACTATAGCCTCACAAATGTGTCTCGATTATTGTACAAGACTATTTCTATGTTTTTCTGAGTACTTTCCTTCCATGAGTTTTGTCGGGTAATGTATACTACCCATAATCTTTAGCATAAATATTTAAATCCTCCAGAATCTCATTTTCTTCATCTTCGAGGTTTCCTACTTACATTGAACCATGGCCACAAAGGGTGGTACTTCTCTCATTTCAACTATAATTTGGAATGAAATAAAATGGTAATGAACCAAAGTCATGTAAAAGATTCTAAAAATTTACACATCCTCCAAAAGAAAAAATATTTTCATCATTTTCTAGCACAATATCTAACAATGATTTCAAAAACTCTTTAGATTGGCTAAGCACTTTCAATGCATTTCCATGGTTTCTAACATGTTACTCAGGACTGAGGTATTTTGTTTCGTGCTGAATTCTATCATCACCTCAATTGTCTCACAAAAGAAAATTGATTTAATAGTTGAGAAATTTTTGATATATAAAAATGATTTATTCATAATAAAATATGTATTGTCTATGAAAATCGGTCCTAATCCATTGGAGATTCTTGAGTTCATTGCATTCATTTCATACGCAACATGAACAACATGGTCATCTACAATGAAAACAATAATTTTAGAGGATGTATAATGAATTGTTCTGAGGATAAAAATGATACAAAATATTCGAAATAATGAAATGAAAACATACATCCTCACCACTAAAATATGGATCCCTAGTAGATGCACTACCCTCGTGTGTCCTCTAAATTTGTAACACCTTCAAAAAATGTTTATAGGTATTACCTCTGGTAGACCAAGGACAGTCACAAATATAAACATTCAGAACGAATCTCTAAACTAAATACCATCATTCCCTAGATTTTTGACTTCTAACCATGTAATGTCCATGGATGGTATGGTTTACATAACAATCATTATCTAGTATTTCTTTAGCCCTCTTAGTGGCAGTAAAATTTTCCTTCTCCTTCTTGTAATGTTTAAAGAGACCCGATACTTGTAACTTCCTCTTGTTTTAATAATGGGGTTCAACTCAAAACATCGATGTGTAAAAAAATCAATTCATTGTCCTTGTGTATTTATTTCTTCGATCACACAAGTATCAAGTCTTCTGGTAAGATTATATAGATGCATTTGTATTCTTATTGGCATGTGTGAAGTTTAGGTAATTATTTTACCACATAGCTACATGTAGAAACAATAAAAATATTAGAAACAAATTTAAATTTACTAACTCTAAACATAGCTACAAATATATTCATATGTACTTAGCACTTACTAATACATCTGTCTTGCAGCCACGTCTTTCTAAAATACTCCATAAAGATAGTATCCTCTTTGAACTCCTCCATGATTTTGTTAATCAAGAAAATGTCATGTGCTCATTGTCATTGATGCTACACATTATGTCACCTAGTAACTTGAATATAACCATCCCCACCTCCTTCTTCATATATCTATAAATAAAATTGTCGTGTGACAATAAGTAATGCAAAACAACAAAAACAACCCAAGCCTGTAAACATTGTATTACAAAAATGAAGAAAAACAAACCTGTAAATATTCTTTAGCCAAGTGTTGTGAACATGCAACATGCATAACAAGACACGAGAACCAAATACATACCGATACATGAATAATGTTGTTATGGATGTAATTTGTATGTATTAATTTTATAGAAAAAACTATTAGTAAATTTATACTTTATAGCTTGTATTTTCTGAAGCCACATCATCTGTAATGAATGCATTGACATGCCAATCCATCCTTTTCCTTTTCCCCTTGCATACACTTTAGGAATCCATGCATATATGTCATCCACTTTATTACAAGATCTAACTTCACATGCTACACATACCCCAGCCTCTTGCTTGTCAAAAATAAGAAGTGTGTATAATTGGTACTGAGGTAAATGTGCACACGAAATTATTGTTAGTATGAGAATGACTTAAAAACATTTATCCAAATATCAATTGTGCATTCAAATTAGACAATAATGTCCTTACCAAATATTTATTAGTTGAGAACATGAAATCCATTGCAATGATGGAGTGTTGGGAATGAAAAACCATCATTTCAAGAATCCACATTGTTTGAAGGCATATAATGAAAGGCACGTAAGTCCCACATGGAATTTTATAATAAAAAATGGTATCCCTTTCTCCGACATGCCACAAGTTGATAGTAGTGTTGTCATGTTGGTGCTTTTGGCATCTAATGCTATTCACCCTCCTTCATGCTTTAAACATGTCTTTCCTAGGTAAGCACTCATTCCTTTTGTTGACAATCCTCACCAACTCTAGATCAATTAAGTTCCTTTTAATAATGGTGTCAACAGATATACTAGAAATAACAAGAGATTCAATGTATTAGTTACATTCAACTGATAAATTCAGAGTAATACCACTTTGTGGATCCAATTTTATGTCATTTACATGATGGAAAAACACATTTTTCTTATCAACATGATACACATCATTATATATGATATGTGCCACATCAGTGTAGTAAACATAACCCTTACATTGAAATGGAACTAGCATCCATGTTTTTTACGAAACCTTGTCATTATTTAACTAGTAGGTGCTTTACTCTTGTTATTTTCATGCCCATAAGCACACCAATAGATCAAACGAGAAGGAATACATACCGATATCAGGTACATAATGTGAGAAACATGGTAGTAACATTTGTGAACACTATTCCTATAGATGACTAAACGTAAAGTTAATATAAACAAACTTACAATACATAATGGTAGCTTGTGGTGGTGTTCCTTCCTTTGTAAGAGTATATATCCTTTTCTACTTGCATATAAATGTCATCTCAGAGATATTGAGAAGGTATTTTGCTTTAATAAAGGCATCAAGTTGTGTTAGAGGGATTTCCGCACAAACATCCTCTTGAGAAAAATTATCTTCCCAATTGGTTTCCATTCAAGATTGTCTTGAGAAAAAATTGGTTTCCCATTTCCCATGTCCTTAACATCTAGGGAAAGAAATTGATTTTCCATTCATGGCATCCCGACCAAAATAATTTAAACAACTTCATATAATTAGTAAGCATGGTATTTAATATATCACTATATAAAATTATATATATAATATGTTGTTATTTTTAAAAAAGGCACCGTAATATGATACAAGTCATGTAAATAATCTTAACATGTATTATGTGGTATACATAGGATGTTGTTTTAGTTTGTATGTTACAAACAACTAAAAAATCCTCATAGGATACATGTAGTGAAATTTTACGGTATACACAAGCTTTCAATTTTTAGTTTATGCGACAAGAGTCATAAAGACCAGCCACCGGTGGCCGGGAGCCAAGGAGAATCCAACACTACAGGACGTTGAAGTCGTGATATGGTGCGGGAGGTAGAAACCAGCCAACATCAGCAAAGCTAACACTGCGATCAATTCAAGAAAATCCCTGCAAATTGCAAAATTGTGTGGAAAAATTTTTCGCGACCATTTTTCTGAGGTACACACGTGATCTCAAAACAAGGCCAGCCCGTGTATGTCACAAATTTTAGATGCGAGAAGGCCTTTGTAAGCAATGCACCAAATGTTTGGGCATTGAGCGATAATGAAGACACTTCTAGACTATTCTTTTCTTTGGTCAATGAGCTCCCAACTTTGGGAATATTCTCTTTTACTAGATTGTGTGCGAGGATAATTGGAGTATTTTTGATTTGACATTCGATGTCAAGCAATGGTCGTGCATAACTTGAATGTGGCTATGATGTAGATGATGAATGCAAAGTAGAACGCCTATAGGAGCATTCGCATCTCACTGCACGAGCTTATAGAGCCCATCTTCATGATAGGTTCCTTCAGTAAGCATTTGTAACCATTTTTGAACAATCAATAAATAATAAAATACAATTTTGAGTTTTTGGAAATGTCTGCACCTCACATTTTGTTGTCGGATGCGAGTTGTTAAAAGGGAAAAATATCGCCACATGGAAAACCAAGATGCGGACAATTCTTCAATTTGAAGATCTTTGGGGGATCGTTTTTAGCATGGACACCCCTCCCACAGATGCTGATCTGTTGGCTAAGTATGAAAAGGCTGATGCAAAAGCATTAATGCTTATCACTCTAAACCTTTCTGATGAGGTTAACCTCACATTTGGGAAGCCACCACTTCCTCTATGGCATGGGCCACATTGTGTACCATCTATGAAGCCAAGAATTTGATGATGATGTTGCATCTTCAGACAAAGCTTCACACAATGAGTATGCATGATGGAAAATTAGTTGAATCCTTCTTGTGGTGTGTGGTCAAGGAACACATAGAATTTTCTGCTCTTGGTGAACCGGTGGCTACAAGCTGCTAGTCCCATTCACCTTGCGAGCTCTTCCTTCTCAGTTTCGGACACTGATCACCACGTTGACAATCACTCAACGGGAGCTAAGTTTTTCCAAACCGGTGAATTATCTTCAAGAAGAAGAAGACATTAGGAATGTTCAAGATCATCGAAGTAGAAGCAACATCCACAGTAAAACCTTCTCGGCGAGGCATCATAGTGGCCACCTAGAAGTAGTAGAACTATAAGGTGGATTGATGGTGCCACATTTGCTCCATGAAAATGCACATGACTGCTGAATTATTATTACAGTGTCGCAAAGCATGGAAACTCAGCAAAGAGAGCACTACGGCCGGATATTCCAAGAAATCCCAATGGCGTGCTTGTAATTAGAGGCGAAGGGTCATTTTTTTGCTCAGCAAGATGCCTCCTCCAATGAAGAGGTTCAGACACAACTCATTCGAGACATTGTCCTAGTCTCATGAGACTTCATAGCCATCGAGAAAGTGTCTAGTTGATTGATTCGGACATCATTAAACACATGACTAGTAATAAGAAGTTTTCCCATACCCCGAGTGATTGGCCCTTTGGAGATGGATCACCATCACAGATAATTAGGAGTATATTACGGTGGGGATTCATGATGTCATCATTCCTCTTGAGACATTTAGATGTACACTCGAAGGTGCTATATATTCAGGTTTGACCTCAAATATCTTGTCGTGAGTCAACTTCTTAATCATCGAATGCGGGTTGAATTCTTTGTTGAGAAAGGGGTCAAGTCCTACATCATTTCCCGGGAAACTATTATTGCTCGAGGATTTATGAAGGGCCATCTATTTGCATTGGATGTGGTCATTTCATATAATATTGATCTCTCTGCTTGACGGAAGAGTCCACTGCACTATGGCACTTTTGATATGGTCATCTTTCTATTGGGGCTTTGCATCACCTCAGTGGTAAGGAAATGGTAAGAGGGCTTCCTCCACTCTCCCATTCCTTACCTATTTTCTCAAGATTTCTTGGGAAAACAACATAGAGGTCCATTCAAACAAAGCTCTTATCATACTATGGAGCATCTTGGAGTTATACACACCAATCTATGCGGTCCCCTATCAGCTAGCTTCCAAGGTTTTGAATACTTCCAACTCATCATTGATGATTACTCACAGAAAATGTGGTATATTTTCTCTAGAAGAAGAGTGAGGCATTTTCCAATTTCCAAACCTTTTACCAGTGAAGCCACCAGGGCGGATCTGGGAAGCCTCTCCTTCTCCTCCGCTTAGATCGAGTGGGGAAATTCTATCGAATAAGTTCTTAGCATACTTGAAGCAACATGGCATTCAACAACATCTGATTGCACCCTACATGCCCCAACAAAATGGGATTTTCGAGTGACACAACAGGATTGTCATGGAGATGGCTCATTGTATGCTCTCCACCACCAAGTTGGAGAATCATTTTTGGGTAGAAGCAGTCCAGACACCAGTGTATCTACTCAATCGAGCACCCACAAAGATCTTACAGAATAGGACACCGGAAGAGGTATGGACTTGTTGTAAACCTTCTATCTATCATTTGAGAGTTTTGGTCAGAATGCATATATGCATGTTCCGGATGAGAAAGGAAGAAGATCAGTCCAAAGATACTATCATGTCTTTTCTTGGGGTATAGTACTACCTCAAAGGCATATCATCTCATGGATCCTGAGATGAAGAAGATTTACGAGAATCAAGATGTGGTGTGTGATGAGTTATCCTTTGACTCCCGCCACACAATGGAAATCCGAGTACCGACCTCATCACATAGATTGCTCACACATCCAGATGATGGGCAAGATGATTCTTCTTAGAGAGAAGAAGAGCTGAGTGAAGACTTATTCATTGATTTAGGAACACTGGAAAACACATCTTCACATCAGCAACAGCAGCACCAATGTCCGAAATGGGTCCAGAATACTATTAGGGATGCACTCTGAACTCACTTCCGGTACTTCTACAAGAGTCGAACACGAAGTCAAGCCGGACATGAGGTAAATTTTGCACTTGTGATTTTAGTTGTTGATAGCACCAGAACGACACTATTTGTGAGGCATTAGATGAACCTGATGGAAATAGGCTATGAATGCTGAATATGATTCCCTACTTTAGAATGGGACATGGGAACTTGTCGATTTGGTAAGAAATCCATTGGCTGCAAATGTATTTTTAAAACAAAATATAAGGTAGATGATTCAATTAACAAACACAAATCACGACTTGTTGCAAAGGTTTATGCTCAACAAGAAGGAATTGAATATGATGAGACCTTTGCACCTTTGTGAAGATCAAAACCATCGAGAGTTATCATGTAGCAATCTTGGCAACACAAAATGGTGGAAACTTCAGCAGATGGATGTAAAGTATACATGGCCCAACCTAGAGGGTTTGTAGACAAACATCAACCACACAAGGTATGTCATCGATAAAGTCACTTTATGGACTCAAACAAGCACCTAGGGCATGGTATATAAAAATTCATGATCACCTATTATAGCATGGATTCACTCGTAGCCCCTCAGATAAAAATTTGTATATCAAGAAGGTAGGAACAAAGATTGTTATTCTAGTTTTGTATGTATATGATCTTGTGATCATAGGAATTTCGACAATCTTGTGAATTATGGAAAGCATGATCGAAGAAATCTTTCGACATGACTGATTTGGGGCTACTTCACTACTATCTTTGGTTTAGAGATATGGTAGAAGAAGAATCATTTCTTTGTCTCCCAAATGAAATATGCCAAGACACTCCTGGAGAAGTATGAAATGTCACATTTTAAACCAATGTCCAAACCTATGGAAAAAGGTTTGCAATTATCTAGATTCCAGGATTCACCGCACGTAGATGGCACTCAATACGGGAACCTTGTGGGAGTCTCATTTACTTGACTTATACGGGCGGATCTTTGCTTTGCGGTGAGCTATCTCGCCGGATTTATACGGAGCTGAAGAAATGTCATTGGATAGTAGAAGAAAGCATGTGTTGAGATACGTCCAGAGTACAATTGACTTTGGTCTGGAGTATCAAAAGAACACTCAGTTCTTCTTACAGGGATATACAAACTCGGACTATGTAGGATTCGTTGATGATAGGAAATCCACTTCAAGGTATGTTTTTCATCTCGGATCTGGACCTTTCTCGTGGATTAGCAAGAAGTAAACTATTATTGCTCTCTCATCCACTGAGGCTGAATACCGTGCCGCACGAGGAGATGTGTATGAAGTGATTTGGTTACGTCACATTCTTGGAGATATAGGGATTCACGAAGACAAACCTTCCATCATTCACTTAGACAATTAAGGTGTGTTGAAACTTGTGAAGAATCTTGTTTTTCATGAACAAACAAAGAATATTGAGGTCGAATGTCACTACATTTGCGAAAAGGTCTTGAACCACCAAATTCAGCTCCAAGATCTACCCCCTACCGATTTTTAGGTTGTGGATATTCTCACCAAGCCTCTTGGCAAAGTGAAATTTTATTTGTTTAGGGGTACATTTGTAAGAGCAATGTATTAAGGGGGAATGTTGGCATTAGTTTGAGAATGTTAGAGTTTAATACATTGTTAATGGATGAGTTATAAGCATGTCACCCTCTCTCACGTAACCTATATATTTCGCTTGCTCTTTTGTTTGTAATACAGATTGAATATAATACATTGAATAATTCTATATCTATCTCCTGCTCCTGCTATCATACATAGGGTGTCATGTTTTTGGTGTTATGAAATGAATAATATTACATTACATTGGATGATTATAAAAAAGATTACAGTCATATATATACACACTCGAGAAGGAGGAGAGAAGGATCCCAAGCAGAGGCAGCTAAGACGTGGAAGGTCCTAGGTCACATGTTTGCCAATGGAATACTCCAACATTCCCCCCTTATTACATTTATTTATCAATGTAACCCCAAAACATCATCACCATCTCTAGCTTCATGATCTTGTTACATTGCAAGGTGTCCTAGTTGCTTCTTGTTGAAAGGAATTTATCTAAATTTCTTGAAAACTCTATGACAGATATGCTGTAGTTTGTAAAAACATAGATGAAGAAGTGATCTCGGATGCTCGTGCGGTGTAACACGGATGTGCCTAATGGCATTTTATCTCATGTTCGTCACTTGCATCGTATTTTTCTACAAACTTGACAACTCTTCTCCATCTAAATGTTAAACAAGACTCAATTCATTATGTCCTTAAAGTGTGCAAGTTTTGGAGGCGGCGAGTAGATACCAAATCTCACGTGGGTTTGAATTTGGATCTCTCGGATGTTGCACGTCTCTATGGTTGCTTGCAATGTTGCTAACATCTCTGGGCACAACTTTCATTCTCTCACAATGTTGCATGGGATCATATGCTAGTTGTCCGTGCTCATATTTGATAGCTTTATGGAAAATTTTATGAATGAATGAAGGGGTTCAAAATGAACTTGTCTTTTCTCCAATTGAAGCCTCTTTTAACTTACTTTTGAAATAATTCCTTACCCCTTTGGCACGCCAAGTCTCTCCTTCCGGAGATCATTTCAAGATACTCCGTACACGTTCTCTTAGTCTTCTTGTGTTATAGGTCACTTGGTCTTCACAGGTTTCCATGTTGTTCAATATGCTGGAGCATCTCCAATGCCTACACACGCTTCCATACGTCAACTATTCCTCTACCACTATCCTTGTTTCATCCACACAGATTTGTTTTCCATGTAGGGTCGTGGCTAAAATTTTCATGCAGGCTCTTTTCTTCGACGATTCTTCACGCAGGAAGTCCATTCTGCACAGGTAGCTACTTCAAATGATTTAATTGCATGCTGGAATTTTTTTATGCTAGTGGGGAAGATACAGATTGTTTCACCTTCCAAGTTTCATTATGTATGTGGTGTTGGTCCACGAAAGTTCAAAATAGGTCGGAGGAGGCATCGTTTGCTGATTACACAGGTTAATTCCTTTGCTGGCCGCTTAGCAGTTAACCTTGGGACAAGTAGAAACAGGTCGCTGGTTTGTTCGGAGGTAGAGTGCTTTGATTGCTAGCGACGGTTTCATAATTCCTCATGCATCCAAAACAGTCCAACATGCTCGCAACGAATTCATGTCAAATACCACACAAAAGACAATGTTTGTGCCAAACGCCAAAAGACGGGTCGCTATAATTCCTTGTATAGGATTCATGCTCTGATTTGTTCTGAAAATTGTTAACCTCCCAGGTCTGACGCAACGCCCACTAATGTTAACAAAAAAATCAGAAAAGAATATAATGGATGCAGAAATGTTGAAAGAAGAAAACCAGAGGTCTAAGGTTGCAAGGAGGTCTGATACCAATGTTATGAAATGAAGAATATTATATTACATTGGATGATTATAAACAAATATTACAGTCATATATATACACACTTAAGAAGGATGAGTGAAGGATTCCAATGGAAAGCTGGGACATGGAAGGTCACAGGGCACATGTTTACTAATGGAATACTCCAAGCTGCGCATATGTGATGAACGTCGCAAACAACGTTATACGATATTGACATTCAAAATTTGTGGTATACACAAGGTATCACATTTTTGCATATGTGTTAAATGTCACAAACCACGCTATATGAAACTAGTATTTGAAATTTGTGGTATACATAGGTTGTAAAGTTTGCGCGTGTGTGACAAATGACGTAGAAATCATTATAGGAAACTAGTAATCCAAATATGTGGTATACATAGGGTGTCACATTTGCACATATGTGACAAATGTCACAAACACCGAGTATAGGAAACCGGTATTCACAATTTGTGGTATACACACATGATTGCATTTCCGTATACGCGGAAAATGACATAAATAACATTATAGGAAACTAGTATATTAAATCTTTGATATACACAAAGCATCACAATTGCATGTATGTGTTCTAGGATACTAGTATTCAAAATCTATGGTATACACAAGCTCTCACATTTACGCGTATGCGTATAAAAAAAAACTTGAAAAACATTGTAGGAAACTTGTAGTCCAAATCATGGTATGCACAAGGTGTCACGTTTGTGAGTATGCGACAAAAATTACAAAAACATTATAGGATATAGGTATTCCAATTTTTTTATATTCATAGGTGTCACAATTGCGTATATGCGATAAACGTCAAAAAAACCTTATACGATTATGGTATTTGAAGTCTATAGTATACACAGTGGTGTCATGTTTACGGGTGCATGCGATGAATGTCACAAAGAACATTATGGGATCATTGTTGTTATTCAAATTTTTGGTATACAGGTGTCACGTTTGTGCATATGCGACACACAATGTTATAGAAAAGCGGTATTCAAAATATGTCATATACACAAGGTATCACGTTTGCGCTTATGCGAAAAACATCGCAAAACAACATTATAGGATACTTTTATTCGAAATTTGTTGTATACATAGGGTGTCACGATTGCGCGTATGCAAAAAACTTCACAAACAATGTTATAGGATATTGGTATTCGAAATACGTAGAATACATAGGTGTCACATTTGCACATATGCGACGAACATCGAAAACAACATTATAGGATACTGGTATTCAAAATTTTTGGTATACACAGAATGTCATGTTTTGCGTATATGCGAAAAATAATGTTATAGGAAATTGGTATTCGAAATATTTGTTATTCATAGGGTGTCACGTATGCATGTATGTGACAAATGATGTAAACAATTTTATAGGAAAGCTGGTATTCCAAATCTGTTATACAAACATGGTGTCACGTTTGTGTGTATTTGACAAACATCGCCAAAAAATGTTATTGAATACTAGTATTTGAAACCTATGTTAAACATAAGGTCTCACGTTTGCGCACATGTGACAAATGATGCAAGCATCACAATAGGAAACCAGTAGTCCAAATTTGTTGTATACATAAGGGTCTCACGTTTTCACGCATATGACAAACTTTTCAAAAAACATTGTAGGATATTAGTGTTCAAAATTTGTGGTATATTTAGGGTGTCATGATTTCACGTATGTGACTAACATCGCATAAAGTGTTATAGGATACCGGTAATCAAAATTTGTGGTATACATAGGGTGTCACATTTACATGTATGCAATGAGCGTGACAAGAAGTGTTATAAGATACTAGTATTTGAAATTTGTGGCATACATAGGTTCTCATGATTGCATGTATGTGACAAACATCACAAAAAAAGTTATAGGATCTTTGGTATTCAAAACAATTTGTACACACATGGTGTCACATTTGCACGTATGCGACAAACATCGTAATCAACGTTATAGGATCTGGTTTTGAAACCTATGGTATACATGAGGGTCTCATGTTTACGTGTTTGTGACAAATGAGGTTTTATTTGGTATCTTGATAGAATTCATACATGTTTCTCTTGTTTTTTAATATACGGTGAAAATGACTAGAGGATTATTGCATAGGTAGTTTCGAGCCACATTCTTTGGCAACATTTGACAATGAATATTGAAGAAGGTAGTCATTTAATGTTCATTGTTGCTCGGGAGTTTACTATCACTAAAAGTTTGCTTCATCTACTTATTACCTTTCCCTTTTTTAAATATATATTTTCCCTTTTTTCATTCATGGAAGCCTAGTTTTCTAATAAAATTTTGTAACATAAGTATATATACTTCACACATGATGGCTCCACAAACAAAAAAATTAAAAAAATGTTTATCTCGACCAATTTTGAAATCTGAAAATCGCATAGCCTCGGGAAGTTTCATTCACTTGAATGTTTTTTAAGATCTAATGCTTCCCACTAAATGTGCACAATGGACCCTCCCTCCAATTATCATTCTCCCATCGACCTTCGTGAATAAAGTTACAGAATTTTATGTTTCGTCAATTCTCCCACAATCGACCTTCATCAAAAATAGTTGAAGTGTTCCCAATTTTGGTGCTAAATGTTTTCTTGCTCGTTTAATCGAAAGTATGGCAATTTTTTTCCAAATATTAGAATTAAATGCCACCACCTTCTCACGTCCTTTCCTTGTCTCATTTATTTGAGCGTATGTTCGTTGGGATCTGCCTTGAGAAAGGTGTGGTATGACCCATTGAGAGAATGGTGACTAGGTTGAGTTGACTAGATGCCACGGAGGATGATGCGGGTCCCATAGAGAGTGCTGCATGTATACCATTCCGTATGTAATCTTATTGTCATTTTTATGGGAGGTTATGTGATTCCTCTCTCCGGGTATACGGCTCCCTTTTTTTTGGGTATATGTCCAGTAAATGTGGCACATCATAAGGAAAGTGGTTGTCACTCTCCCGGAGTTTCACCTTCCCATTCGTTATTCTTAATCTAACATCACACTTCCATTAATGTTGGTGACCTTTATTATGTATGTATTCTAGGTAGATACCTTTATTCTATATAATGTGGTCGCAACTTGGTATTCTTTAAGAATTGTCTTTATTTCGTATGTATGTTTTTCCAAACACATTATAGTCAAACAATGTTATAAAGAGCATTATGAGTAAACAACAATTTACAATTTTAACATTTGGGCAAAAGTCCCTAGCACATAGCTTGTGGAATAAGAAATTCCACCCGAGGAATCATACTCGTTTCTTAAAAAATTAAAGATGTATGATTCGTAGGGCATATACATGTGAAAAACAAAACACTAGTAGAAAGAATTGATCATGAAAACTTCCATCCTTGCCAAAATCATTTCTCTTATGAGGGAAACCTTGTGTTTAAAGTTTTAGGCTAAGAATCAAGGACATTGACCCTTTTGGAATTTATATATTTAAATATTTTAATGATATTATATTTTTATTACAATTATAATCATAATATTTTAACAATCAAAATTACATACATGCACTCATATATCACATTTAAATTTAATTTTGAAGAAAAATAACAATTATAATAATAATCCTAAAATACATTGTATTATGTTTTTCTGTATTATTATATTAATCGAAATAAAATAATCCCTATTACATATCCATTATCACTTTCATCTTTTATATAATTATTAAAAAATAATGTAACTAATACAATATATAAATGCAGTCTTTCAATTATTCTATATATATCGACACATATAATATATATATATATATATATATAGACACACATAGCCACACACATTATCATTTTCATCTGTTTTAAATTATGTTTTTGAATTTGTATACAACTATAAAGACATATAACTAATAACTAATACATATATATATATATATATATATATATATATGTATATATATATACAATGTTTTTGTGAATTACTTGATTACAAAAGTTTATTAAGTTTCAACATGACCATTTGAGGCCATGAAAGACACATATAGTTTCAATTTGTTAGGTGAGGATGAACTTCAATCTTGGTTAATAGGAGAACTTTACTAACCATAAATTATTACTTTTTTAAGCACCCATGAGAATTAATAAGATTTCGTTCTTCTTTAATAGTAAGGCTAGGGTATGATTCATCAATTTTTCCTATTACCCTCTAACAAAGTTGTGGATTGGCACAATTTAATATTATATTTCTTGCTCTCTCATAAAGTTGTGGATTGGTTTCCCATTGTACTTCTGCATTATTTTTAAATTTGCATTACGTAGTAGGAAAACAATAAAGTTGACTCATATTGGTATGGAAAAGTATTATTTCTACTTCACTTCACTTATCTTAATATTGTCAAAGTTATTGTGACATGGATTTTAAATATAAATTTTCAAGATAGAGAAAAAAATTATTTGCATGATATTTCAATAAGCTCCCTACACTAGACATTATGTCAGAGTAAATATTTTCTCACCTAAATAACTTTAGCACTACTAAAAATTATATCTTTCCTTCATTAATGCATTCATCCAACACGATGGTACACATAAATCCAATGCAATCAGCCCAAGGATTCCTTTTCTTACCAAGTAGAGCTACTTTATACCATAATTTTATTGAAACAAACCATAAATCCGTTAGGAACATCATATTTTTCATGTTTTCTCCTTGGAGTTAAAGTGTGAAGACCATTTTGTTTACAAATATTCTCTTTATTACGAGATAATGGAACCATTCATTTTTCGTTTAAGATATTCTTTTGGATCTTTCCAAGCATTCACATCTTATGAAGACCATGTATGCTTAACACACTTCTTCGTGGAAATTTTCAACCTTAGCCATCTTATTTTCAAACATAAGTCCTCATGGGAGGCTATGCAGATTAATCACATCCTAGGCTACATACTATCAATGGTAAAATGTCTCGTGATATTCTTTGAAACATGAAGGGTAGAGTAATGCAATGTTGTAGAATCAATATTGATTAACATTTCCTAATATCCATTGTACACATTTTTACCAGACTTGAGTATGAAGTGTTTCTTCTAAACATCAAGAATCTTTCATGGAGGAAAATTCAATTATGATAAAGACGACTCATGAATATTATTTGGTTAATGACTAAAATTGAATGAATACAAATATCACAAATTAAAAAAATACTTGATTTAAATGTTATTTGCTTAATTTCGTATACATAATAAGTATACGAAAAGGGTCATTTATTAAGTATTGTCATAACGAAAAGCTTTGTCAATAGAAAAATTAAATTCACACTCAAAAGTGAAAACTAAGAAATTATATTACACATTCCTTTCCCTATTAACAATTTGGAATTCCATAGATCATTTTTTCCTTTCCATAAACATTAATATATTAATAAATAATATAGCACTTCTATGTCTCAATGAATTATGGGTGTTCATCTCTAGTGGGTTCGCTAAAATCCATACATCAACAACAATAGACCAAAAACCCTTATTTTAAAAAAACATAAATATCCAAAATTTAATGAAAAACATAAATTACAATAAAATTGGCTACTATACAAAAGTAGATCCCTAAAAGAAAATCAAGTAACATAACTCATATAATCCATAGAACACATGATTTCAACACATGTTAATTAATCAAATTGGTACCATTTATTTTGTTGCAGTTTATTCTTGTTCCTCTAGTGCTAGTTTTGTACTCTTGACTGATTGATTGTTGAGAGGAAATAAATGAGACTATTAATTAATGTGTCTTTAATGATTCTTCGTTGTTGCAATTTTCTTCAGGAGTGATCATGCGGTTGTATGAGTGCATTGAAATCTTTACGTAATGCCGAAAAGTTACACACACAATTACAACACTAAAAATACTAGAACAATTATTTTTTACTTTTATTGCAATACACATGACACTACAAGAGATCACCTAGGACACACATAACACATGACATGTTTACACAAACATTAACCCACATAGATAACATTAAAACACATAATGCACTTCAAGGCCACTTTTTCCCAAATGAAAAGACACAACACAATGATTCAACTACATTATGAATCCCGTATAAGTAACATTAATGACAACATTTTCTAGGTTTATATATTTATTACATTCATATTTCGATATTGACCTTATTTTCTTGATAAATCACTTATCAATTATTTTATAACTAGACTGCATTATCTTTACTTTATTTAACATTTCACTTATAGTTATCCCACCTAATTTTTCTTGTTTCCCTCATCACACAAGAATGATGTATCCTAGTTGTTGGTATGAAGATATGTACATACATGATCCTTTTAGTGTTTTTTCCAAGGATTCATTTTCTAAGTTGCATGTTCGATTGGATTTTCCATTTATCTTAGTTGTAACAAGGAGGTTCTCATGAAGCAAAGGAAGTTTATTGATTCAAGAGTAGATAGATTACGCATTCTTTCATATTAGCATTTAAGTTCTAAGGTTAGTCTATTTATTTTTATGTTATTACAACTAACCATGTATCTCATCTACTTCACTTAATTTCTTAGTCATCAAGTTATTGATGAGTATGATTTCACACTCCATGAATTTTGGATTCCTAGAAAATTAATTATTAGATGTGTGTTACGATGAGACATTCAATTATAAATTTACACACCTTACTTACTATCGTCGCAAATAGAGAGATTAAACACCCTTATCTCATAAAATCATTTTGTAACTCTATGTACATTCGATAATCCTTGCCAAGTTGATTCTCTCTTGAGAGGGTTAAAGGGGTTCACACTCAATATTGACATGTGTAAGTAACTAAAACATCCGATCCATTCACATCATTTTCATTCATCTTAAAATTGTTTCATTTAATTTGATATAATTACCTTTTTAAAATATGTTGTGTAACCCATTGATGAATAAGAACATTGATATGCTCATGATACTACTACTCCCTTCCCTATGGATTCCTTTCAAGAACATGGTTACATGATTTAACACCATACATTCTTTATAAAATAGGACATGGGGTAATAAGAGGAAGTAGTCATTCATTTAAAAGGTTAAGATTCACATTAAAGTATACACGAAGTGGATTCCGTTCTCACTAGAAGATGGTGTAAACATTTTGTAAGAATGATATACATTTCACCTTTCTCTAAGCACATCATCTTATGGTTAAATTTTCAAAAACTAATCACAAATTAAAATGGGGTTAATTTTCACAATTAACTATTAGTATTGCACCATTAAGCCCAACGACAAAAGAGATTGAGTACCAAGTTCAAAGTTCATTCGAAGGTGTTAGTTTTCTATTCTAAAGGAATAACAGAGGAATCTTAGTTATATTCGAATTTGTACAAGGGTTGACTATTTCGTTTAGATTTCTTTATTAAATTTTTGAGGTAAGGAAAATACAACACACCAATTAATTAATCATCTATTACACACTAGAAATTCACTACAAGATATTAAATTCAAATTCACTTAACATATATTTCCAATTTTTTTACCATACGTAAATCTGAATCGAAATGACAGCTTTGATTATATGCACATTTCCCAAGGCAATCCCTAAAACTAGCATCCCATACATATTATAAAATTTCAAATATAAAATTTATTGTAGCATGGCAATACATTATACATATATACATTCTACAATGACCTTTATAAATTACAATAATAGACAATGAATTACACCACGCCTTTTTGCCATCTTTTTGCATCCGACAAAACCTTGTGAGCATGAAACCAGTGATAAATTGTTGGCATGACATCCACCTATATCTAGCATAATTAACATTTTTAGTTTTCCATTTATAAAATAATAATAATTTTCATTTGAAAGGAGAGGGATATAGACATGTATTGATTTCATTTCATTTCACTTAATTTCTTAACCATGGAGAGAGAAAGAGATAGGGAGAGAAAGAGAAACACTCTTTTTCCAAAAGTTCAATTTCACACAACAAGTCACATGATAGACTTTTAAATAGTTATTTACAAGTGTCAAAAAGTTTCGATGGTGGTTTGGTAACATGATGGGTGTCCTACAACTTTCTTTTTACGTTTTTTAAAATTTGCAAAAACGCCAATTTTTCTCAAAGGCTAACAAATTGAATTGAAAAACTTTCTTCCGAGAATAAACTTCATGATGAGAAAATTCCAACGTGTCCAACTATATAGTAAGAATCTACAGGGAACTAACAGAGTCCAAAACTGGTGAACAATGTACAATTGGCGAATGGTTTTCGGAGCCACCAGTCATAATCAATCAAGTTTGACCTAGTCAAAAATTTATAAAAGGCCTACAAAACCCCTCTCGCCAAACCTTCTAGGAATGGAATTTTTCCAAACCGAAGATTCTAAGAAAATTTCTAGTAAAAATACTAGAGTTTTGTGAAAGTGGGTAAGAATTTCATCATTCAAAGTCCAAACGGAGAGCCGATAGGAAACCCAACTTTTAAAGTTTAAAAAATCCTAAAAGTGCAAAATGGGGTAACAGGCTCTAAAGGAGTGACAAAGAGAATGTAAATGGTAAAAATAGCTTGAACTAATGCTTGATGCGACTCTATATATAACAAAGAACACATACTACACTTGACATCTCTGTTATGGGCCCGGAGTGTTGTTTTACAAGTCTCTGGAAATAGTATTTTTTTAACTTTCAAATGTAGAAAAAGTGCTTGTTTTAGTTAACTCATCTATCTCTCGCCAAAACCAACGGACACGAGAACAAATTTTGACACCCTTGGTTTAACAATGTGGAAGGTTGTGGTCACGACATGGTTGAGTGTCAAATTATAAGTCGGTAGAAAAATTTTGAGGTTTTATTTTGTTGATTACACTAGTCGTATTGTTAAAATTTATCGTTGTTTGATTATGTAATAGTTTAATATTTTTATTTTATTGCAAATGGATAACCAATTTATACAAGAATTATAAAATATAAAGGTAAGGAGACCATGCTTGAGGGGAAACAATTGGGCCAAAGTTGTGAAGCTTGATTCCGCATCTCCACAAGCCATTTCCTCAAATGGTTGTGTGTTTCTAGAAAACTCCTCTAAATGCCTTTTCTTGAAATTTTTAAGAGCATCTTCAATAAAACCATTTCTGCATATACAAAATATGAAACATTCCATGAGGCTATAATTGTATAGCATTTCCTTAAGAATGAATCCGCTTCCTTGATCCATTACTGCTCTAGTGTACTTTTCACAACATAGCCTAGTTGAAACAATAACTAGGTCAAGCTAATAAACGATATCTAGAGCTCGACGTATGCAAAAATCACTAAGATATGATGATTTGAAACCAAGGTAAAATATCGAGAGCAAAACATAGAGAGCTAGGTTTTCATCATAGAAGCTAAACCACATAGATACCATGACCGAGCTAAAGAAAATCGGGATTTTGAGTAGAATCAAGTTCGTAACAACAGAGAGATATGAAAGTCATCAAACAAGATAAGCATAGCTCACTCTCACTAAAGGAACAAATACAACAAAGATACATCTCAAGTCAAGGAGAGAAATACCATAAATGAGCTCAATTCAAGGAAGCTACGACCCACTTTGAAAGTGTATAACCCAAGGAAGTAAATAATGTAAAATAACCACAATAGTGGGCTCTTTAAACACCACTAACGAGCTCCATCCCTTAAATACAAATGAAGTATCTTATAGAGCTAACCAGAGCTCATAATGATAATGTAAGTCGAGCAAAAACACAACATGACATCCTAGTAGAGTAGAAACGAATAACTCATAATGATAAAACCATGTTGAGCTAAGTAGGAAAAATACCAAGCATATGTAAGAATATGGATACAACTAGTGCCAAAGAAGAAGGGAAGTGGAAAATCCAATGTATAAAACCATAAGACTTGAGCTTTTAAAAAATGGTATCCAAGTAAAAGGCGCAGACTGGGAGGATGTAGGAAAAGATGTGGAATTTTGATTTACACCTGCCCATTGCATTTTCTTGAAATATTCTTATCCTTTTCAACAAACCCATTTTTTGCATATCCTACAGTCCAAGCATTCCTTGAATCACATCTCTTTGAGGTGCTCTGGAAAGCAATTCATATGTCCTGTGTAAGGTTCCACATTATGCATACACGTATATCACAACAATTACAACTACAACATCTAAAAAAATTCCTCTATCTTTTATGCTTTGAAAAACATACATACCATGTTCCATCTCTCGATATTTTGGCAGAGGATGGAAGTGCACAGGAAAATGCAAACCAATCACATTGGAGACCTCTTTGTTGCATAGTGAAACAATGTGACTGTCTCGAGAGAAAATCAAGTGTCATGCCCCAATTTTACATATACAAATATAACACACATAAAAATAGGATATTGTTTCGTGGCTTTACATCATTTGATACATAACACCAACATAGGATTGCTTAGGATAATAGAAAACACATGAGTCATTTGTCTAACAATGGACCCATATATATATATATATATATCACATGGTAAAACCATATACATGTCGATGCCACACTTTCCCCAATGAATGAATGATAGCAATAACCCAACCACAAGAAAAGGGACTCAAGGATTTGAAAACCCACAAGACGTCATTACCATGATTACATCTTCATTATGATTAACATTCCAATAACATTATTATGTAAGGATTATTTTCTCTATTTTCCACCTACATGATTCTTAAATTCATTTCACATTCAACTTACATTTCGACCATTTCAGTTGTCCCGTTATCCCTTACGAAAATCTCCATAACTTAAATAATTGTTTTTCATATTTTAAATTTCATACAAAGTTCCTAATTATCTCATTCTTATGTTAAAGGTTTGTTTCTTAAAATATGTTTATTTGAAATTTACTTTTACCATCAGTAAGCATGGGGACCATCTAGAAGTTTTAAAGGGAAATAAAATAATATGATTCAAAGGAGGTGAAAGTTCATGTTTCCCTTTCCTATAAACTTCCTTCCATAAAAGAATATTTTTTCTCATACTATGGTATTTTAGAGTTCCAAATTTAGTTTGATTCAATTAAGATTTTAGATGTCATAATTTTATTTTATTTTATTTTTATTGGAATCTATATTGGGTCAAATGCCTAGTCCCACCAAGAACAATTTGTATCCATTCTTAAAAAAACTCAATGCTTGAATCAGTTGTAGGGACTTCAAGTGAAATTTTTTTCCCAAACCATTATCACATATACTCTTGTTTCTCATTTCATTTTGTTTCGTAGGTCTCTTTGTGCATTGCTTTATAACATAAAGAGTTATGAAAGTACTTTTTAACATCTTGAAGAAGTATATGATTGGAAGCATTGTAACTACACATTAACCCCAAGTTAAAGTCCTAATCAAATAAGGTTTAGTTTAAATTCTAGTTTCATCTAAGGATCTAAACCTCAACAAGATATTAGTTTAAGGTGGGAGGACATATTTATGCTAAACAACCTTTAAGAAAGACCAAGGTGTTATGTTGTTAGCAACAAAGGTAACACATTTAGCTGAGAGGAACTAAAGAGTTCATTAACAAGAGCTTAATTCATAGTACAACTATTTCACTATCTCCATATGTGTCAACTGGGATTCAACAAGGAATTCATTTCATGACAATCAAAAATTCTATATCTAAATTCGTAATGCTTGGTAGTCCACTAGGATAATAATGGAGTAATAGTTGTACTTACTCCATAGATGGTAATGTTACACCTCATAGTAATTCCTTCGAACAAGGACTCTTAAGGTGACTTCAAAGGTGGTTTTCATCACTCAACACAGTGTCAGACCTGAAGAGAAGACATTCTCCTTACCCCACGCATGCTTACCATACCCGGAAGGAACCACATACTCGAGATAAAGTAGACACCATGCCGGTCCTAAAAAATGGGTTCACCATTAATTTATACATGAATCTTATATTGTAATGCTCAACTAAAAAAACTGCTCCAGACCTAAGAACAACCTAGGTTTAGTTAGGAAAATTTAAAAAAATTATTTTTATTTATATTTTTATTTTTCCCAAAAAAATTATAGAGTCCATTACAACATGATTATTGAATCATCCAACATAACACTCAGAGATTTAAAGTCATCCCTAACATAGATAGGTTATGTTCTTGCAAGGGGCAAAGTGGAAGAGATTTCCCTAGGTGCGGAAGTAGGACATAAAAGATATTTCCCTAGGTGCGGAAGAAACTCATTTTCTCCCAAGAACAAAAGATGGTTGCACAAGAAGCTCTTGGCATGCAAGACGCGTATGCAAGAAGCTCTTGGCATGCAAGACGCATCCGCAAGAAGCTATTCCTCTTCTGTGAACTTCATAAGGCCATAACTTTTGATAGCAAACTTGTTTTTCAAAACGAGGAATTTTCGGAAAGCTCGTGATGTTCTCTTAGCACATAAATATTAAGAATTTAATATGGATAAATTTTTAAGGGTCAATTTTTGAAAAACCCATGCAAGATTTTAAAAATGAAAAATGGCAACATTTGACTTATAAACTTTTGTTCAATTCGACCTCCTTCCTTTCTCAACATGCCAAACACACATGGAGGGTTGCTCTTAGATGGATTTAGGATGGATTTCAAGGTATTATTTGTTCAATTGAAGATCAATTCAAAATTTCCTTCCTTTGGATGCAAAAATGACCGCAGTTTTGCCTTTTTCTCGATTTGAAAGGTTCTTTAAAAATTCTTAAGTGTTTTAGTTTTTTTGGGGTCATTTTGATAATATTAAGTTCAATTCAATGTTGTATCTTATTGCTCATTGTTGCACGGGTTATTCTGTACATTTTTAATAAAATATTTTCTAGCACGAGAAATTTTCTAACTGATCTCTACAACTTCGAATTTGAATTGATCCATTAGCATTTACTAAGCTTAAAACATGAATTCATTCTAAAAAACACTAAAATGTTATATTTTCTTCAATCAACAGGTAGAACAAGAATGCAATTTCTATTTCTTTCCAAAAACGTGTTTTCCACATAGATGATGTAATATTTTTTATTAAACTTTCCAAATAGAGATTTCAAATATATTTCAACACAAGTTTCTAAAAAACACCAAATTATTTGAACAAGGTAAACAACTTCCATTAAATCATACATGATACGTTTACAACTTTCATTTCCATTTCATTCCTAAAAGAAGAATATAAAACTTTCCTTTCTTTTATTCAAAACAAGATTACAAATCATATCTCTTTCACATTTCAAATTACAACTATCATAGCCAATATAAATCATATTTCCATCACAAAATATATTACATTGTCATCCACTTCTAGTGGGAAAAAGGTTTTATAAATAGAACTCTCACAAGGGACTATCAAAACTGTCTTTTCCTTTGCTCCAGAACATGAACATGTAAATCCATCATTCTCCAATTTTGATCACAACAAAGGTAGGTGAAAGGAAACTCTCTACCTAACCAAGACATCCAATGAAAGGAAAAGTCATCCTTATTCATTAGCCCTCGAGCCCCAATGACAATGCAATAGAATATGTTATTCAACTCATGGCAACAACAAGCTTCCACACACACACAATGTAATTCACATTAAAAAAAAACAATCCAAAACAGAGTGTAGTTTGCAACCACTTTAAGACGTAACATACAAAACTTGGGGTTCATCATGCAAGCCAAAGGAGAAAGAAACTATGGGGGATGCTACTTATGACTCCCAAAGGTGAAATGGGTATCACCACCTAAGAAGAAACCTCCAAAATACATATCATTTCAAATCCCTGACATAGCCTTATGCCTTCCCCAAATACCCATTATTCCTCACACTTTGTTATGCCTCTCCAACATCTTATGGTACCCCGAATGAGTAGACAAATGCATGTTATTTCTTTTACAAGTTGAAATCCAAATCCCAACTCCATCAATACTTATACCTCGTAAAAACACTTATGTCTCCCTTAAGAGTACCCCATAGTCTTCTCCTACACCATCCCTAAGCCATCTACCCAACCAACCAACAAAAAAATATAACATTGAAACTTTCAACCATTTACAAATGCACAAAATAAAAGAAGAGCATTTCAAGAGCCAAGCTTCTACCTCTCCATAATGAATTTTTTAAAGGTTGTAAAACAAGAAGCTTTCCAATGCAAAATAGTCCAAGAGATCAACAATCTACAAGAATTCAACCATCTCCAATCTTCTCAAAAGCAAGAGCTCTCAAAACCCCTAAAGAAATCTCCCAAAAATGAAGTGATTAAAGTGAAGCAACCCAAAAATATGCTAAAGAGTTTTAATTTATATAAGATGAAGGTGAAGAGGATGAGGTGGATCCATATAGGATGCCACTTCACACATCCTCAACTCCAACACAAAAGTCAAGTTCATTCTCAATGTATAATCAATAGGTGGGTGAATAATATGACATTTTTACTTACACACTCAAATCAAGCCCACACCTCATAAGGATTGAAATTAAAACATGTAAGAAAAGTGCAATAAAACATTCAACATGACTTATAAAAATGCATAAAGAAGGGCTAATTTGAAGTATCCAACCATAGGTAAGGTTGGTAAATAAATTTAAGAGGCATGGGACAAGTTTAACTTGTCCCAAAAGCCTCTAAAATCAGCCTCAAGGAAAAATTGAATTTCAAAGAAGATGAAGTGTTTCATACTCCAAAATAAACTAACATATCTCTTACAAATCAATTAAACATTTCTTACAACACTTTAATTCAATGCCAAAAACTCTATTAATTACTTTTTTATGACATATTTTAATTAATTATCTTAACAACATGATTACTCACAATATTAACACACCATTTAATAAATAATGAAAGGTGAATGCACCACAAAATAAACATATGCAAACATTAACAAAGGGACCAAATAAAAGAAATACATAAAATCCTTTGTTCACATTTAAAGGTGATCCCCCTCATGGGAATCCCGAACAAAATCAAACACACAAAAATAAATATAGTTGCCATGGTGACCTTATTGAATTCATCTAGAATTCCACAGTGGTTGGTCTCTAATCCCTCGATTTTTGTTGTGATTTTTTTAACTCCGCAAAAATAAAAATACCTCCTTCGGCCTCATGGCCATATCAGAACATCTAAATGAATATAAATATAATTTCAAGATCATCAATATATATGTGAAACGCAATAATCATCAAGAAAATCATCAATATCACTTACAATTTCTTCAACAACTATATCGTCATCAATTTTAATTCAATTCTTATTTTCTATGTCTACTCAAAATGTAAAAATATCACAAGTCGAACAACATCCATAACATAACCATGTTAAACAAGTATATCAATATCAATATCTAAAATGTCTATAATAATCATCACGCATCATATAATAATCACAAGTAAAAAATAATCCATGATCTAACATCTAACATCATACTATATCAAAACTATAATAATGTCCATGATATAGTCAATAAAGTGTCATGATTAGTATCAAAGGTGTGAAGGGAAGTGGGCACTACATCCCCTTCCCTTACATGCAACTTCCACCTAGAAGTCACTTTGGAATAGATGGGGAAACCGAACTCTTAACAATGTAGCATCCTCATAAGTAGTTGCAGTCTCATCATATTTGTCCCACCGCACTTGCACCTGATCAATCTCTCTACCTCGAAGGCCTAGGGTCCTGCTATCTATAATGTGAATGGGCTCTACTGTTACTTGCCCCTAATCCTACCCCCGTAATGAGGTCCAATGCATCACATGTGGATCTGCAATATATCTCCTAAGGATTGAAACGTGAAACACTTCATTTATGTGAGACAAGCTAGGTGGTAACGCTAAACAAGAGGCCAAAGGCCGATATGATCCAAGACCTTTAAAGGATAAACGAATCTAGGAGTTAACTTAGAACCTTTTCTATAACGGATAATGGTCTTATGTAGCTAGACAAGAAGGAACACCTTCATGCCCACATAAAAACTACGGTCGGTCCTATGCTGATTTACATACTTCTTCTACCTGTCCGAGCCTCATGCATTTTGTCTAATCAAAACCACTTGTTGTTCCATGTCCTGTAACAAAGCTAGTCAAAGACGAACCATGTCCTCTAACTCCTGTCCTAGCTAAGAGGTGTCCTACACTCTCTTTCATACAAATCCTAAAAAGGAGCCATGCCTATAGAACTCTTAAAACTATTATTGTAGGAAAAGTCCGCCAAGTACAGTAATCCTTCCATCTCGATCGATGGTCCATAATATACATCTTGAGCATATCCACTAAAATATGATTCACCCGCTTGATCTGTCCATCTATCTTGGGGTGATATGTTGTGCTGAAGTTGATCCTCATCCCCAGGTCATGTTAGATGGTAGTCCAAAAATGGGAAGTGTAAAAAGGATTGCGGTCAAAAATGATCTTCCACAGAATCCCATGCAACCTGATGATCTCATTGACATAAACCCATGTAAATTCACTAGCTATTTAAGTGGTCTTCACGGAAAAAAGTGAGCCACTTTTGTCAATCTATTCACCGTGAACATTATGGCATCATGGTGATATATCGACATCGGTACCCCAACAAAAAATTCCATGGAAATTGTGTCCCACTTCCTCTCCAATATAGCATGAGAAAAGAGAATGCTAGTTGGATGTTGATGCTCATCCTTCACTTTTTGGAACTATACACAAAGCATGAAAAAACTGAGCCATGTCTCTACAAAGTCCTCTCCAAAGTGATATAACTATCTCAAGGTACCATACATCTTCTTCACCCAAGGATGGGCTGAATACGGTGCACAATGTGCCTCTGTCAAGATGTCCTACCTCAAGCCTCTCGTGATTTGGGAACATAAATCCAACCTCTGTTCTGCAAAGTCCATCTTCCTCTAATGATAAACCATCAAAATTCTCTTTAAGGGTTCTCTAAGACATGATCTTTGCTCTCTCACTGCAATGTAGAAAATGTCAATAGGAAGCTACTAAAGGATCCTACTCTGCAAATTTATTCCCACTGAAGTGGCTATAACCACATGTCTCTATCTAGTGAGAGTTTCGCAACCACATTATCCTTCCCCTTCACATGCTCTATCTCCATATCATACTCACAAAGCAACTCCATGCAACGCCGCTTGCTAGTATTGAGATTGGGTTACGTGAAGAGGTTGTGAAGAATCAAGTGATATGTCTTGAGTGTGAATCTTTGACCAAGAAGAAAGTGTCTCCATTAAACAAAATTGTGCACAACTACCAAAAGATCAAGATCATGAGTTAGATAATTGAGCTCATAATATTTAAGTATTCGAGACTCAAAAGCCATTACTTTTCCCTCTTGTATCAACACACCTCCAAGTCCTGCCAAAGAAGCATTTGTACATAAAAAAACTCACCTGTGGATCCGGCACTCAAGAATGGGTGTTGTCATGAGGCACTCCTTCGTTTCTGAAGGCCTCGCTCACATCTATCTAACAAATCAAACATCTTCCCATTCTCGCTGAAGGGATGTAATGGGATGTGCAATCCGAGAGAATTCCTAAAAGAATATCCTATAATAACCTATTAATCCCATGAAACTATGCACTTTAGTCATAGTAGTGGGTGCCAGCCAATCCATAATAGCTCTAATCTTGGAAGGATTGAATGCAATACCTTCCCAGAGATGATGTCACCCAAATACTATACCTCTATTTCAAAGAGCACACACTTCTCCAAGTTCCCTTTAATATTCTACTCACAAAGACACTAAAGAACTTGGCAAAGGTTCCACTCATGTTCTTCACGTGTACGTGAGTAAATCAAAATGTCATCAAGGAAGATGAGCATGAAGCGATCTAAGAAAGTCCTGTTATCACTAAATCACAACACCCTTATGTTTCCACAAGTGTATATACTTGAGCTCATGGTGTGATTGGATAACATGGGTACTATCTCCAAGTTGTGGGACTTGCTACTTGAGATAGACCTCCAGAGAAAGTTGGTTCTTACTCCTAAACTACTTGCCACAATCTACTCTAATGTAGGAAAAACTATCTTGTCCTAATCTAAATTTCCAAGGGACCAAGGAGAGAGAATGCATAAAAAATGAAATCCTACACTACAGTGGTGATACACCAAAAAATTAGGGGGTGTGAGAGTAGTTTTCTGATGTGTGAAAAATCGAAGTAAAAATGTAAACTAGAAGGGGTGATAACAATTCTCCACAATCTGGAAAATGCATTCACAACAATAATTCATACATGCACAATAATAATGAGTTCTTACAAGAGCATAAGATAGACACAACACATTTGTAATCAAGGTTGAAGGTGAAAGAAGAATGCGAGAAAAGATAGCAAGGGAAGATGCATCCAAAAACTTGTATTTTATTGCTTCATGATATGCATAGTTCAATATGTTACAAGATAAGGGCACGGATCACCATGAAAGGAGTCCACTACAAGGGCCTACAACACATTGGAATCACATAGCACTTTTGATAGAGATTTTCTATAAATAAAACTCCCTCTTTACAATGAGCCCAACACTCAAATTTATAGGAAAATGAGAAGAGAGAGAGAAGGGGAAAATGGAAATCCTAAAATCTATCCTTCAACCACTTGTAAGAGGAACTAAATGGAGTGAATTGATTGTATGTTACTTGACAAATTATCCCCATACTGTCCCAAGTGCTATAAAGCAGAGAAGGAATGATGATCATGCCTCTTAATTACACTCCCAACTACCAAATAAAACACTGTCATGAACCCAACCATGTTTTATGAAAAAATCCCATATATTTCTCATCAAATCCATAATTTATTGATTGTTTTACATTGGGATTAAATCCATGATTCCAACGGTAGATTTTTTGTGTGATTTCGTTGAGAAATGCAAAATTTATGGCCTTTCAAGTGCGAGTAGCTATGCCATGCATTTTCTCGTCATTTGGGATGAGCATTAACGATCAAGCTGAATATATTTCTTATATTTAAATATATCTATCCTCATCAAAATTAATAAATCAAATGTTATGAAAATAAGAGTTCGGAGTCAAAAGTTATGGCCGTTTGAAGTTCGGGAGGTCAAACTTTGACTTTTCCTTTGAATTGTGGGTATTGTGAAAAAATTAGGTCCGTGTGTCTCGACTGTCCCTAGACACATTCTTCCGCATCACCCGATTCAGGATTCCTTGTCCCTATGCATCTGATGTTGACTGGACCATGAGGGCTATTGACTTCTCGCATTCACTACATCCCATGGTCCCTTTTGCAGCCTTTTCTCCTTTCCGCACCCCGCATGTACTTTTGTCCCGACTATCCCAGACCGCATGGAACAAAAACTTCCGCTTTTGCTGATTTTCACTACCTGTGGCCATTTCGGCTTTGCACATCCCACGTTTCCATGCATCCAAACTGTCTCGAGTGGACTACCTAGGAAAAAATGTCCGATTTAGCCGATTCCTTTATATTTCGGCCCCAGGACATGGTACAACAAAGCTTGGTACGATCTGCATTGGTATGACCCCGACCTCCAGGACCCTTGCAATGCTTTAAAACAATCCTGCAACTTCATTGTTTTTGGATTTTTTTTCAATTTTTGCTAACTTGTTGGATTTTTCCTTAGATGGGGAAGTTAGAGAGAAGCCAAGGGGACCCACAAAACATGATTTTGACCTTGAATCAATTTTACTTACTTGGGACTAAAGAATTTGATGCATGTTATCAAAATTACCTTGAGGGGTAAATTTTGGATAACAAGTCCTTAATACCCCATTCATTAAACTCATAAATATTGTGGGGGCATTCGTCAAATGAAAGGTATCACTATGAACTCATAGTGCCCATATCTCATACGAAAAGCAATCTTATGGATATCTACCTCCGTACTCTTCAACTTATGGTAGCATGACTTAAGATCAATCTTAGATAAAAGTGTGGCTCCCTTCATTTTGATCAAACAAATCATTTATGTGTGGAAGGGGATAACGATTCTTGATCGTTTCCTTTTTCAACCGGTGGTAATCAATACACAACCACAAGGATCAGTCATTATTCTTCACAAAAATCACCGGTGCACCCCAAGGGGATACACTAGGACATATTAGGCCTTTCTCCAAAAGACCCTCGAGTGGTAACTTGATCTCATAGAGCTCTCGGTGTGGTCATTCGATAAGGTGCTCATGAGATAGGCTCTGCTCTAGGAACTAGATGTATATGAAAATAAATCTCACGTGGGGGTGGTAACCTTAGTAGCTCCCCTGGAAAGACATTTGAAAACTCTCTCGTAAAGGGATGATCATCTAGCGATGGTCCACTACACCCATCCTCGATCTATCACCGATCGTGACAAAGATACATCCGACAAACCCGTCACACACACCGCTTAAGTTGCATAGCGGAGATGGTGTGAATGGAAACATGTCTCCCGACCCTAAGATCACTTGAATCAACTCTAGATCATCTGCACAAGATATTATCTTGTGGTAATAATCCAGTGTGGCTTTGTGTGTAGATAACTAGTCCATGTCGAAGATGACTCCATAAGATCCGAACGGAAGGATACAGAGTTTTGAGGTAGTGGTGAAAGGTCTCAAATCCACTACACACTCCTTAACTAGGGATTCTACTCGATCTTGGCTCTATAAGCCATCTCAACATCCCAACTAAGACCCTACCTAACTACCACCACCTGCATCGCTCCACTAAATATGGTGTAATAAAAGAATATGAAGAACATAAATAAACTAAAATAGAGATAGGAATACCACCAATGCTACGTGGTATAAATAACGGTACTACGATGCTCAACCTAGCAGTTCTCAATCACGCATCGATCCGATGACTATGTCCCATGTCACCAATGGTAGGCTCTGAGATTTGTGTCTTACCCTTGTTAAGAGGGTTCCGAGAACAATCTCTCTAAAAATTTCCATCAACACCACAACCAAAAAAACCACCTGATCCTCTCCCATGTGTAGCAAGTTTGGTCGGTACTGCGGAGGTATGTGGTGTGGATCCTGATGATCTAGCTATGGAGTGCTAAGGTCTCGTTGGCAAGCTCCTCCTCACTCAGCCCTCTCTGGGCACCTATGTCTTGATGGGACCCCTAGAGGAGGCCCCATACTTTGACATTTGTGTGCAAAGAATTTGTGTAGAGGTCTATAATGTGGGTGGGACTATCTGCTCGCTATTTTTATGGTCTAAAACATGACCTGTGTTAAACCCTGTCCACCATGAGGAGGAGGTAGTCGACCCCTCAATCTATTGTCCTAGACCTATCGTATACGGCTTCTCGGACTCGATCTCTAGCCCAAAGTGGGTCTTTCCCCGAGTCTCCTCTTCTATATAGGCCTTCTCAACAGCCTTAGCTAATGTCTATGGACAATGGATCTGAACTACACCTCCAATGTATATATTAAGGCCCCGGATGAACCTATGGATCCGTACCTTCTCATCCTGCATGTAATCAACATATTGGAGTAGATCCAAAATCTACTCTCATACTCTACGATTGTAAAAGATTCTGTTGGATGTCATAAAACTCATTTACCCTCTCGTTGTATGAACCTCCATGACAAATATCTACTCGTGAAATGATCCTTAAAGATCTCCTGTAACTATCTTAGAATCTATGTGGAGCTTCTGCTCTCTGTCATCCACCAGACACCTACTTTGTCTCTCAAGAGATGGATCACAACACAAGCTTTCATGTTGCTAGAACAAGGGTAGAGCTTGAAGCATCTGCTCAAGCTCACCAACCAGCCTTTCCTGAAATCCACCCATGTCACCAGAATAATGTGATGGCCCTAGCTTCAGAATCTCCCTGATGTGGTCCGAAGCTATAGTTTGATGACCCCTATGCCTCCCTGCAAGCTCATCTCTAAGCCTAGGGCTCCGACACCTATCTTTGTGTCTTGAAACTCAATCTCCATGTCCCCTTTGCGGTGATTCTACTCTAACGGACTCCACATGGGATTTCTCTCCTCTATTCTCCTCGCTATGCCAAAGAGATGCACGAGCCTCAACAGAGTGGAATTAACATCTTGGAGTGTCTATAAAATATGTGGCAGGATAGCTACTATAACATGATCTCAGTTGTGGTAAGTCTAGGTCTATGTGAAAATATCCCTCATCTTGTATCGCACCTCTTGCAGACATCAAGGTGAAATTTAGTTCATTTTCTAGGTTTTACTAAGTTTTCCATGTTCGGTATTTATGAAATTTCAAACAAGTTGTTCTCTAGATTTGAAAGTGTGCTAAGTTTAATATTGTACTAAGTTTAAAGTTTGTGTCTCAAGTTTCCTAGTGTGCCCAAGGGTCCAAGATTTTAAACCCATGGCTCTGATACCAAGTGTAGCACCCAACTAAAAATTACCACTTGAGACCTAAGAACAATCTAGGTTTAGTTAGGAAAATTTGATTGTTTTGTGTGATTTTTTTTTCTGCTCCCAAAAAATTCCAAATTCCATTACAAGAGTTATCGAATCATCCTTCATAACACTAAGAGAGTGAAATTCATCCCAAACATAGATAGGTTATCTTCTTGTGGGGCATGCGAGAAGACATTTTCTGGGCACAAAAGTAGGGCATGGAAGAGATTTCCCATGCAGGGAAGTAGGGCACGGAATGGAAATTTTCCTCCAGGGTGAACAAGAGATGCGTAGGAGAAAATATTTCTCCGGGCATGAAATAAAAGCATGCAAGAATCTTTGGCCACAAAAATGTGCATGCAAGAAGCTCTGGGCAGCAAGACGCATGTGCAAGATGCACATGCAAGAAGCTCTTCCCTCTCGCAAAGCTTAGAAGGCCATAACTTTTCATAGGGAACTTACTTTTTAGAAAATGAGGAGTTTTCAGAAATATCTCGACATTCTCTTTACACGAAACATTAATAATTTAATATGGATAAAATTTTAAATGTAAATTTTTAGAAAACTCTCTACAATATTTTAAAATGAAAACTAGTAACATGTGACATATAAAATATTGTTCAATTTGACCTCCTTCCTTTCTCAACATACCAAACAAACATCGAGGGTTTCTCTTAAATTGATTTAGGATGGATTGCAAGGTATAATTTGATTGATTGAAGATCAATTTGAAATTTCCTTCCTTTGGCAGCAAAATGACTGTAGTTTTGCCTTTTCTCAATTTGAAAGGTTCTTTAAAAAATTCTTAAGTGTTTTAGTTTGTTTGGGGTCATTTTGATCATATTAAGTTCAATTCAATGTTTTATCTTATTGCTCATTGTTGTAGGGGACATTTTGTACATTTTTAATAAAATATTTTCCAGCATAAGAAATTTTCTAACAGATCTCTACCACTTTGAATTCGAATTGATCCATTTGAATTTACCAAACTTAAAAACATGAATTCATTCTAAACCAACACTAAAATGGTATATTTATTTCAATTGATAGGTTGAACAAGAATGCAATTTCTATTTCTTTCTAGAAACATGTTTTCCACATAGAAGGTGCAATATTTCTAAATACACTTTCCAAACAAGTGATTTCAAATATATTTCAACACAGGTTTCCAAAGAACATGAAATTATTTTAATAAGGTAAACAAATTCCATTAAATAAGACATGATATCTTTACAACTTTCTTTTCCATTTCATTCCCAAAAGACAGAATATAAATCTTTCTTTTCTTTCATTCAAAACAAGAATATAGAGCACATCTCTTTCACCTTTTGAATTCCAAGTATCATAGCCAATACAATACATCTTTCCACCACAAAATGGTTTTACAAATAGAACTCTTACAAGGTACTTTCAAAACTATCTTTTCCTTTGCTCTAGAACAACAACATAAAAATCCATCATTCTCCAATTTTGATCACAACAAAGGTAGGGGAAAGGCAACGCTCTCCACCTAGCCAAGACATCCAATGAAAGTAGAAGCCATCCTTCTTCATTGGCCCCTGAGCGCCAACCGAAATGCAATAGAATATGTGTTTCAACTCATGACAACAATAGGATCCACACACACACATGCTAATTCACACTTAAAAAAACATAGTCCAAAACAAAGTGTAGTTTACAACCACTTTAAGACATAACAAACAAAACTCAGACATCATCATGCAAGCAAAAGGAGCAAGAAACTATGGGGGATGTTACTTATGCCTCCCAAAGGGGAAATGGGTATCACCACCTGAGAAGAAATATCCAAAATACATATCATTTCAAGCCCCCGACATATTCTTATGCCTCCCCCTAATACCCCTTATTCCTCACACTTCCTTATACCTCCCTAACCTCTTATAGTACCCCATAACGAGTAAAGAAATGCAAGCTATTTCATTTTACAAGGTGGAACCCACTTATACCTCCTAAAAACACTTATTTCTACCTCAAGTGTACCCCATAATCTTCTCCTACACCATCCCTAAGCCATCCACCTAACCAACCAATAAATAAAATAGCAAATTCAATCATTCAACCATTTACATATGCATAAACTAAATGAAGAGAATTTCAAGATCCAGACTCTAAGAGATAAAAGACAATCTTCCCAATGCAAAATAGTCTAAGAGATCAACAATCTATAAGCATGCAATCATCTCCAATCTTCTCCAAAATCAAGAGCTCTCAAAACCCCAAAAGAAGTCTCCCAAAATCAAGTGATACAAGTGAAGAAACACAAAAACAAGCTAAAGAATTTTAATTTATAGAAGAGGAAGGGGAAGAGGATGAGGTGGATCCATGTAGGATGCCACTTCACACATCGTCAACTCCAACAAAAATTCAACTTCATTCTCCAATGCAGAGGTGGGTAAATAATATGACAATTTTACTTACACACTCAAATCAAGCCCACACCTCATAAGGACTGAAATTAAAACATGTAAGAAAAGTGCAATAAAAAAATTCAACATGACTTACAAAAATGTATAAAGAAGGGATAATTTTATTTGTCCAACCATAGGTAAAGTTGGTAAATAAATTTAAGATGGATGGGACAAGTTTAACTTGTCCCACAAGCCTCCAAAATCATCCTGCAAGGATAACTTCGAATTTTAAAGAAGATTAAGTGCTTCATACTCCAAAATCAACTTACATATCTCTTAGACATCACTTACACATTTCTTACAACACTTCAATTCAAGGCTAATATCTCTATTAATTACTTTCTTATGACATATTTTAATTAATTATCTTAACAACATGATTACTCACAATATTAACACACCATTTAGTAAATAATGAAAGGGTCAATGCACCACAAAATAAACACATGCAAACATTAACAAAGGGACCAAATAAAATAAATACATAAAATCCCTTGGTCACATTTAATGGTGATCCGCCCATGGGAATCCCTAACAACAATCAAAGACACACAAACAAATACATTGCCATGGTGACCTTGTTGAATTCATCTAGAATTCTAAAGTGGTCAGTATCCAATCCCCGATGTTTTTGTGATATTTTAACCTACAAAATTACAATTACCTCCTTCGGCCTCATGGCCATATCAGAAGATCATCAATATATATGTGAATGACAACAATCATCAAGACAATCAATAGTATCACTTACAATTTCATCAACAACTATATCATCATCAATTTTAATTTAATTCTCATTTTCTAGGTCTACTCAAAATATCCAAATATCACAAGTCCAAACAACATCTATAACATTACCATGTCACATAGTATATCAACATTAATATCTAAAATGTCTCGAATAATCATCGAGCATCCTATAAGAATCATAGTCAACAATAATCCATGATCAAACATCTAACATCATACTAAATCAAAACTATAATAATGTCCATGATATTGTCAATAGTGTCATGACCCGATCAAAAGGTGTCAAAGGGAAGTGGGCACTACATATACTAATGTTGACTATTGTAGTTAGATTCCTTTATTACATTTTCAAAGTAAGCAACATAACAACAATTATTTAATCATCTATTGCACACTGAAAATGCTCTACAAGATATTAAATTCAAATTTATTTAACATATATATCAATCATTTTTACCATACGTAACTATGAATCAAAATTTATCCTATGATTAAATGCTCATTCCCCAAGGTATCCATAAAACTAACATCTCATAATATTAGCCAAATTCAAATATAATTTTTCAGTAAATGGGACTACATTATACATATATACATTTAACAATGGCCTATATAAATTACAATAATAAACAATGAATTGAAGAATGCCACTTCATAATCTTTTAGTGCAACCTGCAAAACTATGTGAGCATTAAATCAATGATAAATTGTTGGAAAGACATCCACTCATATCTAGGATAATTCATGTTTTTAGTTTCCCATTTACATATAATAATGATTATAATTTGAATTTGAAACAAAATGTTTAAAGACATGTATTCATTTCATTTCATTTCACTTCATTTTGTAACCAAGGAGAGAGAAGGAGAAAGGAAAGAGAGAGAAACACTATTTTCCCAAAAGTCAAATTTCGCACAACAAGCCACAAGATAGAGTTCTAGACATCTATTTAAAAGGGTCAAAAAGTTTCGATGGTTATTCAAAGTAACCTAACGGGGTACTACAACTTTCTTTCTGTTTTCATTTTTCTGCTACACTGTAAAATCGTTCAATTCAAACTCAAAGGCTAAGAAACCACTTTCAAATGTTGTCTTCTGATGAACAAAAACACCACAGTTAAATTTCTACATGTCCACCTATATACCAAGAATTTATAGGAACTGGCGGAATTCAGAATGGCGGAAAATTGTTTACAATTGGAAACTATTTTTCTAGGGCCATTAGTCACAATTGACCTATTTTTAAATGATCAAAAGTTAGCTCGAGGGCTCAGGAAACCACATCTAAAACTGACATTCAATAGATGAACGTGCAAAGATAAAACTTCCTACAAGTTCACCTATATATGGATAATTCACTAGAGTTGATTGGATGGAGAACTAGAAAGTTGTTTTCAAATAGCGACAAGTTTTCTGGAGATACCAATCATAATTGGTCTAGTTTTACCTAGTCAAACTGCAACCACAGGCCTACAAAATGGATTTTCCAAACTATCAAGAAGAGTGTTTTTCCCCAAACCGAATGTCTAAAGAAATTCCCAAGTAAAAATACTAGTGGTTTGCAAAGGTGCATAAGCATATCATTTTCCAAGATTCAAATGGTGCGCTAATATGAAACCCAAGTTTTCAATTTAAGTAGCTTCCTTCAGCTACAAAATTTTGTAGTAGGTCTCCTAGAAGGCCATAAACAATATCACAAATGATCACTCGAGGTTGATTTAAGGACTAAAGTGACTCCTCACATAACAAGGTACACATAGGAAACTTAACATCTCCTTTCCGAGTTATGAAGGTTGTTTTGTGAGTCTCCAAAAATTGTAATTTATTTGTTTTAACAAGGGAGCGGTCAACTCATTTACAGGAAACTCAACTTCAACTGTCAAAAAAATGGTTACCGTAGTAATCAGGCTTGGTTGGGAAGTTTGCTAGTTCATCACAAGGTGAGGTTTTAAGTTTGTTGCCTACTGAAGGAATAGTAGAGCTTATAAGTTATGTTATAATGCTTTATTGTTTTAAAACAAGTTTATTAAATATAATTAAATATACGAAAATCCTTCTGTTCTAAATTTTATTTCGTTGCAAAATAACAACTAAAGAAAAAAATTATGAAAGATGAGGAGATATTAACCATACATGGGAGATATTTGCATCCATATGGCAAGGGGTGCTCTAGGTGGGTTCACCCACATTCTGCAAAGCTCTAACTCTCTCTCTTAAAAATTTTCAAAGTGTTCGTGAGCATCCACAAATCCATAATTTTTCATTTTCTTGAAAGTTCCCGAGGCCTTTTAACAAATCCACCTTTTATCATATCCTACTATCATCATTGTGGTCCATGAGGCCACACGTTTGGTATTTAGTCAAATACTTAATATGCCACTAGAAGATGAAAATGAGGATCTATGAGTGAATACATAGTTGAAGGTAAATTAGACATCCGAATGATGCATTACTTTATCATCAACCACTTATATCAATCCTTTTTTCTATCTACGTGGTCAAAGCACAGGGGTAATGTAGGTATAGGGCTACGAGGGAATGAATCCCAACTATCAAACTACACAAATTTTTCCACCATTATATCATTTCTTCGTACACAAATAAATAAAGTAACTCTTTATTTAGCACTCTCTATATTCTCACCTACAATTTCGTTTCACCTTAATTGGAAGCTCATGTACCAAGATTTGAATTCTCAAGACATTTCTATCTCCACAATGACTAAAATAACAAGACTTTTTTGTCCTTGTGGAAGAACAATTTAATATAAACTAGACCAACGATGGGTTTTGAAAACTCTTTCTTCTTCATCTTTTGCATACAAAAAACAAAGCAATGGTGGGTAGAATTCTGGTTTCCTCTAGCGGATGATGGAAACATGATTTAAATGAAAATACATATCCACATTTTAAGGACATTCTTTTAACAATTCATCTACCTTGTGTAAGGTTCCTAGTTTTTCATACATGTCTTCCATAACATTAACAACTACAACATATGACACTATTCCTCTATTCTTATAATTTTTTTGATCTCCATACCTTGATCCTAAGACCCCATTTGACATAGGCTAGGAGGATGTAGGAAAGGCATGTGGGAAATATTGCTTTAAATATAAAAATGCATTTTCTTGGAATACTTCCTCTCACCAAATAGTTCTAATACACAAATCAATAGATCCAAAATGAAAATAAAACCTCCCAAATCTTTGAATGGCATTCATATTTGTGTAAACATAAAAATCCATATCTATGCTATTGAATATCAAAGCAAGCAGACCCCTTGTGTCGACGCGGCCTAGGACACAAAGATATAGAGCTTCATTAACTATGGCGGCTAAGGATAACATAAAAACCTAAAATTAGAGTTCCTTTGGTGCAGGGAAGAATGATTGAGACGATATGTTTGATGTATTTGCAACATCAATAGAGCCTATACAATCCCTCCACTTGCACATACCAAAAGCTTTTTGTCATGGGTCGAATGGAAGATGCAAATAGAGGTTCAAATCTACCAATTTGTGTGTGTAAATTGCTACAACTATCCAAATATTCCTAAATTCGAAAGGTGTAGTGATTCAACTGGATTTGGCCTTGAATTTTCAATAAAGTGGTAAAATTTTATGCAAGGAAATGACAGGTCTGAAATTCCATCAAGGATGTGTCATTCTCCATACCTTTCCGGAGAGGCATCCCATATGCCGCCAACTCGACATATGAACTTCGAAAGGCAGCTCAATGTCTACAATCAAGGGGTGCATTACATGTCCCTCCCCTTATAAGAGCATCATTCTCGATGCAACATAACCTCGAATCTTGAAGTACACCTAGGAAAGAAATTCAATAATAACACATGTTATTTAATAAATCGACTTGTTGGTACAAAGTGGCCACACTGAAGAAGATTAATTTTTGCAATATCCTAAATTTTAATGTTCTGTGAAGATTGGTAGTTATTTGTATTTTTCCTTTATAGTATTTCTTAATCTCAAGCTCTTAATATTCATTGTTTTAAATTTTTATTGTCTTACGTTCATGGGTACCCAATACTAATTTGTCTCGTGATGTATCACAAAACTCAACACAACACAAATGACCCATGAGACATATTTTTACATACTTTCATGACATTATCACATCAGAAGACATTTAATTCTACTATGAAAAAAAAACAAGATGTTCACATAACAAAGGATTTTTAACATTAATGTCATAGGCATAAATCCAACACACACATGTGACTTATAAACAAAATCATCACGCAAATACATATACAAATAGTTTCACATGACCCAAAGATCATGACAATACCTTCACAATGCTAAGACCATATCCAATAGTACATAGTAACCAAGAGGAGTCTCAGACCTCAATCATAACAATACCTAACAAGACTCGCAAGAGTACATATAACTCATAACACCTAACTCCACATATCAAAAAAACATCATGAAACAACTCCACATATCTCCTAAAGCATCAGAAATAAACTCCGTATACCTCCCAAAGAATCAAAAATAACTCAATATATCTCCCAAATAGAAACAATTATACTACCAAAACCAAGTCTTATCACTTGGGTCACTCAACCATAGAGCCCCATAATGAATAGTGGGTCACTCAACCATAGATATCATAATGAATAGTGGTTCACTCAACCATACAGCCCAATAATGAATATCGGGTCACTCAACCATAGAGGCCCATCTCCTTTCTCCTTTTAATGAGGTCGGGTCACCCGTGGCCCCGGGCACATAAATCCCCATCACCCCTAACCCAAGTGACATAATAACTTGTGGTTCAACAAACCACTAGTTATCTATAAATCCTTGGGGCATACCCCCATACAACGAAGTAATTCCATAGGTTTAATCACGTGGTGAATCCCATTACCCTATTCCAACACATTAAAAATTGGAACAAAAAACAATCTATTTCAAATGCCAAGTGGAAAAAATCCTAATCCTTGGGCTAGGCTATAAGACTTTAAAACATGAATATAAGGTTTAAAACTAAGAAAAAAACTAGCCAATTATCCATAGTTCTGAAAAAAATACACATCCTAGTGCAACAACCAAATAAAAATCCCAAAATATAAGAACACATCAATCAAGAAAACTACTATTTCTTGCGTAAGTAAAGATATAATGATCAATTTACGAATAAAATACGTATTGAAAATAACACATTACAATTACTATGTGGCCTAATAAGGCCACCAAAGGGGTACTCATCATGTTGCTAACACTTGGATGAAGAGCCTCAACTCGTAAAAAAATACATGTAACCATATATTAGTATATCAAATAATGTAACTATCATCATCTATGCCTAAATCATCCCTCCATAATCCCACAAGGATCAACATAGTCAAAATCACATAGGATTATTCTATGAACAACCCAATAGGAAAGATCATGGGGCACTAGTTTGTATATGTTGAGTATAAGGTGGTGCGCACCCACAATATATCGAGCAAGCTCGAGGTATAATAAATGCATAAAAGTGGGTTTTCAATCTATATAGACCTCACTTCCTCACTCATACTGATCTCAAGATTATGAAAATTTGGTCCATGCCTCCTCTCTGCACACATTCATTGTTGATATTTTCTCCTTAGGGTCATCTAGTGCAAGGTTCACAACATACACATAACTACATCACTAACACAATGGTGATTCATGCACATTAACCATAGTGTCTTATGCATGGTATATATATAGGGTAAAACACAATCATTACTTTCATGGGTTACAATACATCATGTTTCCACATAATGCACCCAAGTGCAAGAACTATATAATAGGGGTCATACGATCACGATATACCCTAATCCAAAACATGAACCATCACATAATACACGAATTATACATATGATGAACATAATGAGTAACATTACAACATATAGTCAATTTTTTTACAACATGGTGATGAAAACGATTCATCACAACATGTTGGTTACATCATGATACAATCCAATTAACTCTACACCAATTTTGTCATGCGACACATTAACACACCTTCGTATCACATAAAAAAAATCCAACACTTTGTAATCAACAATAACATTATTTTCACACACAATAAGGTAGAACATTACACGTGAACTCCTCATCGAGTCCACAAAAAGGCGAGTGAATACTCTCATCAAAAACACATGAACATGATAAAATATACACACTAAGTGACATGCACAACGCATGTGTTCATAATATCACAATTACAAAATCGTTCACATCACAACATATATCACATTACTCTTCCCATATCCACCACCACTATGCAAGATCATCTCAACTCCAATCTATCCCAAAGGTTTGAGAGTATAAACCTCCACTCGATACCATATGTTATGCCCGAATTTTACAAACACAAATACAACACACATAAAGATAGGATATTATTTTTTTGGCTTACATCATTTGATACATAACACCAACATAGGATCACTTAGGATAATATATAACACATGAGACATTTTTGTATTGAAATACCAATATATATCACATGATAAAACCCTATACATGTCAATGCCACAGTTTTCCTATGAACGAATGATAGCACTAAACCAACCAAAAGAAAAGGGACTCAAGGATTGGAAAACCCATAACACATCATTACCATGATTACATATTCATTATGAATAACATTCCAATAAAATTATTATGTAAGCGTAATTTTCTCCTTTCTCCACATACAAATTCTTAAATTCATTTCACATTCAACTTACAATTTGACCATTTAAGTCGTCCCTTTATCCCTTATGACAATCTCCATAACTTACATAATTATTTTCCATATTTTAAATTTCATACAAAGTTCCTAATTCTCTCATTCTTATGTTAAAGGTTTGTTTCTTAAAATCTGTTTAGTTGACATTTAATTTTACCCTAATTAAGCAAAGAGACCAACTAGAAGTTTTCAAGGAAAAAAAAACTAATACGATTCAAAGGAGGTGAAAGTGCAAGTTTCCCTTTCCTATAAACTTCCTTCCATAATAAAACATTTGTTCTCGTATTATGGTTGTTTAGAGTTCCAAATTTAGTTTGATTCAATTAAGATTTTACATGTCATAATTTTATTTTATTTTATTTTTAGTTGAATCTATATTGGCACAAATGCCTAGTCCCACCAAGAACAAGTTGTATCCATTCTTAACTAAAAGTCAATGCTTAAATCTACGATAAGGACTTAAAGTGAAAATTTGTTCCCAAACCATTATCACATATACTCTTGTCTCTCATTTCATTTACATTATCTCTTAGGTCTCTTTTGGGTGTCACTTTATAACATAAAGAGTTAAAAAGTACTTGTCTAACATCTTGAAGAATTATATGATTGGAAGCATTATAACTACACACCAACCCCAAGTTAACCTCCTAATCAACTCGAGGTTTAGTTTAAATTCCAATTTCACCTAAGGATCTATGCCTCACCTAGATATAATTTAAAGGAGAGAGGACATATTTATGTCAAGAAACCTTCAATAAATACCAAGGTGTTATGTTTTTAACACCAAGGTAAACACATTTATTTGAGAGAAACTAACGAGTTCATTTACAAGAGTTCCAAGTCATACTACAAGTATTTCACTATCTCTGTTAGTTTCATCCATGGGGTTCAACAAGGAATTATTCGATGACAAGTAAAAATTCTATATCTAATTTTTTAAGACTTGGTATGCCATTAGGATACTAAATGAGGAATATCTCTACCTACTCCATAGATTTTAAGGTTACACCGCATAGTCGTTGCTTCGAACAAGGACACTTAAGGTGACTTCAAGGAAGTCTTCACTACTCAACATGGTGTCGGACCTGAATAAGACATTCTCCTTACCCCACCCAAGGTTACAAAATCTAGAAGGAAACCACATACTCCGGATAAAGCTAGATCATGTGGTTCCTAAAAATGGTTTCACGATATTGTGGTTATATTTCTTTATTACATTTTCAATGTAAGAAACACAACACCAATTATTTAATCATCTATTACACGTTGGAAATGCACAACAAGATATTAAATTCAAATTCATTTAACATAAATATATCAATCATTTTTACCATACGTAACTATGAATCAAAATTGAACCTATGATTAAATGCACATTCCCAAGGTATCCCTAAAACTTTAACATCTCATAATATTAGGAAATTTAAAATATAAATTTTTTTGTAACATTGGACTACATTATACATATATACATTTTACAATGACCCTTATAAATTACAATAATAATAATTGAATTTCACAACTCCTTTTGCAATATTTTGTGCATTTTGCAAAACCATGTTAGCATGAAATTAGTGATAAATCATGGGCATGACATCCACCCTAATCTAGAATAATTAATGTTTTTCAGTTTCCCATTTACATATAATAATGATTATAATTTTTATTTGAAACAATTTTTTTAGAGACATGTATTCATTTCATTTCACTTTATTTCATAACCAAGGTGAGAGAAGGAGAAAGAAAAAATAGAAACACTATTTCCCAAAAGTCAAATTTCACACAACAAGCCACAAGATAGAGTTCCATACAATTATATACAAGGGTCAAAAAGTTTCCACTGCTTTTCGGTAACTCCGATGGGGTTCCTAGAACTTTCCTTTTTTATTTTTCTTCTAGTTGCAAAAACATTCAATTTAGACTCGAAGGCTAAGAAACCACTTTCAAATGTTGTAATTTGATGAACAAACACACCACGGTTAAATTTCTATGTTTCCACCTATATACCAAGATTTCATAGGAAATGATGGAGTTTGGAAGTGGAAAATGGTTTACAATTGGCAACTAGTTTTCAGAGGCCATCGGTCATGATTTACCTAGTTGTAAATGATCAAAAGTTAGCACGAGGGCTTAGGAAACCATGTGCAAAACCGACGTTTGATGGATGAACGTGCAACGAGAAAACTTCCTACAAGTTCCCCTATATATAGGGAATTCACTAAAGTTAATGGGACAGAGAATTAGAAAGTGGGTTTCAAATCACGACTAGTCATAATTGGTCCAGTTTTACCAAGTCAAACCATGACCAGAAGCCTACAAACTGGCTTTGTTAGAATATAAAGAAGAGTGTTTTTCCCCAAAATAAAGGTTGTTGGAAATTTCCTTGTAAAAATACTAGGGGTTTGGGAAGGCAGATAGGTATTTCATTGTCTAGAATTATAACGGTGAGCCAATACGAAACCCAAAATTTTAATTTAAGCAACTTCCTACACCTACAAAATGGTGTAGTAGGGATCCTAGAAGGGCGTTAAAAATATCACAGATGATCACTCAAGGTTGATTCAAGAATTGAAGTGAATCCTCACATAACAAGGTACACATAGGAAACTTAACATCTCCTTTATGGAGTTATGAAGGTTATTTTTTGCGAGTCCCAAAAATTCGTAATTAATTTGTTTTAGCAAGGTTGTAGTCAACTCATTTACAGGTGAAACTCAACTTCAATCACAATAAAAATTGGTACTTGAAGAATCAAGCTTGGTTGGGAAGTTTTCTAGATCATCACAAGGTGAGGTTTTAAGTCCATTGTCTACTAAGGAATATTGGATCCTGTAAGTTACGTTATAATGCTTTATTGTTTTAAAACAAGTTTATTTAATACAATCAAATATACGAAAATCCTTGATTCTAAATTTTATTCCATTGCAAAAGAACAATCAAGACATTTTTTTTGAAAGATGAGGAGATATTAACCATACATAGGAGATATTTGCATCCATAGGGAAGGGGGTGTCCAAGTGGGTTCACCCACATTCCGTAAATCTCTAACTCTCTCTTAACCTTCTATCAAACCATTTGTGAGCATCCACAACTCCACCATTTTGAATTTGCTTGAAAGGTCCCAAGGCCTTTTAAAAAACCCATTTTGTTATCATATCCTACTATCATTGTGATCCATGGGGCCACACTTTCGTATTTAGTCAAACAATTAATATGCCACTAGAAGATGGACATGAGGATCTACAAGTGAATCCATGGTTGAGAAGGTAATTTTTCACATGTAGATGATGCATTACTTTATCATCAACCAGTTTATATCAACTCTTTTTTTCTATCTCGTGTGGTAATCACAAGGTAATGTAGGTATAGGGCCATGAGGGCATGAATCCCAACTCGAAACCGCACAAATGTTTACACCATTCTATCATTTCTTTGTAAAAAAATTAATAAAGTAACTCTTTATTTAGCACTCTCTATAGTCGCACCTCCAATGCCTTTCACTTGATCCGAAGCTCATGTACCAAGATTCATGTTTTGGAGACATTTTTATCTCCATAATGAATGAAACAACAAGACTTTGTTGTTCTTGTGGAGGAAAAGTGTAATATACATGTTTTCATCTTTGTCTACTACAAACTAGACTAATAACGGGTTTTGAATCCTATTTCTTCTTCATATTTTGCATAAAATAAACAAAACAACGGTGGGTATCAATCTGGTTTACTATCGGGATGATGGAAACATGATTTAAATGGACATACAGATCCACATTTTTGAAGGACATTTTTTTAAACAGTTCATCTTCCTTGCATAAGGTTCCTCATTTTTCATACATGTCTTCCATAGCATTAACAAATAAAATATCTAACACTATTCCTCTATTATTATAATTTTATTGATCTTCATACCTTGATCCTAAGACCCTATTTGACATAGGATAGGAGGATGAATGCAAGGCGTGTGGGAAATTTGGCTTTAAAACTTAAAATGCATTTACTTGGAATAGTTCCTCACACCAAATAGTTCGATACACAAATCAAGAGATCCAAAAATAAAATGAAACCTCTCAAATCTATGAATGGCGTAAAGTGATGCTTGTGTAAACACAAAACATCCATATCTATTTCAGTGATGTGAAAAATCTATTACGATTCGATTATTAACCTCCTATCTTGTAAGATTATTTGATCAACAAATATTGGAAAATAACACAACTGTAACTTCACAAATACAAACACATAAAAAATACCCAACAAGGTGAACACAATATTTTCGGACAATTGTCCCTAAAAAAACCCCATAGGGAAAACCAATACTACAGATGAGAAATATATTAAACTTCAGCAAATCAAGAGATACAAATACTGCTTACCTCTTACTGGCAGAGCTCCAACAATCTCCTAATCCTCCTATTGATATTCCTCCACTGCTATCTCCAACGCTATCACTGCGCCCTTGCTAACACTGCAAGACAACTTACTAACACTACAAGTTTCTCTAAAAACTTCCTTGTTACAAATGACCCAATGACCCGCTTATATACTACTCTCATTGAAAATCAACGGCCGAGATTAATACAAATGAATGGCTGAGATTAAGACAACTCAATAACCATTAACAACCTTGGTTATGAGGTGTCACCTAAAAGGATTCAATATTAAATAATAATTGTTTTTATCCTAACAATATTTGTTTGATAAAAACAACTATTTTTCTAAATTCTATTCCGTAACGAATAGCTGTCCAAACTACCCATAACTAATGATGCTATATTTGGGTGAGGACAAACAAATCTGTCCAAGCTATTAAGATTAACACTCTCTCTTAGTGAGGAAGCTGTTCGATGACACCAAACATCTCTTTAAAGAAGATGAATTTTTCCTTCCCCAATGCCTTTGTCGAAATGTCTACTACCTCGATATGTAGGTACAAACTGTAGCTTAACAACCCCATTGCGCTGTACACAATCTCTAATGAAGTGATACTTGATGTCTATATGTTTTGAACTATCATGAAACACCGGATTCTCACCAACTTGATGCAACTCGATTGTCACGAGTGTATCACCGTAGTCTCAACCTTATGACCAAACAAAGCTACTAGCAACTTCCGAAGCCATATACCTTCACATGTTGCCATGCTAGCTGCTATGTACTTTGACTCTGCTGAACTCAAAGCCTACACAGACTTCGCTTCGCTGAACCAAGATACAACTCCCGATCTGAAATCGAAACAACACCCGAAATTCCTCTCTTTGTCGTTGTTCCACCCGCCCAATCTTTGTCCAGTATAGCCCATCAACCTGATTCCTTCACCTCGAGCATATCTAATTCCATACTCGATTGTACCTCGTAAATAATGCATCACATGCTTTTCCACAGTCCAATGTACTCTCTTTGGCTCAACCATGAACTGAATAAGAGAGTTAACTACAAAAGCTATATCTGGCCTCGTATTGACCAAATACATGAGAGAACCAATCAACTACATGTATAAGGTGGGGTCTACATCCTTATCCATGGATGTGTCTACCTTCCTCCAATTCATGATCATGGGTGTAGACATGGCTTTGCAATCTTCCATCCTGAACCTTTCCAAGATTTCCATGCAATATTTCCCTTGCCCAAGGAAAATCTCTCCATCTTTCGGCATACCTCCATGCCTAGAAAGTAGTGCACAAGTCCCAAATCCTTCATCTTGAACTCCACTGCAAGATCCCTCTTGCATTCTTCTATAAGCCCCAGTGAACCTGTAAGAAACAAGTCATCTACATATAGGACAAGAATGAGAATCTCACCTCCAACTACCAAGTAGTAGAGATTAGCATCTGCCTCACTCTTCATAAAGCCCATTTCCTGCAAGTAACTATCAATGTGCTCATACCACGCTCTGGGAGCCTACTTGAGTCCATACAACTCTCTCTTCAATCTACACATGTGGGTCTCTTTGTTGTGTGCTACAAAGCCTTCTGGTTGTTCTATGTATACCTCCTCTTTCAACTCACCATTAAGAAACACTGTCTTGACATCCATTTGATGGATCTGCCATCCCATCTGTGCTGAAATTGAGATTACAGACTTGTATAGAAGTATACCTGGAAACTTGAACAAATATCTCCTCGTAGTCTATTCCCTCTTTCTGAGAGAACCCCTTTGCCATGAACCTTGCCTTATATTTCTCGATGCTACCAACTGCACCGTGCTTGATCTTATAGATCTAGTGTGATCCAACCACTTCCCTATCTATTGCTCTAGGCACTACCTCCCACACATCATTCTGCATAATTGAAGTATACTCCTCAACCATTGCTTCTTGCCACACTTGATGTTGTGCAGCCTCCGATAGCTAGAAGATTCACTATCTACCAACATACTAACTAATGCAACATAGTCATCATACCGGTGGTGGTTTCCATTTGTCTATTACTCCTCCTAGGATTATCCACTAACTCTTGAATATTCTTCTCGTGTCTTTGAATCTCATGGTTCTTGCTGCCAACTATAGAGGATGAAATATCAACCTCCATGTCTTCTTGATGCATCTCTTCTTGCACCTGTTGCTCCATACTTTGAAAACTCTCTCCTCCCGATTCTATGCTTGTACTAGTAACTGTACTCGAGATTTTCTACCCTTGACTTGATTGAGTGATCCTTGGAGTTTCGTTGGCTGCTCACTCGATCATCTACCTGGGAAATCTCTAAACCTTTTAAATTCCTTGTCCTCCATGAACTTGACATCACGTCGAACAATAATCCTCCTAGTCCCCGGAATGAATATCTGATATGCCTTTGAGGTTTCACTATACCCCACAAAGTACCCTCTCTCCGTAGTCTGATCTAACTTGGTATGTGTATCCTTAGGAATGTGATAATATGTCAAAATCCCAAAGATACTAAAGTGACTAACATCTGGATTCTTCCCATTGAATGCTTCCTCCGGTGTCATCTTCCCTACTACCTTATGTGGAACTCTATTCTATATGTATACTATCTTGTACTACATGCCCTCGCCTACTGAGATAATGGGGTATATCCTGGTCATGCAACATAGCCCTTGATGCCTCCATCATAGACCAATTCTTCCTCTCAAGCAACTCCATTCTCTTTGCGGATTGTAAGGAATAGTCCACTCTCTCTTGATTCCTTCTCTGGCACAGTAACTCCCGGAACTCAATGCTTTTGTACTCACCTCCATTGTCGATCAAGAACTTTTATCTTCCTTCCCTGTCAAATTCTCCACAAGATCTTTGAACTCTTGGAAGTGTGAAAACCTCATCCTTGGTCTTCAAGAAGTATATCCATGTCTTCCTTGAGAAATCATCAATAAAAGTAACAAAGTACTCATACCCTCCGATAGACTTTGTCAAAATTGGTCCACATACATTTGAATGTACTAGATCAAGAACACCATTGGATCTGGTGTCACTCCTTGGAAAATATGCTTTAGCAAACTTCCCCAAAACGCATCCCTTACATACGTCATCATGCTCGTGCTCACCTCAGAACACACTGTCACTATCTCATGAAGTAATTTAAGGGCTCCATGATTAATATGTCCCATTCTTCTATGTCATAGCTCTCCCGATCTCTAAGATTACTATTGCTCATGAGTACCTTAGGAATATCAAAATGCAGCCTATAAAGCCGATCGCTCCTAACTCCAATAGCTATGGGTGATTTCCAATACTTGTGCTTGATCAACATATGTGCCCCTAAAGAGTGCATTGTACCCTTTGTCATGAAGGACGAGATCACGTAAATCAAATTCATCCCTAAGCCGGAACATGCAACACATCATGAAGGGGAATCATCTTACCACTCTCCCTCTGAAATTGAATAGTCCCTTTCCCAACTGAGTTGAGTTTGGACATGTTCCCCATAGAGATCTGGATTCTGGTGATCTCTTCCTTATAACTCGGAGAAGTATTCTCTAACTCCTGTCATATGATATGATGCCCCACTATCAATGTACCGAACACTATGTGAGGTTGAGCTAACCATACATGCTATGAGTGCAAACTCATCTTCCATTCTACTAGAGAGCTCATCTCGCACTTCTTTGTCAAGCCGCAACTTGCTTCTTTCCTTTCTTTTCATTCTTCTTCCTTTTTGGGCAATCGTCGTTGTGACATCCATAGCACTTGATCTTCAAAGAATCTTTCTTATTCTTTTCACCTTGTGAATTTGATCCTTTACTAGACCCCTTCTTTGCTTTCCCTTTACCCGCTAGGGCAACATTTTCCTATTCCACCTCACTTTTTGACTCTTATTGTTGGCTCCATTGACAAGACTTAGTCTAAGCTCCTCCTGAGTGAAATCACTCCATATTCAATCCTAACTCGGTAAGGTGTCTCGTCCATTGATGACTTAAACAAAGACATCCCACTGCGTAGTAAACCCATTTAGGGCTATTCTCACTAGCTCGTCATCATTTGGTTTGTCTCCAATAGCTACCAATTCATCCTTGACAAGTCTAAGTCTGGTGAGGTAACTTGTGACGTCTTCTCCCTTATTCATCTGGGTATTCCTCAACTTTTCTCTAAGAATCAGCTTCCGGTTAGTGGTAGCATTCTGGTACAGATTCATAATGGCATCCCACATCGTCTTCGTTGTATCTAACTCTGTAATATGCGGAACAATATGATCCTTGACACCATCAAGAATCAGCCTCCTCACCTTGGCATCTTCCTTCTTATATGCTAAGAGTTGTGTTGCATCTATAGGTATAGGTACAACAGTGGTCACATATTCCTTGATACCATTCTCTTCCAGCAATAGAGAAATTCTAGCTTTCCAGACACCAAAATTCGAGGCTCCATCCAATCTGTCATGATCTCTTAAACCTGCTGAGGCCATCTTAAAAGAAAATAATAATAATAATTTTGAAGAGGTTAAACTGGGTTTTATAAACCCTCACTTTCTTTCACCTAGGGTAAATCTCTTCTACCCAAACTTAGCTCTGATACCATGTGAAAAATCTATTACAGTTACTAATTATTAACCTCCTATCTTGTAAGATTATTCGATCAACAAATATTGGAAAATAACACAACCGTAAGTTCACAAATGCAAACACATAAAAATACCCAACAAGGTGAACACAATATTTTTGACAATTGTCCTCGAAAACCCCATAGGGAAAACCAAGATTACTACGGATGAGAAATATATTAAACTTCAGAAAATCAAGAGATAAAAATGCATTTGCTTGCCTCTTCTACCGCGAGTTTTGACAATCTCCTAATCCTCCCGCCGATATTCCTCCACCGCTATCTCCAACGCTATCATTGTGCCCTTGCTAACACTACAAGACTACTTGCTAACACTAGAATTTTCTCTAAAAATTCCTTGTTACAAATGACCCAATGACCCCCTTATATACTAATCTCGTTGAAAATCAACTAGTGAGATTAATACAAATGAATGGTGAGATTAAGCCAACTCAATAACCATTAACAACCTTGGTTATGAGGTGTCACCTAAAAGGAGTCAATATTAAATAACAATTGTTTTTATCCTAACAATATTTGTTTGACAAAAAAACTATTTTTCTAAATTCTAGGCTAGAACGAATAGCTTTCCAAACTACCCATAACTAATGTTGGTATATTTGGGTGAGGACAAATAGCTATCCAAGCTACTAAGATTAACAAGTGAATATGAAAGCAAGAAGAACCCTTGTGTCATACGCGGCCCGGAGGCACAAAGATATAGAGCTTCATCAACTATGGCGGCCAAGGATAATAGACAAAACCTAAAAATTAGAGCTCCCTTTGGTGTAGGGAAGGATGATTGAGACATTTTGATGGATGTATTTGCAACATCAGTAAAGCCTCTACAATCCCTCCACTTGCAATGACTCAAAAGATTGTTGTCATGGGTCAAATGGAAGATGAAAATACAGGTTCAAATCTACCAATTTATGTGTGTAAAATGTTACAACTACCCAAATATTCCTAAATTCAAAAATTTCAGTGATTCAACGTCGATTTGGCCTAGGATTCTCAATAAAGTGGTTAAATTATTATGTAACGAATCGACGATGTGTCGAAAGACCGTGTAGGATGTGTCGTTCTCCATGCCCGCCTGAGAGGCGTCCCATATGCTGCCGGTGTGGTCAAATCCATTTGAATATCAAACCAAGTGCTTTTTTTGAAAAGAAATTACAGTGTCCGAAAGGTTGTTTTGAAGCCCATGGGATGTCCCCTCCGCAACATGCCAACCGAATCCACGCTGCTTCCCATTACTTCTAAAAATGGATTCATTTCATTATTTTGTTTATTATTATTCTATATTTTATGTTAGCACTACACTTTATAATTTCATTTTTGTTTTCCTATCTATTTTTTAAATCATAAATGTTGGATTGAAATAGGTCATGCTGCTATTTTTTATTATAAAAATACAAATACCAATGGAGAAAAAAAAAAGAAGCTGATTCATAGATGGAAATCATGTAACATAGGGGAGAGGACCATATAATTGAGCATGCACCAAAACATGTACATATCTTTTCACCATAGGTTGGTGAAAAAAGTACCAATAGTTGTTCCTTTTTAATTAAGGACACTTTTAAGAATCCTTAACTAAAATGCTAGTATTCGAAACTTGACATGTTTGTGCGTATATGACAAACGTCACCAAAAAATTTGTAGAATACTAGTATTTGAAACCTGTTATATACATAGCGTCTCACATTTTCACGACTATGAAAAATGACACAAGGATCGTAATACGAAACTTGTAGTCCAAATGTTTTGTACACATAGGGTCTCACATTCTCACATATGTTACAAACTTTTCAAAAATTGTTGTAGGAGACTAGTATTCAAAATTTGTCATATATTTAGGGTGTCACAATTGTGCGTATGCAAATAAGATCATTAAAATTGTTATAGGATATTGGTATTAAAAATATGTGGTATATATAGGGTATCACATTTACAGGTAGGAAATGAATGTCACAAAAAACTGTTATAAGATACTAGTATTCGAAATCTGTGGTATATATAGGTTCTCATTGTTGCACGTATGTGACAAATGTCGCATGAAAAGAATGTTATAGGATACTTGTATTCAAAACATTTGTTATACATGAGTTTCATGTTCGTGTGTATGTGAAAAACATCGCAATCGGTGTTATAGGATGTTGTTTTTCAAAACTTGTGGTATACACATGGTCTCATTTTTACATGTTTGTGACAAATGAGGTTGCATTTGGCCCCTTCACGAGAATTCAAACATGTTTCAATTTTTTTAATATACAATGAAAATGACTGGAGGATTATTACAGGTAGTTTCCAGCCACATTCTTAAGACACATTTGATAATGAATACTAAATAAGGTAGCATTTTAATGCTCATTGTTTCCTAGAGTTTAACGTTATTAACAAGTTACTTCATCTACTTATTATGATCTTTTTTTTAAAGATATCTTTTTTATGTTTTTCATTCATCACAAATTTGTGGTTTTTGATAAAATTTTCTAACATAAGTATATATACTTCACACACGATGGCTCTACAAAACAAAAAATAAAAAAATATGTCTATCGTGACTAATTTTAAAATCTGAAACTCAAATAGCCTCGGGTAGTTTCATTCACTTGAATTTTTGTTTTAATATCTAATGCTTCCCCGCTAATTGTGCACAATGGACCTTCTCACAATTTTTCATTCTCCCATTGACCATCTCCGAATAAAGATGTAGAGTTCCACATTTCTTCAATTCTCCCACAATTAACCTTCATCAAAAATAGTTGAAGAGTTCCTAGTTTTGGAGCTAAAAGTTTTTTTGCTCGTTTAATCGATCGTATGGCACACGGTTTCAAAAGTTTTGAATTAAATTTCACCACCTTCATACGTCCTTTCCTCGTCCCATTTCTTTGATCATATGTTCCTTGCGATCGGCCTCGAGAATGGAGTGACATGACTTGTTGAAAGAATGGTGACTAGGTTGAGCTGACTGGACACCACAGAGGATGATGTGGGTCCCACAGCATTTGATTCTAGTATTCCATTCCGTATGGCATCTTATTTTAGTTTTTATGGGGGGTCATGGGATTCCTCTCTCTATGGTAGAAAACTCCCATTTTATTGTGTATATGTCTGTAAATGTGGCAATCACAAGGAAAGTAGTTGTCTCTCTCATGGAGTTTCACCTTCCCATTCTTTATTCTTAACCCGACATCACACTCCCATTAATGTTGGTGGCCCGTATTATGTACATATTCTAGGTAGATACCTTTATTCTATATAATGTGGTCAGAACTTGGTATTCTCTAAGAATTGTCTTTATTTATGTATGTATGTTTTTCCTTACACATTATAGTCACACGAGGTTATAAAGAGCCTTATTAAAAAAAAAATCTACAACTTTAACATTTGGACAAAAGTCCCACAAGCACATAGGTTCGGGATAAGATATTCCAACCAGGGAATCATACTCGTTTCTCAAAAAATTAAAGATGTATGATTTGTAGGCCATATACATATGAAAAACAAAACAATAGTGAAAGAACTGATCATGAAAACTTACATCCTTTCAAAATCATTTCTCTTCTGGGAAACCCTATGTTTAAGTTTTATGCTAAGCAAGGACACTCGACCCTTTTTTTAATTTATACATTTAAATATTTTAATGATATTAAATTTTTACTACAATTATAATCATAATATTTTAACAATTAAAATTGTATGCATACACATATATATCACATTTAAATCTAATTTTTAATTAAAATAACAATAATAATAATCCTATAGATACATTATATTATGTTTTCGTATTATCATATTAATACTAAAATCAAATAATATCTATTACATATCCATTATCATTTTCACCTTTTTATATTATGTTTTTGAATTTTCATACAATAATTAAAAATAATAATATAACTAATACAATATATTAATGTAATCTTCCAATTATTATATATATATGGAAAAATATATACATACATTATCCCTTTTATTTATTTCAAATTATGTTTTTGATTTTATATACGACTATAAAAATATATAATATAACTAATATATTATATCAATGTAATATATATATGGCTTAGAATACTATTCAACATGTAATAATACAATGTTTTTGTAAATTAATTGATTATAAAATTTTATTAGGTCTCAACATGACCATTTGAGGCCATGAAAGACACATATAGTTTTAATTTGTTAGGTTGGGATGAACTTAAACCTTGCTTAACAGGAGAACTTTACTAACCATAAATTAAATTTTTGTACCACCCATGAGGATTAATAACATTGGTATCAGAGGTTATCATCAAAGAAAAATTGTAATGTAATAGTATAATATTTCGTTCATCTTTAATAGTAAGGCCAACGTAAGATTCATCAATTTTTTGTATTACCCTTTAACAAAGTTGTGGATTGGCACAATTTAATATTATTTTTGTTTCTCTCTCATAAATTTTGGATTTGTTTCCCAAAGTGTACCTTTGCATTATTTTTAAATTTGTATTACCTTTTTATGGAAAAGTATTATTTCTACTTCACTTCACTCATTTTAATATTGACAGGTTATCATGAAATAAATTTTTAATATAAATTTTCAAGATAGAGAAAAAAACCTATTTGTAATTATATTTAAATAAGCTACCTACACTATACATTGTGAGAGTAAATAATTACTCACCTAAAAACTTTAACACTACTAACAATTATATCTTTCCTTAATTAATGGGTTCATACAACAAGAAGGTACACATAAATCTAATGCATTGCAGCCCAAGGATTCCTTTTCTTACCAAGTAGATGCAATTCATACCATAATTTCATTGAAACATACCATAAATCCCTTAGAGCATCATATTTTTCATGTTTTCTCTTTGGAGTTAAAGTCTTAAGACCATTTTTTTACAAATTTTCTCTTTATTACAAGATAATGGAACCATTCCTTTTTATTTTAAGATATTCTCTTGGATATTTCCAAACATTCACATATTATGAAGACCAAATATGTTTGACACACTTCTTTGTGGAAATTTTCAACCTTAGCCATCTGATTTTCATATGGCTAACTAAAACACTCAATATTCTCATGTGTAAGTAACTAAAACATCATATCCAATTGCATCATTTTCATTCATCTTAAAATGGTTTCATTCAATTTGATGTAATTACCTTTTAACATTTTTCGTGTAACCCATTTATTACTAGGAACATTGGTATGCTCACAAGACTATTATTCCTTTCCCTAGAGGTTCGCATCAAGAACATGATTACATCATTTCACACCATATATTCATTATAAAATAGAACAGAGCATATAAGTAAGAGCGAGTATTTATTCATTTAAAAGGTTAAGATTCACATTAAAGTCTACAAGAAGTGGATTCTCTTGTCACCACAAGATGGTATAAACATGTTGTACAAACGATATAAAATTCACCTTTATCCAAATAAATCATATTCTCGGTTAAATTTTTGCAAACTAATCATAAATTAAAATGTGATTAAGTTTCACAATTATTCCTTAGTATTGCACCATTAAGCTCAACAATAAAAGAGATTGAATATCGAGTTCAAAGTTCATTTGAAGGTCTCGGTTTTCTATGCTAAAGGATTAACATAGGAAGTTTAATTATGCATGAATTTTTACTAGGATTAACTGTTTCATTTATATTTCTACATTGCATTTTAAAGGTAAGGAAAACATGACTCATAACTTAATTAATCATCTATTATGCACTAGAAATGCACTACAAGATAATAAATTAAAATTCATTTAACACACACAAATATATATATGCACATTACCCCAAGCATCCCTAGAACTAGCATCCGATACATATTACAAGATTTTAAATATAAAATTTTATGTAACATGGAAATACATTATACATAAATGCATTCTATAATGACCTATATAAATTACAATAATATAAAATTAGTTACACCACGCATTTTTGGGATCTTTCTTACATCCTGCAAAACCATGTGAGCATGAAATCAACGATAAATCATTAGCATGGAATCCACCTAGATCTAGCATAATTAACATTTTTAGTTTCCATTTACATAATAATAATAATTTTCATTCAAAAGGAGAGGGTTAGAGACATGTATTGATTTCATTTCATTTCACTTCATTTCTTAACTAAGGAGAGAGAAAGAGATAGGAGAGAGAGAAACACTATTTTCCAAAATTTAAATTTCACACAAGTCACATGATAGAGTTTCAAAACAGTAATTTACAAGTGTCAATAAGTTTTAATGGTGGTTTGGTAACCTAATGGGCATCCTACAACTTTCTTTTTATGTTCTCTATTAGTTGCAAAACCCAATTTTGGCTCAAAGCTAAGAAATTTAGTTCAATAAATGCCTTCGATAAGAAAATTCATGTTAGAAAAATTCCTACATGTCCAACTATATACCAACAATATAGAGGGCTTATAGATTCTAGAATTGGTGAATGATGTACAATTAGCGAATGGTTTTCTGGAGCCACTAGTTGTAATAGATCAACCTTTACCTAGTCAAATGACGATCACAAAGCCTACAAAACCCCTCTTCCAAACTAACCATGGATGCGATTTTTCCAAACCAAAATTCTATGAGATTTTCTAATAAAAATACTAGAGGTTTGTGAAAGTAGGTAAGCATTTCATTGTTTAAGGTCCAAATGGTGAGCCGATATGAAACCCAAATTTTTAATTTTAACAACTTCCTAAAAGTGTAAAATGAGGGAACATGACTCTAGAGGAGTGAAAAAGAGAACAAAAATGGTAAAATGAGGTCAATGTAATGCTTGATGTAACTCTCTATATAATATATAACACATAATACACTTAACATCTCTTTCACGAGCTCAAAATGTTGTTTTGTAAGTCTCTGAAATAGAATTTTCCTAACTTTGCAATGTAAATAAAATGGTTGTTTTAGTTAACTCATCTAGCTCTCGCCAAAACCAACAGACACAGAAACCAACTTTTTACACCCTTGGTTTAACAATATAGGAGGTTCTAGTGACAACATGGTTGAGGTGAAATTGTAAGTCGGTATCAAAATCACAAGGTGTTTTTTTTGATTGCACTAATACGTGTATTGTTAAAAATATCCCATTTTTAAGTATCTAATAGTTTAATATTTTTATTTTATTTCAAATGGATAACCAAATTATACAATAATTATAAAAGATAAAGATAAGGAGACCATGCCAAAGGGGACACAAATTATCCAAAGTTGTGTATCCCGATTTTTGCATCTCCACAAGCCATTTCTCAAGCAGGTTCCATGATTTTGGAACACTCCCCCAAATGCATTTACTTGAAAGTCTCAAGAGTCACTTGAATAAAACCATTTGTGTATATCTAGAAGATGAATCATTCCATGATGCTATATTTGTCTATCATTTCCTAAAGAAAAATACGCTTTCTTGATCCATTGATGCTCTAGTGTAATTGTCACAACATGGCCTAGTTTAAAGAATAAAGGTCGAGCTAATAAACATGAGCTATAGAGCTCAACCTATGAAAAACTCACTAAGAAATGTCAATTTGAACACAAGGTAAGAGCTCACGAGGAGAACATAGTTGAGATGGATTTACTCAGGAAACTATACCGCATAGACACCATGATCTAACCAGCTAAAAAAAAATGGGCTTGGGATTTTGAGTATGATCGATTTAGTAACAACACAAAGATGAAAATCATCAAAACAAGCTAAACATAGCTCACTCTCACTAAAGGCACAAATCAAAAAAGGATACATCTCAAGTCAAGGAGAGAAATACCATAAGTGAGCTCAAGTCAAGGAATCTATGACCCAACTATGTAAGTGCAGAGCCCGAGGAATTAAATCTTGCAAAATACCCAAAATGGTGGGCTCTCAAAACACAACTAACCAAGCTCCAACCCCTTAAATACAACATGAGGATGTTATATAGATAACCAGAACTCACAATGATAATGTAAGTCGAGCAAAAATAGAGCATGGCATCCTAGAGAGAGTAGAAATGTATAGCTCACAATTATAAAACCATGTTGAGCTAGGTAGAGGAAAAAAGAACAAGAATATATAAGAATATGGACACAACTCGTGCCCAAAAATAAGAGAAGTGGCAACTCCAATGTATGAAAATAATAAGACATGAGATTTTAAAAAAATTATATTCAAGTAAAAGGCAAGTGAGTTAGAAGGATGCGGGAAAAGCTATGGAATTTAGATTTACACTTACCCATTGCATTTGCTTGAAAGCTTTTAATACCCTTTTCAAAAACCCATTTTTTTACATCCTACATGTCCAAATTTTGAATACACATCTACAAGAGAAATTACAACCACAACATCTGAAAAAATTACTCTATCTTTTATGCTTTTATGGACTTCGATACCCTATTCTAGCACTCATATTTTGGCACAAGCTTAAGATACACAAGAAAATGCAAACCGATCATGTTGGAGATGGGTTTTTTGCATAGTGAAACAATGTGATTGTCTCAAGAGGGAAACCATGTCCCCTATATTTTGATATCACTACAGCTAAAAAAAATTGCTACTAAATTTACATCCTTTCTAAAGTGTTTCCATGTAGTCAAAGTCCTTTGGATATCAAATGAAGCACTTGTATTTTTTTTGCATAGAATTGATAGGTATGAAAGGTTGATTTAGAAGTGCATGTGATGTCCATATCCTGCCACATGCCACACAAAATCCATACCAATTACCATTACTTCTAAAACAAAAACATTCATTTCATTATGTTTTTTACTATTATTCTATAGTTTTTTTCGTTCACTACATTTCCCTCCCCTTATAAGAGTATCATCCTCGATGTGAAAAAATACTGAATATCAAATGGTAAGTAGGCATGAAAGACAATAATGACACATGCCATTTAAAGAAATGAACTTTCAGTATAACACGACCACAAGGAACCAAAATAAATTAGGTAATATCTTAAATTTTAATGTTCTGTGAAGGTTGGTAGTTCTAGTTTACATTATTACTTAGTTAATAATTTTCATTAAAAGTATTTCTAAAACTCAAGCTCTTACTACTTCATTGTTTTAATATTTCAGTTCATTTCTTTTTGTGGGTGCCCAACATAAAATGACATCACAATACCACACCAAGCCCAAACACAACACAAATAGTTCACAAGACATCATGATATGTACCTTCAAACTATATTACATCACAAGAACTCAACCAAACCATGGAAAGAACATACATATCCCTCACAACACAATACTTTTCACACACATGCCCATTAAAAAAGGTCCTTCAACATACGTGAGACTACTACAACATGGAATTCCCAACATGTACACATACAGGGGTTTCACAAAACTCAAAATCATAACTGTAGCTATATAGGGTCAAGATGGAAACAACATCACAAAACATAAACCAGACTCACAAGAATACACATAAATAATAACACCAACTCCATACACCTCCCAAAACATCACAAAAACTCCTTATACCTCCCAAAGCATTACAAAAAAATCATATACCTCTAGAAAAGAATCACAAACAACTACAAATACCTCCCAAAACATCATAAAACAACTCCATATACCTCCCAAAGCATCACAAAACAACTCCATATACCTCCCAAAGCATCACAAAACAACTCCATATACCTCCCAAAGCATCACAAAACAACTCCATATACCTCCCAAATAATAAAATAAAGATAAATTTTCCTTTTCGCTCATAGATTGAAGAGGTCGGTCATCCTATGGCCTTGGGCACATAAGGTTTGAACACCTCTAACCCAAGTGACATCATAACTTGTGGTTCAATAACCCATTGTTTATTTGTAACTCCTTGGTGAATACCCCAAAACATCGAAGCGGGTCCATAGGTTCCACCGGTACATGGTACATCCCATGACCCTATTCCACGCATTACGAAAATAGAACCAGCATAACAATCCATTTGAAATGCCAAGTGGAAAAAATACGCAACCCTAGGCTAGTATATAAACCCTTTAAACATGAAAAATAAATTTAAATCCAAGTAAAGCACATGGTCAAATAACCATAGTTAGTGCAATGATTGGCATGTAGTGCAACAACCAAATAAAATGCCCAAAATATAAGAACACATCAATCAACAAAACTGTTGGTTCTAGAAAGAAAAAATAAAATGATCAATTTACAAATAAAATATGTATAGAGAAATAACACATTACAATAACTATGTGGCCTTATACATCCACCAAAAGGGTACTCAAGGAGTTACTAGCACTTAGACATCAAGCTTCGAGCTCGTAAAATGATATATAAAATAATACAAACTGTCAACATCTCTATTTGAATCATCCCTCCACACTTCCACAAGGCTCAACATATTTGTAACTACACTTAGGTTGAATCCATATCATAACCATATAGGGATAGAGAAAGGAGTACATGTCACCATCTACTTGAGCCTAAGGTGTCCATGAAACATGATATGAATGAAACCCATTGAGCAAGTGCCATGCATACTAAGCGAATAGAAGTGGGTTTTCAACCTATGTAAGACTCCTCTTCCTATCTAGTACTGGCTCAAGTGACTAGTCAACGGTACACATTTTCTCACTCCATACATACACCTTTACTGATTTCCCTTAGGATCGTTAGTGTAATGTTCACAACATAACACGTGACTACATCAATAACACAATGGTGGTTCATACACATTAACCATAGCATCTACGCGCATGGTATCTATAGAGTGTAAATCACAATCATTACATTCACAAGTTACTGATTGATCATGTTACACCCAAAGTGTAAGCACTATACAATAGGGATCATATGTTCACCATATGCCCAAAAATAAAAACATAAACCATCACATATTACATAAATTATACATATGATGAACAAAGTGACTAATAATACAAAATAAAATCAATTGTTATATAACATGGTGACACACACAATTCATAACAACACGGTGGCAACATCACAATACAATCCAATTCACTATACACCAATTATGTTGTGTAACATATAAGCACACCTATATACCACGAAATAACAAGAAAATACAAAACTTTGCAATCCAAAATAACATTATTTTCACACACACCAAGGTGACACATCACACATGAAATCCTCATTGAATCCATGAAAAAGAGAGTGAATGCTCTCATCACAAGCACATCAACATGGTAACAAATATGCACTAAGTGACATGCACAACATGTGCGTTTATAATATCATAGTTACAAATTTTGTCACATAACAACATATATCACATTACTCTTCCAATCTCCACCACCACAACCATGCAAAAATCACCATAAATCCAATCCATCCTAGAGGTTCAAGAGCATGAACCTCCGCTCTGATACCAAATGTAATTCCCACAAATTACACACAAAAATACAACACTAAAAATACCAAAATAATAATTATTTTTTCTTACATTCACAGTACACATGACACTTCAGAGATCACTAGGACAGCATCTGACACATAATATGTTTTCACAAACATTAACCCACATAGATAAAATGAAAAAATGTGATGCTTATCAAGGCCACTTTTTCCCAAATGAAAATACATAACATAATGATTTAACTACATTATGAATCGCGTAAGCACCATCCATGACAACAATTTCCTGATTTATTTGTTTATTACATTCACATTTCAATATTGACCTTATTTTTGAGAAATCAATTAAAAATTATTTTATCACTAGAATGCATTACATTTACTTTATTTAACATTTCACTTGTAGTTATCCCACCTAATTTTTCTTGATTCCCTCATCACACAAGAATGATGTATCCTAGTTATTGGTATGATGATATGTAGATACATGATCCTTTTTTGTTGTTCCAAGGATTCATTTTCTAAGTTGCATGTTCAATTGGATTTTCCATTTATCTTAGTTGCAACAAGGGAGGTTCTCATGAAGCAAAGGAAGTTTATTGATTCAAGAGTAGATAAATTACATATTCTTTCATATTAACATTTAAGTTCTAAGGTTAGTGTATTTATTTTTATGTTATTACAACTAATCATGTATCCCATTTACTTCACTTAATTTCTTAGTCATCAAGGTACTGATGAGTATGATTTCACACTCCACCAATTTTAAATTCCTAGAAAATTAATTATTAGATGTTTGTTATGAGGAGACATTCAATTATAAATTTTACACACCTTACTATGGTCACAACTAGAGTGATTAAACACCCTTATCTCAAAAAATCATCTTGTGACTCTAGGTACATTAGGTACTTCTTGCTAAGTTGACTCTCTCGCTTGAGAGGGGCTAAAGGAGTTCACACTGAATATTCTCATGCGTAAGTAACTAAAACATCATATCCATTCACATATTTTGCATTCATCTTAAAATTCTTTCATTTAATTTGATTTAATTACCTTTTTAAAATTTGTTGTGTAACCCATTTATTAATAGGAACATTGGTATGCTCATGAGACTACTAGTCCTTTCCTTAGGGGTTCTTGTCAGGAACATGATTACATGATTTCACACCATACATTCATTATAAATTAGGATAGGGAGAAATAAGAGGGAGTAGTTCTTCATTTAAAAGGTTAAGATTCACATTAAATGCTACACGAAGTTGATTTCATTCTCACGGAAAGATGGTATAAACAAGGTTATAATAATGATATACATTTCACCTTTCTCCAAGCACATCAACTTATGGTTAAACTTTCATAAACTTATCATAAATTCAAATGTAGTTAAGTTTCAAAATTAACTCGTAGTATTGCTCCATTAAGCCCAATGATAAAAGAGATTGAGTATCGATTTCAAAGTTCATTCAAAAGTCTCACTTTTCTATGCTAAAGTATTAACATACGAGGGTTAGTTATGCATGAATTTTGTACTAGGTTTAACTCTTTCATTGAGATTTCTTTATTGCATTTTCAATGTAAGGAAAACATGACACACAAATTAATTAATCATCTATTGCACACTTTGAAATGAACTACAAGATACTAAATTAAAATTCATTTGACATATATATATATATAAACTTTTACTATACATAAATCTAAATTCAAATGGCATCTTTGATTATATGCACATTTCCCACAGAAATCCTAAACCTAGCATCTCATACATATTACCAAATTTAAAATATAAACTTTTATGTAACATGGAAATAAATTATACATATATACATTCTACAATGACCTATATAAATTAGAAAAATAAAAATCGAAATACACCATGCCTTTTTGCAATCTTTCTTGCATCCTAGAAAACCATGTGAGAAAGAAATCAATGAGAAATCATTGGCATGTCATCATCCTAGATCTAGCATAATTAGTGTCTTTAGATTCCATTTACAAAATAAAAATAATTTTCATTCGAACGAGAGGGTTAGAGACATGTGTTCATTTCATTTCACTTCACTTCATTTCTTAACCAAGGAGAGAGAAAGAGATAGGGAGAGAGAGAAACACTATTTCACCAAAAGTTCAATTTCACACATGTCACATGATAGAGTTTCAAATAATTATTTACAAGTGTTAACAAGTTTCCATGGTGGTTTGGTATCCTAATGGACATCCTACAAATTTATTTTCATGTTTTTCTGCTACTTGCAAAAACACCCAATTTTAGCGCAAAGGCTAAAACAATGCGTTCAAAAATGTCTTCTAATAAGAAAATTCATGACAGGAAAAATCCAATGTGTCCAACTATATACGAAGAATCCTTAGGGACTAACGGATTCAATCCAGTGAACGATGTACAATTGGTGAATGGCTTTTCAGTAACCACCGGTTGTAATCAATCAAGTTTTACCTAATCAAACAACGATTGTAGGCCTATGAAACCCCTCTACCAAACTAAGCTATTAGTACGAATCACAACACCCATGAATGGCTTAGGTGTGAAGTGGGGCATCCAGTGTTATTTCACAACATAGGAGAATCTCTTGAACTATGTGACATTACAAAACTTGACATGTACCTATGTTGTGCAATCACACCGGATGCCCCACTTCACACTTGGGCCATATGGGGGTTCTTTAATTCTACACTAATAATTTTTTCACGTCCGATGGGATAGGTATGAAGCACCTTACCACTTCTTCTTAGCGAGGTTGGTGTGTTCTGTTGAGATTCATCCTTTTAAGGCACATACAAGCACATCTAGCAATTATATCTAATCAACAACCATATCTCTGAAGTTGTAGGCCTTTTTCATCCATTTCCACCCATTTTCATCCATTTTCATCTTCCATCTCTTTCATTTTCTCCCATTGCATGAAGTTTTACAATCATGGCTTCATTTCCTTTATGGAACTCACACTTAGAGCAGCAATGTAGTTCACCTCCAATACATTTCCAAACTCCTCCAAATCAGCATTATAATCATATCTAGGACCTTTATGCATACCCATATGAGCAGGCTCAAAGTTATTTTGTCCATAGAGCTTATCAAGAACAACGGGAACATACAATGGTGATAGCTATGCAAAGAATGCTGATTTGCTAGAGAAGATTAAAAATGGACATTGGCATGGTTCGATCAAGGACCATAGCACAAATGAAGGCATTCAAAAGTGGTTGAAAAGTGCCTTGTCCATGGGGATGCCCTTTTCAAAGACATTACAACCCTTAGGAGAAGATTGACTTCATGGTTGAAGCATTACATCAGCTTACATAGTAGATTGAGGACATTGAGGCTTATGAGTGAAGTGCGAGAAAAACTTCTCAATGGGTAAGTAAATCACTAACTCCATGTACTTAATTTTCTCTTTCTCAAACTTTACCATTTCAACATGATCAAGAGCCAAGCCCCTCACTTGCTGCCCCAAGTGTTGATTTTATTCCTCCATCTCCGATCTTCCGTCCCATTTCAATTCATCTCCCCTTTTCTTTCCCGAAAAATCATTCCCTCCAAAGAAACAAGAAGTTCCACCTCCCTCCCCACCACAAACAATTTCAAATCTAGATGAACCCCGACCTGTCACTCCTCTTAATTTCCCAAGTCCATGTTGCGAAGAGACTCAAGAATCCAGTCAAGGAAAACAACAAGAAGTGGAGCCCAATAGAGAATAAACAATAGAAAATCTAAAGAGTTGAGATGCTAAATTTGGGTTTACAAAGATCCCCTTGATGGTCAAGCCAATAGAGGAGGTCAGGGTTGAAGAACTAGTGGTGGTTGAGGCTGAATTTGCAGTAGAAGAAGAAAAAACAATAAGGAGAAGATTAGCAGTCTATTTTCTTCGAATGTAGTGTCCATGATGGAACCTTTCTGAAGAGGATGCTGATCTGATCCAAGTTGGACATCTAGTTAAAGTGGAAGAACAATTAACTCAATTTCCATTGAAGAGGAGCAGTTAGGAGAGATCAAATCAAAGTTGAAGCCACTCAATAAAGAATCCATCATTGAATATTTTTAGCTTTCATTTAAAGGGCCTGATTTGATTGATCAATCCATGATGGACGAGGATCATATAATTTGAGAGGCCCCAAGTGTGGAGAGCCACGCCAGAAGAACCTTCAGTTCTTCCTCCCACTTCATCCCCTTTAAGCTCTGATGTTGAAGAAGAGTTTGAACTTTCAAACTTCATGTTTGAGGAAGAGGGAAACCATGGTGAGCTAGTTGCAAATTAGGAGGACACCATGGAGGAGGTCAAGCACATGCAACAGGACAACAAGGAGACAAATTATCTATCTTACTTGGATGAATTCTTTGACGGAGAAGATCCCATGGAGATTACATCATTTACTCCTCCTCCATCCATCTTCCAAGAATATGAGCCTGTTTTCATGAAGGAGAGTGTTCAAGGAAAACAACTTGCACTTCATAACAGTCCTTTGGAACCAAGGTTGGAAGATATGAGTCATCCCTGTTATCACCGAATCACAGCACCCTTGTGTTTATACAAGTGCATATACTTGAACTCACGGTGTGATTAGATAACATGGGTACTATCTCCAAGTTGTGGGACTTGCTACTTGAGATAGACCTCCAGAGAAAGCTAGTTCTTGCTCCTAAACTACCTGCCACAATCTACTCTAATGCAGGATAAGCTAACTATTCTAATCTAAATTTCTAAGGGACCAGGGAGAGAGAATGCATAAAATGAAATCCTACACTAAAGCGGTGATACACCAGAAAAAGACGGTGTGAGGGTAGTCTCCAAATGTTGAAATACAGAGGCAAAGTGCACACTAGAAGAGGTGATGACAGATTCACCATAATCTAGCAAAATGCATTCACAACAATATTCCAAGCATACACAATGTTAATGAATCCCTACAAGAACATAATAAATAGATGCAATATTCTGTAGAAATATGAAAGGGGCAAGAAGAATGCAAGAAAACACAAAGCAGGGAAGATACATCCACAAACCGATATTTTATTGCTTCATGATATGCATGAGTTAAATCTATTACAAGATAAGGGCCTGGATCACCATGCAAGGATTCCACTACAAGGGCCTGCAACACACGGGCTTCACAAAGCAATTTTGGTAGAGCTTTGTTACCCAAAAAAACTCTCTCTCTTACCATGAGCCCAACACTCCAATTTATAGAAAAAATGAGAAGGAGAAGAGAAGGGAAAATAGAAATCCCAAAATCCATCCTTCAACCACCTCTAAGAAGCATTAAATTGAGTGAAATGATTGTATATTACTTGCAAAAGGCTCCCCATACTTTTGTCCCATGTGCTGCGAGAGAAAGAATGATGACCATGCCTCTTAATTGCACTCCCAACTACCAAATAAAACACCATTTCGAACCTGGCCATGTTTTCTTAAAAAATTAATAAATTTTTAATCAAACCTAGAATTTCTTGATTTTTGTGCATCGGGCTCAGAAACAAGATTCCAACGGTACCAATTTTGTGTGATTTCGTTGAGAAATGCAAAAGTTATGGCCTTCTGAGTGCGGGCAGCTATTTTGGGTCTGGCAGGCATTTTCTGTCATTTGACGGGAATGAGCATTAATTGACTGGAGCCGAATATATTTATCTTATTTAAATATATATACCCTCATTAAAAATAAGAAACCCAGTTTTTGTGGTGTAGAGGACATTGTGCTTGTTCCAGAAAGTCCAATTTTATGAAAATTGGAGCTCGGAGTCAAAAGTTATGGCCATTTGAAGTTCCACGGGCCAAACGTTGACTTTCCTTCTTTGTCTTCGGCTGCTTGCTTTTCGCATCCCACACATCCCTTTGTCCCAAATGTCCCAGAGCTTTGCGTAGGACAAATTCTTCCGAACCACCTGAAATGGGCTTCCATGCCCCTTTTATGCCGGTGACACGTGGCATGATCTAATTGGCTTTCGGCTCCTTCGGCTATCCGCGTCCCGCACGTCCCTTTGTCCCACTTGTCCCAGTGCTGAAGTTCCCTATTTCGGCCGAATCGGTTGGTTCGCATCCTCCGCGCACTTTTGTCCCGCTTGCTTCCGAACTGTTTGTTCTCATTTCGGCCGATCCGGCCGGTTCGTGTTCTTTCGGCCCAACTATCCCGGACTATTTGGGATAAATTTTCTCGATTCGCACGCGGTTTGGCCGGTTCACGCCCTTTTGTCCCAACTATCCCGGTTGTATAAGTATTTTCAGCCTGACTTTCGTCCTCCTCGTACTTTCAGCCCAGATGTCCCAAATGCTTGTTTCAACAGTTAGTCAATTTTTTCCATTTTTCGGCCAGTTCGGATTTCGCGTCCCGTGCGTCCCTTTGTCCCAAATGTCATGCAGAGCCGCTTTGGCGGCCTTTCGGCCGGTTCACGCCCAGATGTCCCAACTGTCCCAAGGACCGCCTAGACTAGGACTTAGCCATTTTTCGTGATTTTTCCTGGCCCGAGCTTGTTTTTTTTGCAAATTTTTACATTTTCTCATAACTTGCTCTCTTCTTTTTGGACAGTGAGTTAGAAAAAATATGAGGGGACCCTAGAAACATGACTTTTGTCCAAACTCAATATAATTGCTTGGGACTAAAGAATTTAATGCATTTATCAAAATTTACCCTAGGGGTGAATTTTGGATAACACATCCATGTTCTTCATAAGAGAAGGAAGAGAAAAGGTAAGAAGATGTCATCATATCTCTCACACCATATATCCAAGAAGGTCCACAAAAAGACTCCATTTTTAGTTAAATTTTAGAGAAAAGGGCACATTCAAAGGATCAGACTGTGCCCGATCAGGTACTTGGATTCATTAGAGACAGGAGAGAAGCCAAAACTAGTCATGCCTACATCAAGGCATGAGGACAAGCATCACAAGTACCCGGTGGTCATCCTCAACACCTCCGGAGTCCAATACCAATCATCTTGAGGAGGTATTTTTGGTTGACGTAGATAGCTTGATGATTTTGGTGGAGGACCGGCTTATAGTATTTTTTTCACTCATACAAGTAGCCATATTTAGTGTCAAATCATTTGCATGGCTGACCCTCTTGAGAAAGGGAAGCTACTTCTCCTTACTTGTGGTAGGATTTGTTTAGCCCCCTTTTCTCTCTGGTTAGTTTAGAAGTAGGAGTAGACTTTGTTTCCAATAGAAGAAGTTCCCGTGCACACTCTACATGTGTCATTTGAGGCATATATGAGTTTTTTTACATAAGTTTTGTTCATTTTGCTCTAGAGCTACCGAGGTCAGAGCCCTTCACTATTCATGGAAGAAGACTCATAGTTCTCTGTAAGAGTTAAAAATTCCAAAATAAAAAAATGTGGAGAAACTAAAGCCATCTTCAAAAGCAGTCCATTCCGGGACAGATGAAATCCCACAGGTCAAAACAATTTTCTACTCTCGAATCCTTGTTTCAATATTTCTTACAAAAATTTAGAGTGCGAGATGCGCAGGAGTTGAGTTCATTTAGAGTAAGCGGTCATGATCACGGCGGATCGAGGATCAGATTTTCAAAGAAAAGGATCAAGAGTGTCGAGGCTATTATTATTGACTACATGCCCAATGGATGCTTTAAGGCTGTTGGTCCCTCCATTTAGCAAGAAAATGTCCCCTGTGAGTTGCCAAATTATTATCCCAATTTTACTCATTGCATTTTCTTGAAAGCTTCTAATCCTTTTCAACAAACCCATTTTGTGCATATATATCCTACAGTGCAAGCATTCTTTGAAACACATCTCTTTGAGGCACTGAAATGGAAAGTAGTTCACGTGTCTGTGTAAGGTTCCACATTTTGCATACACATCTACCAGATAAATTGCAACTACAATATCTGAAAAAATTCCTCTATCTTTAATGCTTTGATGGACGTCTATACCATGTTCCACCGTTGATATTTTGGCACAGGATCGAAGTGCATAGGAAAATGCAAACTAATTAGGTTGGAGGCCTATTTGTTGTATAGTGAAACAATGTGACTATCTCGAGAGGAAAAAATCTCCCTTTATTCTCGCCATCGCTACAACTATCCAAATATTGCTAAATAAAAAAGCTTTACTCTATTTCAGCATGGTCAAAGCCATTTCAATCTCAAATCAAGTGCTTGTATTTTTTTTTCGAGAGAAATAAGAGGTCTGAAAGGTTGTTTCAGAAGCCCATGTGATGTCCCCCTCCTGCCACACGCCACCCAGAATCCACGCCACTTACCATTACTTCTAAAACAAAATGCATTCATTTCATTATTTTTATTATTATTATTATTCTATATTTTATGCCATGCACTACACTTTCCAATTTCATTTTTGTTTTCATGTCGTGTTTTTAATCATTAATGTTGGATCGAATTAGGTCCTCTTGCTTTTTTTTATAATAGAAAAGCAAATACAAAACAAAAGCAGATTCATAGATGGAAATCATGTAACGTAGGGGAGAGGACCCTATAACCGAGAATGCACCAAAACATGTACATCTCTTTTCACCATAGGTTAGTGGCAAAAGTACCAATAGTTGTTCCCTATTTAGTTAAGGACACTTTTAAGAGTTGATGAGAATTTGACATGTAGGGCGCTCGGTCATTGGTCCCTCTTTCAAATGTTTTATATTAATTTTCTTCATATTAAATCAATTCAAAAACTACTTTCCCCTCCAAATAAACACGTGAAATGAAAATGTTGATATGACACGATCATACGCTACACGATGATATATTTTTTACGCTACCAACATACCTACATATATGTAAGTACCTAAAGTTAGGTGCACGATAATGGGGTCCTCTCCCCTAGCACATACAATCCATAAGAACACTTATTTTCGAACACCCTCAGGAATTAATAAAATCGGTACCATTTCTTTCCTCAAACCTCATTTTTCTTCTTCCTCCGTAGTTTCCCTTTTGTCATCTTGTGTGATTGCACCTGCCAGGACAAGGCCAGCTAAAGCCATGCCAGCAAAAGCAACTGCAGCAAAAGCCAACGCACCAGCCACAGCTTCTCCGATGGCAACAGCATTATTCACAAAAGCATGCGATTGGCCACACGGAAGATTCTCTACTCCAGTCTTGCAATACAGAGAAAAGTGTTCACAGTTGTTAGTAAATAGATTGCATCTTTCAGATGCTCCATTTCGAAGCAGGTCCTCTGCACGACGAATTACAATGGCCGAGGGTTCTGATTTGACGGAAGTGCAGGTTCCTCGTCTGAATAGTGACATTCTAAAAGTAGAAAGGCCGTATTCGTATCGACAGAGACGCCCTCCATTGAGAAAGCATTCCAAGCACGACTTCACTATTCCAGTTGTATTTCCTGGAGGGCAATTAGGGCACGGAAACCTTCCCATCGGACTTGAAGAAGAAGATGCAAATGAATTACGCTCTTCTGCAAGAAAGTGGATGACTTGATTCTCCCCGACATAAATACCTGCATCTCATTCTCCTCAAACTAAACATCAAATTACTCACTGACAAGTGTTTTGAGACAATAATAGAGACAATACTTGATCAAATTGTCTCAAATAGAGACAATAAAAAAGTTGTATATTGTCTCTATTATTGTCTCAAAGCGGGTGTCTCTAATATTGTCTCTAATTATTGTCTCTTCAGAGACAATATAGGTTGATACATATTTTGTCTCTTGAGAGACAATATAGTTTTTGTCTCTCTAGAGACAATATTTGTATTGTTTCGCTAGAGACAATACAAAATACTGATTTTGTCTCTCTAGAGACAATACTAATTTCAATTTTTATTGTCTCTCTAGAGACAATACGAATTTAAAGAATGAAAAATCTGAATTTCAAGAATAAATAATAACCAAATATCATATAGTGCAATCGACGGCTACATATCATCTATGATGTTAGAGTAGACCGGTAAGGAATATCATAAATTAAAAACAATTTGATTTGAATCTTGTGCCCAACAAATGGGTCCACAAACATTTTATTAATATCAAATAAGATAAAATACAAAAGGGTGTCTAAATACTGTTAACCCTTTAAATACAATGATAAAATACAAAAGGGTGTCTAAATACTGTTAACCCTTTAAATACAATGATAAAATACAAAAGGGTGCCTAAATTCCGTTATCCCTTTGCATACAATATGAACACCTCTCCACCCCCAGCTTCAAGCGATCTGTCTGCTTCCCTAGTGCTACTTTGAGGTTTTTTTTCTTAACTTTAATTTTGAGTCAGTGTCTCTCTGTCGGCAGCTGTCATTTCATGTTCTTCGCTTTGATTGTCTCAACTTTGATACAATTCTCTACTATCAATAGCACCAAGCAACTCATCTTTAGTCTTCATGAAAACAAAGATTATAATGACTCGTTGCGTTTATCAACTATCACTTGAAAATTTATAACAAACATCTCATTAAAATACTGAGGTTGAATTAAACATATAACAAGAAACCATCAACCTTTCATAAAAAAGGCCATCTTTAATAACAAGGCATGTCTATGCTGAGCCTTTTCATAATGTGACAGGTAACTTGAAAATACAATACATAATAACATTGCTCTTATACTTGAAGTTATTTTGATGATACGAGCTCACATAAAAAAGAGTATAGTCACCTCCAAGCATAACTTGACCACGAGCTTTCGTAGGCCAGGATGAGAAAAGTTTGTATTGAAGTAAACAATATGGAGAGCTTGAAAAACTTCAGCAAAAAGGTATAAAGAGGGTAAAACAGTTTGCAGCCAACCTTCAGAGAAACCCCTCCGACTAGAAATCCATCAACATTAAGATGTGCTGCCAACTCAACACAATTTCCAGCATTTACTAAACCTGCAATATGCAAAACAAGTAATGGTGTGTTTATTCCAGTCAAACAAGAAGCTGATTGGCACATATTAAAGTGCTTCTGCACGACATTAGTAAGAACATGTTATCCTAGATGAACATAGACAATTTATCCACTCTTTACAATGACCTTAAAATTTCAGCAATATTCAAGTTTCCTCCTCCATCATTGACCCAAAAGAAGATGGCAATGATGATAAGAATAAAAAATCATTCAAACTGTAGGGAGAGAAATATTGAGAGAAGCTAGTTACCGCCATAGATAATTCAGATTGACTCTGCTACTTCAAGACTGACATTTACTTTAAGCCAATTCCATAACATACATTATTAACATGTCCTTAAGGAAACTCTTGTTCAACTGTTGCAGCGGTGCAGACTATGCAGACTTGTTTGAACATGTTGTTGTAAGACGAATATGGATGACATTAAAAATGGTTTTGCATACTGTTCACTGTTCTGCAGATGTTTTTTTGTCATCACCCCAAAAGGTCTAAAATAGTACATATGGAGTACATAATTAATTGGTATTTTCCTCAATCGGTTCAATTCTCCAAGGTGGTCTGTTAAGATAATAAATCCTAAATGTTAAATGATATATGCCTCAGAAAAGTTTGTATATCTAAAATCACCAATAATTATAAACACATTCAGTTTCTATTTGTTTATCAAATAAATAGTGAAATACATATGGATGTTCATGAACTGTAAGGTGTAACTTATAGTAGAGACTAATCAATAATTCCACTAAACTTAATATATGGTACATACCGCATAACACTCAAAGTCAGAATCAACTTACGCAACACAAAGAGCCCAAGTGTGAATCCATTCCAGCGCTTTAGCAATCTCAACATCACCGCCACTTAAATATTTTGCTATAAATGATGGATGGAGAGCTATCAATATGCGAGATGCTGAAAAAGAGATGATCTTCTAACATATGCTTCTGGGTGATTAGATATCTCCCTGCACATAGAAAAAACCAATTAACATATAATTCATAACAAAGAACATCTACAATCACAAAATTTATAGTAGCCAAAGCAAAATATTCCTGACCGAGAATGCAACATATCTATTAGAGCATATAACAATTACAAACCTCAAAATACAAGCTAGATAGCCTTAAACTTCAGTCACTAGCAAAAGATGCCTCTTGACAAAGAATGTACCTTTGCATGTTCTAATTCCTCAAGAAGCAGAATTCTTGCTCCATCCCCCATGAAAAACCAATCACGATCCTGTCAAAAAGTGGAGCAATTAGTTTAGCTAATTTGAAAAGTTGTCCCAAAATCAAGTATGAGATGCTTTGATATTAGAAAAACGCAAAAGGAGATCAATGACATTATTCTTTTGTTGGATCATCATAATGGACCAATAATCATACTTCATCCCATGGACGTGATGCTCTTGTGGGATCATCATTCCTTTCTGACAATGCCCGCAAGCTACAAATCCCCCAAGACCTGCAAGCAAACATATGTTCACCAGATCAAAACTCAAAGAATACTTGCAGACGGTGACCATGTGAAGCCCGGTAAAAGTAATTATATGAATATGGTTATTATACAATCATATCATAATCCTGTAAAAGATAACTCAGAGTCACAAGCCAAAATACAAGAAGAAAATAGATGCTACTTGACTTTACCTATTGGAATAATAGCAGCATTAGAGCCACCGAAAGCATGACATCTTAAAAACACACCAATTTGAAAACATGTAGATTCAGTGCCTCCGTAATGAAATGTATCTCTTTTGTAAACAACGAGTAATAAGATAAGTGTAAACAACTTACAGCTTCACCCCGAATTATATGATTTGCAGCACCTATGAGATAGAAAGTGCTTGTTGCACAAGCAGTAGAAATAGAGTCATTTGGACCCATCCATCCCTACAATTGAGGCATTCAGTATGCAAGAATAAGTGTGCATCTATTTTGCATAGCTCAGTATGAAAGAGAGATTGTTCTTGTAAGTCTTTATGTTGCCATATGTTACTTAATACTGTGATTACTTGCAAATGTATTCTAAATAACTCTTTAAATTAATATGAATGAACATGGTTGTGAAGTACTTGGAATGGTAGATGGTGAATTCCTTAGTGAAAGTGAGTATGGTTAGGCTTTGTAACCGAAATATGATGCAAGAAATGATGGTGGGAGGATTCATTCAAAAGAGAGAGAATTCAAGAAGGATGTGGCAGAGCTTAGAATGCAAGGAGTAATTCGAAAGCCAAAGGTGAGAAGTTTCTTGAGATATGTTGTCTCAATTATGAGAAGAACCCAAAAAACAAGGTTTTGCATTTGATTCTTGTATTCTTGAGCTCCCAACGAATGGTATGAGGGTGTTAGGTATTTAATAAAGATGAAGAAAAATTTCATGACATTATAATTTCTCCTTTGTTGATTGTTATTCCTCAAATCTTATGAAACTCTGTATTTTCAGGATTTTCAAGACTGTATCTTGAGCTTTCATATGTTTCTTTTTATATCGAGATGCTAATAGCTTGTTAGGGGTTTCTTTGTACGTATGGAGGCATGTAGAATTTGGTAGGAACCTCGGTATATTCTTGGTGTGTCGATATTTACGACAACCCTTATATTCTGCCTTGATTTGTCATATAATCCTATGGATTTCGTGTCGATACAGTGCATACAACATTCTTACATGTTCCCCGATATCTAGATGACTACAAGTTGTATTTTTGGATGTATGTCTTGGAACGAGGCGAATGTAGGATCCTTTGTATATTCTTGAAGAGTCTTTGGTTCTTAAATCTCTCATGCTCTTGTCTGTTCTTAGTAAACATGTGCTTAGGGTTACAAATTGTGATTTTGGAAAGCGTAGCATTGAAACACATTTGTCATCATATAGGCCTCCATCAGAACTTTTGAGAGGGAATGTAATATAAGCCTAAGAGTATGTTTGGAGAGCTTAATACTTTGAAACCCCTATAACTCTACCCTGTGACAGTGACCTTCTGACTTTGGGCTCTAAAATCCTATCAATAACTCATTCCTCTGTTTAAGCAAAGAAGGCTTGACTTGATCATCTTGGCCTCCATCAAATTAAGTGAGATGATTCCCACATTGACCCATGTTTCATGAGTAGCAGTCACTCTCACAAGTATGAATGACGCAATTGGCATTCAATACATCTAGGTGAAGATCATAGGGGTGAATTAGTACAAGGGCTTTCCCCAGAGGTCACTCATACCAAAATTACTCTACTTCATGTGCGCTTAACCATGGAGTTCCTCCCACAATCAAAATCTGCTTACTTTACTCTACCCCATCTGCAAAACCTTCAGTAAATATTACACCTTATGAACCACTCATGATGACCACTAAAATCTCTGCAACTCAAATAAAGTCGTCCTCAGAGCATCAAATGCAGGGAAATTTCAAATACAGAGGGAAAAATTGTCTTTCGTCACATTCAACAAACCCTAACACAGTTCATTTTAAGAATATAGTATTCAATCCAAAACTTTTGAACAAAACAAACTAATGATTCCATATAAACTTACATCAAATTTATGAAAGTAGATGACCCTTAGAACTTATAACACAGAATTACATACATGGAAAATAAATTACCTGGGTAAGTTCGCACACAATGAGCTCCTGATTAGGACCAAGAGCCACACCCAAAGGTCGTCCACCAACAAATTCCCAATTCTCTACTCGTTGTTTATCACCTTTCCCATCAATCCAAACCCGCTTGATCCAGTCATCGCCACAACCATTAAAAATGACTTCTTTTCTCTATCAATGACTAAATCTTACGGACTTGGAAGCAGCCCAAATCCTATCTTTTCTACCTTTTCAAACCCAATACCATAATTCTTCTCAAGAGTAGGCACAAGATCAATGGGGTCTGGATGAACTTGAGAGCCTCGCTGCAGAGGCCCGAAGACTACAATTAGCAAGGATACATTCTGAATTTGTACGTGTACCCAATCATATCCCGCAATCATGGCATTCCATAAGACAACATCTCTTTGAGGCATTTTGTCAAAGCGGTTCACGTACATTGTTAATGCTTCCACTTTTTGCATACATGTCTACAAGGCACCTGACTACATCATCGACAAAAGTCCATTCTCTATTATGCTTTGGCGGATGTCCATACCTGTTTCCAAGCTCCTCTTTTGGCACGGGCAAGGAGTGTCCTACGAAAAACATGGTCCTGCTCTTCACCGATGGAGGATGACCAGGAGTGAATCTCGATGAACCCACATCAGTTCTTGACATTGGCAGCCCAAGGCCTACCTCTACTTGTTCTCTTGGAGCCTCAATGGATGGCAGCTTTTTTCCGAAAATGAGTGCGATGTACAAGTTTGTTGGATTGCCTTAGTGTAATGGAGTCGAGGATGGAGTTGGTGGCAAATCCAAAACATGATTGGAAAAGAGAATGAATTTGAGTTCACTGAAACAGAGAATGTCAATTCCAATGTATTAATGGTAATGGAAGATTTGGAGAGCATGTTCTTTGGAGTCGCCAAGCAATGAATCTCACAATAATTCCCAGTTGCCTTGTTTAATGGGGGAGGGTGAATTTATCTTGCACCAAATCAAAGCGAGAACTTGGTCTTCAACGGCCATGATTTCAATGAGATCATGGACGCTCACTTCTCCGAAATTCTGTAGTAATACTGAAACTAACCCTTTGGCCTTCTTTAAAGACACTATTGGGCACCCACTTCCTCGGTAATCATCTTCTAGTTCGTGTTTCCACCTAGTTGTACACTAAACATCCATGGTCCGAACCCTACTTCTCGGTTCAGCAATGATTTCAACCACTTCAAGACATCCACAGATGAAAAACAACCATCTTTTAGAAAAAAAAAGAGAGAGAACAAAACGCCAATATACGAAGAGTCCTGAGAAAAAGACACCGCTTAGTACAGCGCGGGACACGTAGCCACGGAAAGACACGCGAGGTGAAAGCAGAGGGAACGGAGAGAGGTAAGAGACAAATGTATTGAGCGACACTTGTGGCAAGCCCGCTAAGGAAGTCAAGCGGGAGGCCGTAGTCGTAAGAGATCTAGTTCACATAGTAGCCACGCCTCCGGCGTAATTAAGCACTTTATAGCTTTGTTTAAATGCTAAAATATGCATTTAACGCCATTCATCGTGATTGTACAGGGTGCTACCCGAACCACGATGAAATAATCTAGGTTCGGAAACGCCGGTTTAGGCGGCGGAGCGGGAGCGGGAGCATCCGGGAGCGGGAGAGGAGGGGAGGCTTGGGAGCGGGAGGGCGGCCAGAGGTCGGATATGGCTGGATACTTCTGCGGCAGTACCCGGCCGCTTTCTGCGTTTCTGGCCCAAAACTGATTTTTTTTTTTTTTTTTTTTTTTGAAAGTTCTTTTTAATTCTGGTTTAAATTTAATATATCATTACAGCGAAATTACAGTTTTCAGCAACATTATTCTAGAGAAGGTATAGTTTAAATTTAATATATCATTACAACAGAAATTACAGTTTTCACAAACACCATTATTCTACTGAAGGCATATTTTAAATTTAATATATCATTACAGCAGAAATTACTATTTTCGCAACACCATTATTCTACATAAAGTACCAAGTACAAGCCATCATAAACATGGATAAAAATAGCATGTATGAGATAAATCATAAATGTAATAAACACCTCAACTAGATATGATAGGGACAATTGAAATTATGAATGTATGAATAGTTTGTTGTGGCTATTTAGCTTGTTTTGTTTTTCATATGCATAACATGTGGTTAATTCTTATTTAGAAGGCTGAAATTTATATATTTTTAATTTTTATATAGTTTTTGTACTGCCGTATCCTACGCCGTATCCGGGGTCAAAAAAATTTTGCCGTTTCCGCGTATCGGATACCCCGCTCCCGCTCCCGTATCCAAAACGTTTCGGTAACTTAGATCTAAATCAAAGCAGTTGAAAGGAAGGAAAAAAAGGTCTTAGAGTAGATGCAATTTCATACCTCAAATAATAAGGAAAACCATCAAATGACACATGAGTCTCACTGCCATCAACAATTCCTTTTCTTAAATCTTCCTTCAAAGTTTGGCATTTCGCATGTGCTACTGATGGGTCAATACCTCTTCCAGATTGCCTCCTGTCTTCACAAACTTGTGCAAGTGAATTCCCATCTATTCCGTTGCACATGTAGTCAGTCTTGTCAGATTTTCTTCTACATCTCAACACACCAAAAACAGGTGAACTCCCAGGCTCTAGAGCAGCCTCAACCTCAACCTCTTCAGTATCTGAGGCAGACCCATCTGACATATCACAGGCAGCTTGTGATTGGGATGTCTCACTTCCTTGGTCAATTTCTTCACCATGTTTGCTAGAAGAATAAGGTAGATTGTGATTGGGAAGCCCTGGCAGCAAGGATGGCAAAGAACCCAAAAGAGGTGCTTGCAAGGGACCCAACATAGCAGCTAAAGCTTCAGATAGTTCTGTTGCACCTACAATATTTTTTTCTGCCTTACCTGTTACCACCTGATTTTCTTCCCTGCCTACTGAACTAGGCAATGCAGGGGTTGATACTTCTTCACTAGTGAGAAGCTGAAAAATCTGCATTTAAAAACAGTGAAGGAAAATATTGATAGATTAGCAATATAAGAAAACATGATGATTGAACTTGAGAAGATGCTATGGCTAGCCGCCAATAAGTAGAGTGTAGAGGATACATAAGTGTGATGACACATAGAGCTCAAAACAAGTTCATCTCCTCCTTTAATAATGACAGGGACCTTCTTTTTTAGACCCTCTCCATTGAGTTCAACAGACCCATTGCTCCCCAAAACAAGCACTTCCGCACCCTTCTTCTGCACCCAAAAACAGGCGGGCAGCTCAGCTTTTACCCATATATTAAACAAATCAGATTCATTACCCACAAAAAAAAGAAACAACAATTTTACTTCATATAAAACCTAAAGAAGTAAAGATTACCACTGTATGCTTCAACATGCACAGAACTCCACTTATTGAGGGATCATCAATGCACAAATTGCAATTCTTACTTCGTCCAATCAAGAATGTTTGGTCGCATAGATCCACATCTGGATTCTGAATTCATTCAATATCATTTTCAAATGTAAATTTACAGACTACAGATTAAATTAATCCATCGACGGAAAAAAGTAACAACTTCTCTCCAATAAAATAAAGTGAGATTTACCCGAGAATCCTGTGATAAGAGCTTGCCCCAAGGAGCCTTCAATGCTTGTTGCTTCAGGTTCTCTGAATCTAAAGCTGTTTCAGTTTTACAACAATAACAGTCCTATTAATGTAAATGAGAAAAAAAGGTTATAGCAGAAGTGACTACTTGTGGAAAATAGGCCATCAAATGATAGCTCTAGTGCTAATAACTACACAGTTAAAAATAATGTTCCACTGCCTAAATTCCAATAGTTAGGACAAAAAAAAATAGTAACCATAGGAAGTGAGTAATTAAAAAAAAAAGCATTTAGTTTAATTCACCTAGAAGAATTGTCCAACAGAGCACCATATGATGATGACCTTGGTTCAAGCCCTGTTCAATTAAAATTTTGTTGATCGAAGAATAATGGGATTCTAAGCTTTATTGGGCATTGTCTATACACTGAGGCATACTGCTGTTAAATTTTGGCTGTTATTTAAACAGTCATTTGCAAGAAGTTTGCTCTTGAATTTTGACTGGTATTTAAACAGTCATTTGCAAGAAGTTTGTTGTTGAATTTTGACTGGTATTTGCAGAGTCAACTGCAAGAATTTTGCTGTTGAAAAACGTTTAATATTTTTAAACAAATGCCGTTGACATTAATGAGTAAATTTTAAGGTCTAATTGAAATTTGACAAAATACCACAACCAACTACATAACCTAGGGGACCAAGCTGGGTGCTGTAGTGGCATCTAAGCCAACTTGAGAGATGAGATACCCTTGGGTTGACTTCACAAAAGAGACAACCCTTAGTCATGGCAGCTAACCCTACTTAAGGGAAGTGATACTCCTGGGCCCATTTAACAGAATAGATAACCCTAAGAAATAAAAAAATTATAATCTCCCTCCCTAATGGGTTTGGTCATTTGTAGACCATATTATAATAATTTAATATTGAGAGTTTATTATTATTGTTTAATCATATCTTTGTTCGTAAATACTTGTATTTTAGGTTGGTTATAGAGCATTCGATCACTGCAAATGTTTATTACACGAAGGTTTATTGGGGGAATCATCGAAGGAAGCCTTTGAAAAGGGGTTTGTATCTCGCAATGAAGTTTTTGTTACCTCCAAACTTTGGTGCGGTATTTATTATCCCAGGATGTGATTCTGCTCTCAAGAAAAGCTTGCGGTATTCATGTAATTACAGAGCTAAATATTGTTTTCCTGTATTTGTTTTAAAACAGGCATTGAACTACTGACATTGGAGTAGAATACGGTTTTATTTTTTCACATAATTTAACATTAGAAAGTGTTGAATACCAAGATCTTTGAGAACAGACCATATAAACTTTGCCATTCATGTGATTCAAGGACTAAACATTGTTATTATTGGGTTTTGTTTTAAACCAGGGCATTGAAGCTAGAATACTTGGATCTCGTATTCGATCCACCGGCTCGTAGCCGTTAAGAAAGGTGTCACATTTACTAATCTAACACCACATGATGCGATTTGCAATGGACACCCAAGGTGTTTGGAGAGAAATGGAGGATTGTGTTCAACTTGGTCTCACTAGAGAAATCGGAGTCATTAATTTTTCCTCTAAAAAGATTGAAGACCTTCTTACCTATTAAAAGATTCCTCCCGCCGTAAATCAGGTGTCCAGCCTTATTAGCTTGGCTTCATAAAAGTTGTTCTTTGAAATCCAACTATGAACATTTTTTAGATTTAAGACATTTATTTAAAAGGGCATCAGGGTATCTGTAAAAGTCATGAAATATTTTAATTCCTTTCTCAAACGAACGGAGGGCAGAGCAGCCTCTTGTAGGAAAGGATCTTGTCATTATATTTCAAATTCAATGAAATCGATTTGTATGGTTGACACTTAGTGTCAAACGAAGAAAAGACATGATACCCAACCACCAAGTGTTTCACTTGTTCCCATGCCTTCCAAATTACTTAAGAATAAAGGACCCATGAGGAGCAACAAGAAAGCCCCCAAATAGTAATTCAGAATTGGGTATTCTCTATAATATCTTGAAGGAAGTGAATTACAATTAAATAAAATCATGCTTTAAATTCCAAGTTCCAAATTCTTATATCGTGACAAGAATGAAGCTTGGGAAAAAGGCCCGCAGTTACCATCACTAAAGAAATTGAGGAAGCAATGACCAGAGCATAGAAGTTTAGTACCTGCTGGAAATATAGCTGGAGTAAAAATAGTGTCAACATTTGCTTGCAAATATTTTTACCTTGTCTGCTGGAAACATTTCTAGCAAGTTGGGTGGCTTGGGCAGCTTGGACCTTCAATCTTTTGATAAGATTTACATCACTCCAATGTCTTTCATGGAGGTTATATCTGCATATTAGATAACTAAACCAATTTTAGATACAAATCTCAGTAATAAAAGCTGAAATACCTAGAGTTCCAACAAATGTATCTTGATCCAACTTAACCCAATCTAAAAAATATTGTACAATAGAAGTGAACTCCAATTACGATATGCATACCTTCAATTTTTCGTTAAGGTTTACATCGCTCTAAATATGATGCTTCAAATGTCGTCAAGCCATGCCTATTTTCTCCTAAGATAGATGTGTATTGTGTACACATTAGAACAGCAATAGGGCAGAAAGGTACATCCTGGAGTCCACAACATTTGTGAAGACAACTATAAATTGCATGTCTGATTTTTCTAGAGCCAAATTTGCTCTCTGTAGAAACTTCATGAGACATGCATATTCCGAGAAGTAGTTGCAATGCATATTTCAAAAACTTGCAGCATTAGTCAGAGGTAGACATTTCAGTGAATGATATGCCAACATGCCTCAAAATGCAAATCTCATTTGGGAAGTTGTTCGGAGCTAATTTTCCCTTAGCACCGGACTATTATAATTACAATCTTTAGATAGTTCAGTACTCGGAATTGTATAGAAATGATAGGATATACTGGAAAGCAACAAAAATAATTTTTTCTGTTTAACTCCCAAAATCTCAAAAACTCCACAGACAACTATTATAATGCACATAACTTTCACATTAATCATTAGAGCACAGAGGGTAGACAATGCAGAAATTACAGCACAGTTTATAAGACTGAAGTCCAAAAAGCACCCAATGAAAACACTTCCCACTATAAAGCATGGACAGATCTGCCAGCTTTTAGATTTAAAGGGCTGGCACTTTTTCGTTCCAGTTGTCTTCTTGCTTGTGGTCAGGTTTCCTGAAGGTGTCCTATTTGAGTTCATTTACCAACTTGGACACAATAGAAATAATCTTCTAAACATGTAAACATCCAATCTCAAACAATATAAATAATATTCTAAACTTGGACACCATAGAAATAATATTGTTGAGCATATCACAGCAATATTATTCTCGTATTTTTTGGAGGTTTACAGAAATGGCACAAAGTGTGTATTCCCTTGTGGGCATGACTGTATTGTTTTTATTTTATAGTTTTCCTGGAAACGCTCAGTTTTTTGACATAACTACTGTTCAAATGAGGAGGTGAAATCTGCGGTTGTCTTGCCGCCGGCCTCGTACGGATGCACTTCCACGACTGCTTTGTCAGGGTATATGCATTGAATATATATTGGTTGTAGAGTCAGTAACATTACAGATCCCATCATTCAAACAGTGGGATCATGCATACCCAAGAAGAGGGATATGGTTTACACTCTGATTTGGGCAATGGTTCACAAAATACAGTCCAGTCACCAACAGTGGGATATGTGCATACCCAAGAAGAGGGATATGTGCATACCCAAGACGAGGGTTTGCACTCTGATTTGGGCAATGGTTTACAAAATACAGTCCAGTCACCAACAACACACAAACTACAACTCCATAGCCTTCTATTATTTAATATAGCTTATATGGCCTGAGTGGGAAACAAAAGGGACAGGAAATAAGATGAAATAAAATTAGGCATTCCAACATTTTAATCATATAAAAATATATAAATATCATTAAACTCTAAGCGGAAAATGCCAGTTTATGGTCAGATTATGGATACTTGCGAGGAAGATAGTCCCTTGGGTACGGGGTCTTCTATGCTTGCGCAGACCCAAAACAAAAATTAACACAAAAAATACATAAATCCCACAAATATATCATGCAGGGAGCACACTTTTTTCACAGTATTATTTATAGATTTAATATGCAGAGAAAAATTTATGAAAATTTTAGTTCACCCTTTATCATAGTACTCAGTAGTAGTCAGTCAGTATTTTACTCCAAACTTGATATACATTGTAGAAAAAAAAGGGGTTACAAAAAATATAAAAAGAGGAGTAAACAATCAAGGAAAAAAAGCTTGGCTGCATAATTCTGTAAGTGCGGAAAACAACATACATTCAGTCAAACGTACTTGAATGCTTGAGAGTATTGAAGAGCTCCAGGGCCCTTCTCCAGGCGGGAAAAATGGAGGATTTGCAAGACTTCATCAAACACATAACTAAAACACAACTAAAATTAAACCATCCTTGGTATACAAAAATATGCAAATCTTTCAACTTTAGATTAGTATAAAAGATATTTCACTCTTGAGAGATAATAAACAATGCAATGTTGGCAAGGGACAACCACCATTATTACCACATATTTTCAGTTTCACCAGATGGGCATCCTTCAGCGGGATTATAAAATGTGAAATATGGAGCAGAAAATCTGTCAAACGCCACAACTGATCAAAAGCTCATCTAAATGGAGAGGTAGGGTGATAGTGAAAAGACAGAATTAAGACAGATAAATGTGGATAGCTCCCTGCGTATATAAAGGCAAGAGTAATGTATTTGCTGCAGGGGATATCATTAATGTCAAGGTAAGAAGAACAAAATTTATGTTGTTCCTGTTTGCACCAGAAAAAAAAAAACAACGGCAGGCATTTGAAACGCCACAAATGAATGCCAAATAATCAAAAGCTCATCTAAATGGAGAGGTCAGGGTGATAGTGAAAAGACAGAATTAATATGGACATGAGAATCTTTGAAAAGAAAAAATTAATTTTCATTTCTAGATTCTTGGGCATTGGTGTTTATTATCTCTCGTTTCCTTTGTTGAGAGATAATGAACAATGACCAATGTTGGCACGGGCAACCACATTGATTACCACATATTTAGTTTCACCGGATGGGCATCCTTCGGTGGGAATATAAAATGTGAAATATAGAGCAGAAAATGTGAAACGCCACAGCTGAATGCCAATTAATCAAAACTTCATCTAAATGTAGAGGTCAGGGTGATAGTGAAAAGACATAATTAATACTGAAAAGACAAAATTAGTTTTCATTTCTAGATTCTTTCGCATCGGTGTTTGGGTATACCCACCTTGTGTGCTCCCTCTAGCTCTGGTATTGGTCTGAGCTAGGGCTTAGGCTGGAATACTTTGTCCCTATGGTACTAGGATGTATCCTCAGAGTCCCATTGACCTATTTTGTTAACCCGTGAGCATTTATATAATTTCTTTTATTAATGATTTTTCGCTGATTTGGCTACTCATCTACCTGCTTCTGCTAACATAGTTTTAGATGATTCCAGTGAAATCAGGGAGTTGCAGTGCTAGTCTTACCAAAAAAATCAATTACAATAAAAAGAATAATAATCCTAAATAATTATTTGTCATACCAATAAAATATTAAAAACCAACACAGCTAAATTTTGAAGCAATTTACAGTGCCACATCAAAAAGCCAATAGTCTACCCTGGCATACCTGCAGAAGTGCCAATGAAAGCACTGCAATTGCAGTCCATCATGGTAAGCTTATGTTGGGTTCCATTTAGCTACCCGATTTTGCGGCGCTTCTTTAGGGTCTTAATTTAGGGCTTCATTTTATTTTTTCTTCCTCGGCTCCTTCCCTGAAACACATAACTAAAATTAATTGTAAGAACACAAAAGAATTAAAGATCAACAGCTATGAAGCCTACCATCTATTTAAAACCAAACTCAAAAAATGTCTGTAAACCCCTATTAGGAGGATGCAGACCACATTATTACACACAAAAAAAGCTCAAAAAATACACAAAAAATGCACGGTGTTCTCTGCTCTGTTCTACATACAACAAACAAAACAATGGCAGGTATTTGAACCCACTGGCAGAGGTGTATAAGGTCCTCCAATGCAAATCCTCAATGTCATCCGCCTCACAGATCATAAGAGAGATGGAAATGGGAGAAGTAAATTCTATTTATTGACAACACAACTGATTCAACTCCTAACCTGAAACACATAACTATCGGCCCTCGAGCCCTGTGAATGGACAGCACAAATCCATTATCCCGAGCAGAACACCCCTCGCCACCAGAAAACGGCAATGAAACAAGCCAAAATGTGTATTCGACGACCTTCCAAAAAGCAACGACAGGTGAATGCGTTAAAGATGGGAGGCACTGTTCACGGTTCTCAGGCGCCCAATGGTCTTGCAAGCCCTGATAATCACTCCCTGCCATTGATTGCACGAGTGCATATAAACCTGTCAGATATGCCTATCGGCGTAACGAGAATGTGTGGATTTTTGGTCGCCATTAACCATAGTTTTGGTTTCGCCCTCAACAAACCCATTCTTTCGTGATCTGTTGTGAGGAGAGGGAAAACAAAAGCATCCGGAAAAATGAAAAACCTCGTGCATGATTAACAAGGCGAAAATATTATTTATTAATTTTTTAAAAATAGAAGAAGGGGAAATTTGAGACAGAAACTTAAAATTTGAGACAAAATTTAATATTGTCAAAAGTGGGGTTAGTTGTGAAATTAGAACAAGAGAACCATATAAATATAAAGTTATGAGACCATAACAATGGACCAAATACTAGACACTACTATCATCATCTAAGGTTGCATCCATCAAATACTTCATTTGCATCCGTCTAGCTCCATCACAAGGGACAAGGTTGGTTCATCTGCATCACACCTTGCATAAGAGGGAAGTTTATTCTATTCCATTCACTATTTATTACATTTCTACATCAAGTTATAGCTTCATACTTCACAAAGTGCGACGGTGACACAAGAGCACCTATGGCACGAGTTTCGAGACACACACCTAGAACTACATTTGAGTTTGAAATGTAGTGCAACGCTTAGTTAATAAGTTCACCTTTGTGGTTCTTGAGGACAATCCAACCCACTACAACATATATGCCTTTTTACCATAATTATTCCACATTTTTTCTACAACTTTGAATAATTGTAGAATAATTGTGGCATCTCTATAAAAATTTCATTTATTGATTTTTTGGTATTGTGGATGCTCTACAATTTACACATGGTGATAATATTTTGTAGAGAACTCACATATCCAACTATTCCTCATAGAAAATCCACAATTTTTAGAAAATAAAATTAAAATTTATCATAAAATACTATTTACCAAAATAAAATTATAAGACATTTTTAAAAGAATTATATATATATATATATATATATATATATTGAAATTCTATTGTCTATATTTTAATATATTTACATGTTTTAAGAAAAATTATAGAAAGTTTAAATTAGAATACTATGGAAATCTAATTGTATAAAAATATATGATTATTGTAGCATATTTTAAGTTGAAATTAACAAAAAAAAAAGAAATATATATATATATAACTTCAAATGGGAATTATTAATATATGTTACTTCAATATCACTCTATATTATTTATATATAATAAAAACTAATTTAAAATTAAGATATTGTGAAACAACCACAAATATATGATATTGCAATTTTTTTATAATATTACATTTAATATAAATAATATCTAGCACCTTTTAATTTATAAAATATAAATTACTAATTTAAAATATATATTTTAATACATTAATAATTTAAAAAAAAAAATTTCTCAGTCGGGACTATAATATCATGAGTGGGAACTTTACATAAGAATGCGTTGAAATTTTTAAAATAGTAAAACCACATTGAAATACAAATTTAGTTTAAAGTATAAACTGAATTTAAGTTATCAATCCTCTCAATGGAAATATCTTATATGTTTATATGATTGAAGAGTCAAACAAATTATATAAAAGTACCAAAAATAAAATAAACATAATATTTACGTCTCATATGTGATGGAATAACATATGAATAACCATTTTGCGTGCAGGTTTGTTTCTCATTTTGGGTCATCCACATTGGTGGACAAAATAAATTTCTAACCATGACTACCAACGTCTGACCATTCCCGAAAATTCCACAGTTTGACATGGTACTAAATACGAATAACCATTTTGTGGACATGAATTGTTGGTGATAGAAAAAGACACTTCGCCACGTACGCTGTCACGTGACCAACTTGTTAAATGTAGAAACTTCATGATATGAAAATGTACTTAGATCCATGTTGTTAAATGGAGAAACTTCCATCTCAAATCCATGTCAAAATCCCCATCCAATCCCAAATCCATATCAAATTCCATAAATGGAATGTTACATTACCAATGAATGGCGTACAAATTTCGGTTAATAGTGAAATGCCATAAATTTTACCAAAATAAATGGGATAATTTTATATTTTACTCACATTTCCAGCAAATGCTAATAATTATAAAATGATGTATGTAGCTCCACGTAGTTGCAGTTTTGGATATGCATGCAGATTGCTACGTGTATTCAATTCTCTAACCTGACTACCAGCATCCAATGTGTAAACCATGCAAAGTGTAAATGTGGTGTGCATCACGATAATTTGACCTCAATTGTTGGCGAGATAGATGGAGGATAATTAGCGAATAATCCTGACTTGCTGAATGCAGACACACTATCCCTATAGAACGCCCTTTTTAAAGTTCTTAAATATCTCGAAGATCCATAATAGTAGGGCACATTTCTAGTTTCTGTTGTACTATATGAAGATCTGATGAGGAGTATTCACGGTACCCATAAATGTTATAAATATGCAGATTTAGAGTGATTCTTTGGAGACCGAAAGAGATGACAGTGTTTTCAAGGTAATATACGTCAAGGTATATGATATCTTCCAGCATATTTTATTCTACTTTTTATGTCTTTGATTCTTTTGTCCCAGTTCTTTAATATTGAAGAATTATTTCTAATGGGCGTCTACAGCAAAACTTACCAAAACTAAATCTCCATAGCTACATAGACTTCAATTTTTGTATCCTTTAAATTTTTTCTTTCTAAACTCATGTCATTAAAAATGTGTGTCGTCCTTCACAAGCTTCTCAGTTCATCGTAAGAGGATCTGGACTACATTCATCTAACCTACATGGGCTTGGTTCTCAATTCTCCATATGCATGTAGGCCTAGGCCTACTCTCTCAAAAACATTATATAAAAGTTTTCGTATTTGACAGAGATCAATCCAAAGGATTTGCATTGTAGATGTGAAATCGTTGGTAGACAAGTGCCCAAAATGCAGAAGCATGCTACATTAATTCTCCTTGACAAAATGTAAGCATATTCACTAACTTTCAATTAAATTATAATTGTTCCTATCAATGTTTTGATAATGAATAGTTTTGAGGATTTTCATTCGTTGCATGCATGTTTTGTTTTTCAAATTTAACTTATTAACATGCATGTTTCATGCAGGAATTTAGTGGATTATCAAAAAAGCATTTGAAAACAACATAGCGAAAGATGGCATATCATGGAATAACACATTGCGGAAATTATATCCGTAGATCTCTAAATCGATCATTTGTTCTTTTTTCTAAGCTAACATCTCTTATTGCAGGGTTCCTCTCTATCTGTACTTCCAACTTCCAAATGAAAATTCGTAAATAAATAATATCTTCCTTTACTAGTTAACCCCCTTTGATATCACATGCCATCCTAAATATAATCACATTCAAATCAGAAATCAGACCTTGTATATCAATGCCAATACGACAGCTGAGATGTTGGGAACACCATGTGACCAGAAAGTTTGAAGAACATGGGAGATATCGAGTGAATCTTAAACTTGTGATAAATAAAAGAATGAAAATGTGTGGAGTTAAAATATCTAAGTGAGCTAACTAATTCAGGGCCACAAACCTGTGATAGGAGATGCATCACAAGAAAGGTTATGTTTGATGTATAAAGTGTGAGATGACTTGAAGTGAATGATAATATTCTGAAGTGTAAAAATATATAATGTGTATAATTTATATAATTAATTGAAAGTATGTTTTATCCACAATTTTTTAATTGGTTTTTGGTATTGTAGTTATAAATTATTTTAAGCAATATTTAAAAAATAAATTGGTTGTCAATAGTAATATTTCTACATTTTAAAAAAAGATAATTTCACAATTAATTATTGTGGCAATTAAATTGTAGCTTCCACCTACAAGTTTTATGTGGTAACAACAATTGTAGAAAAAATTGTTGAAATTGCCACAATATAACATTGATGAGAGTTATGAAATTGTAAATTGTGGAATTTCTACAAAGATGGAATATATAGAAAAACTACATTTTTGTGAAGATTGTGGAATACTAACAAAAATAAAAATTGTAGAAATGTTACAACTATTAAGAAATGTGGACAATATAAAATTTAAAAAATGGAGATTATCCATAAATTTTATGAATTGTGAATTGTGGAAAAACTACAATAATATATCAAAAATGGATTAACTACAATTATAATGCCACAATTTTAATTGTTGGAATACCATATAACCACAAAAATATTGTTGAAAATTTGTGGCAAAAGAACTAATTTGTTGTAGTGACCCTTTCATATGTATCTTTTATTTTAGGGTTTTGATGTTTGGCTTGGGTTTTGCAAGTCTCTTTTTCATCACCGACTACTAGCGACATCGGAGCGGTGCTGCAACGAAATACACGCGATAGGCAACGAAGGCCTCGGATCATCTAACGACCTTGCAAGTTTGGTTTTGGACCTTCTCGCGCACTAAGGTGCCCTGTGTGCCCCCATCCTTCTCTAGAACCCCGATATGCTCAGATTGGTTGGATCTACCCTTTCCCGAGCCTCTGTGGTGGTCGCTCATGCATTATGTTCATCGAGTTTGTTTTGCGACATAGTCCCGAAGCATCACCGAATCAACTAAGCTCTTTCTAACTCTCTTTACACATTAGGTTTTTACATTTCATTTACATAGTTGGTTGGGTCATTTACCTTATTTAATTATTATTTACTATTTTGTATAGCATCTGATTAAGCTAGAATAGATTACTATTTTCCATTTTAGTTTAATCAATTGGAATGGTGTTATGATTTATGTAAGTGTGGTGTAGGTTTTACGTTTTATTTATGTTATTAGTTGAAATGGTGTAAGCTAATTTCAAGTACTTTCGATTCTTTTCAATGTAGAGTAATAACCATTTTTTTATGTGTTCTAGTTAAGAACAAATTTTCAAATCTACATGTTCCATTTATAGAAGACCAAAAGAAAATTAACTAATGCGAGATTATGTTTTCCATGTTTATGTTTTTGCGGTAAGATCCCATCTTTATTGGTCAATGGGGGCATTCCTCATTTCTATTCAACATAAAATCACTCAACTGAAATGAGTAATGCATCAAATAACCTTTTTGAGCTGGTTTTGTCATGTGCATTTAAAGAAAGGTTCCACCTTTACAGGGAAATGGGGCATTAGCCATTTGTTTTCAACATGAAACCTCACAACAAAAAGATTGGAATCTTGAAACCACTTAATCTTGTAAACATTGATGCAAGTGAACATTATGGAGCCTTCTTGAGGTGGTGTTGGTTTTTGTTATGCACATTTAAAGTAAGGGTACATATATATAAGGTCAAATGAGCATTTGTCATTTTTCTCCAACACAAATTCACTCAAATAAAAAGATTGAAATCTTGAAACCACGTCATTGTAAAAAGATTGGTTGGTATACATTAATGTGGCTTCAGTAACGTGGTATACATTAACATTACGCTCAACAAGGTTGGTATACATGATTAGATAAAAAGAGTTAAATATTGAAACCACGTCAATGTATACCACCGCAAACACGAAAGGTGGAAGAGGTTCATCGACCAATGTCCATGTTTTCTAGTGGGCTTTCATGTTTGCCAGTGGCACTTTTCGTTGGGTTTTCACGGTGGTTGGAAAAAAACAATTGTTTACCCGACAAATGATCATCCTCAAACATTCGCAATGTTTCACCAACTATAACCAACATGGGTTGTGTGATCAGTTTTGGGCATGACATAGAAAAAAGGTTGGGACTTTTGGGCATTTGGGCATTCTCACGAGGCATTGACAATGTTTTGCCAAATGCAATCAATAGGTGTCCACCTTGGTCGGCTTTACCTTTCCTAGCATACTCCCTACCCAGTGCCTAAAGAGGTTTGAAAAAGTGATACAATTTGCAGCAAGGCACGATTCATTGTGGCATTGTGCACCTCCAAGCCCGCCAATGGGAGGAGGGGCATGGTTGATTATAAAGAAAAAATATATCTAGGTGAAGGAAGCGTGCGCTTTGGGTGTTAGATCCATAGAATAATTCCCCGCCTCCTATTTATTTTTGTGCTTTTGTATAACATACAACGGTTTGTCACCCTCTATTTTTACCTTCTTGAATGAATGAGAGAAGCAAGGAATGGAAAATCTGAATTTCAGCAAATAAAATAAAGTGTTATGCTCATGCGGATGGAAAGGTCCTTTGGGATTTAATTCGACTTTGAGAAATCTTTGATGGTAAACTTGAGAAATCTTTGAGGTATTTTGTTTAAAAAATAGGCTAGATTCGATTACGTTATATCATATTGCAACATAAGCATCCATAGTTCTTTTCATGTAAGGGCGAGAGGAGGATTGCTTGATTATAATATTGATGAATTAATTGTTTTATTGGAGATTATTTACACATATAGGGAGAGACACCAATAGTTGAGCATGGTCCAATTGTGGATATAGTGTCTTGAATACACAACACCCAATAGTTGTCATAAAAGTACCTGGTGATTAATCATTTTGACATGACAACACCCAATCACATCATGCCATGTAAGATTTGTTATTTTTAAATTGTCAATGTTCAACCATTATCACCCATGATCAAGTATGGGTCCCAATCAAAATGTAGTGTAACTCAAATTTACTATTTTAAATCAATTCAAAATATATAATTTTAAAAATCTTGAAATATGTGGTGGTGAAAAATTGAGATCTCACATTATATTTAAATTGATTTTGTGGGCCCTTAACTTAGGGTGCACCACTACTAGCTCCTCTCCCCTACTCAATGCAATTCGGATGAAAAAATAATTCGAGTTAAGGAGTTGCATGTACATGTACTTCATCTATGATATCATTTTTTTCGCTTTTTTTCTCTTTGGGGGTAATTGGGATGGAAGGATAAGGAAAGGGAAGGAATGGCCTAGAGAATGCAGTAGGGTTATGGATTGGAAGGGATTATGAAAATAAAAGAAAGATTATGATAAATTTCATGAGACCAATAGGAGAAAGAAGTGTATACCATATTGTCCCCTGCCATTTAGAAAAAGTGTACGGTGGTAAGCCGAGTTAAACTTTGCTATTGTGGTTTTTTAAATGTTTGTGGTTTTTTTCTTTTCTTAGATTAGGTTGATACAAAATAGGAAAAAAGCACACATCAAAAGCAAACCTCAAGCCATATATTTATTGTTTACTTATACTTTCATTTAATATGCAATCCAAAACTTTCTCGCCTCATAAGGTTGATTGGTGAAAATTTATTTGTGACCTTTCTACCATTGTTGTTCCAACTCCTACTCTCCTTTTTATTGCTCCAATCTTCATCCAAATGAAAAACTCCACATGTTATCGAGTATATAGAATCACTTGGCCATATCCAAATAAAACCCTTTCAAAGCGGGCTCCTTTACTTCTAATGCGAGACCTTATGACCTTTGCTCTATTTCTTTTTTACCTTGGTTTTTTTATAAAAGTTCTTTGGATTTTCTAGTTTGACATGATTTGATTGTTTGTATCAAATTGGATTGAGTGGATTTTAATTAGAGTGTTTGTGGGTCACAAACTAGGTATCACCTTGGAATCAATTTTATTATTTGTTATTATTCTCATTGTTGTGTAGGCCTATGTCAAGCATAGAAATTTGTAGTTATCGTGGGTTTGTTAAAATGGCCTTAGAAACTTTTCCGCAATTAGAATTTGTAGTGCGCAAGGCCAAAGTACGCAACCTTTGCTAACATCCTCCTAGCCTTTGTCAAAATGAGAGATTTAGAGCATGGAATTTTCTAAAGACTCTGGGCACTCTATCAAATTAGGGGGAAATGAGGCATAATAGGATGTGTTTTTTTCTCGATACATTATAGTTGTGGTCGATTGTGTTGATCTCTATGATTTGAAGTTCTTTGATGCGCCTTTCCCCGATCAAAGGACCAATTTTGCTACCATCCTTACATCACGCGACAAAATGGGAGCTTTAGCATAGGACACACATAACTTTAATAATAAGGTAAAAATTATTTATATTTAATAATAACATAAATTATAACATATTATAAGTTATTAAATTATTAAATAATTGAATCCTTTTACTATTGGAATTTCCATTTATATTAAATAACCTGAATCCTTTTTTAAATATATAACATCTAAAAATAACATTATAATTTAATAACTTAATAACTTATAACATATATTTCAAAAACAAACAAACTCTTAGTTATTCATGAATAAGATTTTTAGACAGTTTAGAGGAGGCAAGGATTGATAAATTTAATAATAAGACAAAAGTAACTTATATTTAATAATAACATATTATAAGTTATTAAATTATTAAATAATTGAATCCTTTTACTATTGGAAATGCCCTTTATATTAAATAATGAATCCTTTTGAAATACATAACATTTAAAAATAATTTCATAATTTAATAACTTAATAACTTATAACATATATCTCAAAATTATAAGTTATTAAATTATTTTCATATGTTATTAATTTTTATATTTTATTAATTATCCGTCTACTTATTATATATTTGTCCGTTTTTATTTAAGTTGTTTTAACCGATATAAAACATGAGTATGGAGGAAACATTGAGGAATCTCTAATTTAAATATTATTGTTGGCAAAAAAATAGAACATTTGCATACAATTCAGACATACCCTCATATATTTGTTGAAACATATAATTCAAGAAGTATAAAGTTATTGAAAATATTTTTTTATAAATATAATAGAACACTATACATTTTTCTAACACAAGAAAGTGGGTGTTTTGAAAGGACCCTCATCCTTTACAAAATTCCCATCTAGCTAGATATAACATAAGCATTACATATCATAACATAGGCATACCAAAAATCTATAACAATATTATAAAATAAATATTACATATCATAATATATTTCTTAGTTCTTGTCATCGCTTTCATAATTGCATCGGTATCGATCTTCTTCGCCAGAGTGTCGGCCGTGGTTAGTATCCCAACACATTCTTTATTAATGAAGTCTTTCCAAGTTTTAAGCACTTCAAAAGCTCATTGTAGATTTGCAAGGATGGAAGAAACCATTTCGACTTGATTGTCCATCTGAGGGGTCACCGTCAGGATCAATTTCCATGTGTTTCCATATCCACATCATGTGTAAGCAGAAGATGTGGAACCGGGAGAATCCATAGGTTTTGGGTCCGGGGATTCTAGATAAAGAATAGAGAGTTCAGTAATACTTCAGGAATTGGCTACTCAGATAGGGAATCTGGTTGGAGCTCTGCAGGAGAAGTTCCAAGAGAATGAAGGGGAACAATGGTAGTAATCGACTGGCAAGAGAGGGGGTGGAAGAACCAACGAAGGAGAACTAGAAGTAGAGAGGGTGAAATATTTCCCAACAATAACCTTGTCTGAGTCCGTATCAAAACTAGAAGAAACCATGACGTATTCATGGCTTGATACTGGTTCAATGCACTCAATTTGGTCTCCCATGATTTACAAAATAAAGTAAGTGTCGGAAAACAAGACCATGGGCCTTGAATTTATAATTTTCAAGTGAGTTCTTCGATTGGACCTTTACACGTGTCCACCAAACCCGGGTATGAATTGATGGTTAATATTAAATGTTAATCGTGGGTCGTGGCAAAAATTTGATTTTAAACCGAGGTCACTATTCCATTACCTTCGGCTTTTAAATGCCATTTTATCATTATGAATATGATATCATTAACTATAGAATTCTATACATTAAATCAATAATAACTTCCTTCTTAATAAACATATCGAGATTTGAGAAATATATTAAGGGAGAGGAGTTAATTGTCGAGCATGAACCAATAAATTATAATGGTATTGGTGAGGGTAGATGTAAATACTAAAGGTAGGGAATAGTACTTGACAATTTATCACTTAAAATGTGTCACATCAAATCACATCATTCAAATGCTACTACAATCGTGAGCAATTATTCCACAATATTCTCTAAACAATATAGGGTTCTATTATAGGGGCCTTTGCCCTGGAAAGCGCACACACACACACACACAATCACACACACACACACATACACAATATTAAAAATGCATATTACAGATTGCTTTATAAAGATAAAATATAATGGTCATTCTTCTAAAGACACAGATTCATCCCAAAACACTAGAGCATGTTTTAGTAACCTGTCCCTACATTGGATAAACACATCTTTGGCCACTGTGCTGAAAACAAACTGGATATCTATCACTAAATCCCATGACATGCCCATATTTAGCATCTCCTAGACTCCCACCCGAGGCCCATTTAGTATTGCGGTGCATTCTCTTTTCCTTTTATGTGAGTTTACCCACTCAGAAAGAGAGTCTCCCCCTCTTATGTATTCTTTAGTTTTCTTCCTTGAAGAAAGTCAAGCTACAATGAATTGAGGAATTCTACTAGTGCCAAAAGAGGCCTCCTCATGATCCTCCTTTTCTTGAGAGGAAAGGATTGGGTGCTTACCATGGGTTGTGCTTCAGCGAGGAGATTTTTAATGTTGTCAACCATTGCTTCTCTATTTCATTCTCTCGGAAAATTTGGGTGCTTTTATTCCCCCTATTGAGTAGGTAGTGAGATTTTTATTGAGTTCTTTGTGGTCAATAAATGAGGTTTGTAAAAATCTAGGGTGAAACCCCATTAATCACCTAAGACACAGGGGTATTGGCAAATCTAGTGGTACTTTAATTGTTTGGTGTTCATGTGATAATATGTGTGAATCGGTGGAAATCGAGAGCTTGGAAAACATGAAATGAAGGACATAATTCAGGGAAATTGATGCAAGAAATATAAAATCATTTCCTCTAGAGAGGAAATATTGGGAGAGTCAGCCCTAGTGTCTCGGTATCTTTGAGAATATGGCGGACTAGGGCCTCATTCGGCCTTGTCATTTGGAAACACTCACCTAGTGAGTTTTGGATGAAGAGGATTCAATGGAAATGTTGTAGATGAAGAAAACATGGACACAAGATGATTGATTGAAAGAAGATGGAGGAAACTTGAAAAATTTATGTGGTAAGTTGATAACATGTCACCACCAGATTTAAACAAGCATGTATTTTGAGCTAACGTGTGAGGGAGAAATCATTTCACCATAAATGTTGTACCCTCCCAAAATTGATAGCCTCGGCCCTCAACTTGAATTTTAATTGAAATTATTTACTTGTTCATGTAAATTGTGCCACCAGAGAGTTAATTGGAACCCTCCCGAGGTAAGTGCACCAAGTTAGGGGGCCAAAAGGGGGTCTTAAGTGGACGCATTTTTCGAAAAAAAAACTTCAACTTGTATGAGTTTTTCGAAATAGTTACACTCAAAATTGGAAGATGTTGTAGAAATATGAATTGTAGAATTTTGAGTCTAGTTTCTAAGATACTAAATTTTATTGAAAATGGATAAGTTTAAGTGGGTCAAACAACTAAAATACCAACAAATGCTCTTGTTTTTGTTAAAAAACATAATAGAGTGACTTTCGTGCCCCCACCATTTTTTGAGCACCATTTAGTATTTTTGAAAACCCTTTGGTAGAAAGATAGCTAGGAGCATCTAGTTTGGGCTCCATTTTTAAAGATTTTTTTAGCAAATATTTTTTTATTTATGATTTTTATAGTACAAAAATTTTATGTTTTGAAAAATAACGGAGCTCTGATCATGCCCCCTTCCCCGTCCCCCAACTACCTCAAAAACATCAAAAATAGTTTTTTTTTTGAATATGTATATAATTATGCCTAGTTTTGGCTAGTATAATTTTTTTAAAAATTTTGATCACCCAAAAAAAAGATACACCATGAAAGATAGACATATTTACACTTCAAAAAATAGCTATAAAAAGCATAGTTAGAAAATAAATAATATGGAAACCTTATATTAGTCAGAAAATTTGAAAAATTATATTTTTAGAAAGAAGAAACTTTGCTCTACGTCGTGGTATAATTTTTTAAAAATGGATCGATTGTTTTATTTTGATTTATCATAGAGGAAGTGGAATTTTTACATTTTCTTGCAAAAACACACTATTTCTTTGTGTTTGTACAGGTCCATGCCTCAGGCTTGGGGATCCAAACCGGATCCCAAGCCTTGAGGCATGGCTTGGAAAAAGAGAAAATACAAAATGCGTACGTATTTTCTTTTTTTTATATATTGTGGCCCCCCAACATCCCTTTCATCTCTTTCACGGGAATTCTGCAAACATTTTGTTTTGTCTGTAATTTTATCTACATTCTTGCATGATTTTTAGTAGTTCATTTTGTACCCTACCCCACTAGTTGATTTTTTCTAATCATGGGCGATAAATGTCGAGCTAAGGACAAGAAGAAAGTTAAGAACAAGACACCAGAGTAATTGGAAGAGAAGAGAATAAAGAAATTAAAGAGAATGCAAAAATTTGAAGCAGGGCAATGTACATCCGCTATATCAAATGTAGCTAATGTATTATAAAATGGGGATGAAATACATAATGAAAATGTAGAGAATAATGATTTTGCAATAATGATAAAATTATTTTTCAATGAATAATGATATTGAATTGAATGATAATGTTGGTATGGATGAAGAAATTGATATGAATTCAATTGTTGAACCCTTACGAGAATCCAAATGTTAACCCTTTGAAATTTATATAAAAACAACTGAATGAAGAAAGTAACCTTGTAAACAAATCTTCACCTCTAAGAACACCGCCTTCCATTTTGTGAAGAAAACCAATTCACTTAATTGAAATTGATGAAAACATTATAAAATCAATGCCTAACAAAATGTCTAAAAGAAATGCGAGAAGAAAAACTAGTGGAATTTGGAATAATTACTTTGAGAATTTAAAAGACACACAAAGATGAAAATTAGAAATTAATTAAGATGAGACCTATAATGAAGACTCTAGGGTTAAGAACATCTAATTTTGTTGATCAAAATACGTCAATTGTTGAAAACATACATAAAGCATACCAAATTTGTAGGTGGAAAAGACACACCAAAGATAGTAATGCTACATGGCGTGCACTTACTAATTGTATAGTAAGTGATAAAACAATTAATAAACTCTTGATTAGAAAAACAAGCAGTGCTTTGAAGCTAAATAGAAAAACACTAATGAAAGCAATAGAGAGACGTAAACGTCTTGAGTTTGTCAATAACACTAACTCTTTGGGATTTCTCTAGTAGACTTCCACGAAAAGACAAGAATACATCGATATTATAAAATAATTACTTGTAAAATTTTAGAATGAGAACACAAGGGTGTCACCGAATAGAAGAGATACATTAAAAAGAAGAATAGGTTCTCGTAATCATGAATCGTGTGCAAAACATTTGTTAGATATGAATCAAACAAATTGTTCTCTAATTTTAAGAATGAAAATCCACTGATTAAAATTATCCAAAGATTCTTTGAAATGAGCAAACCCTTTTATGTGAAAATTAATCACTCAAGTACCACTTGTTGTTGTAGGCATCATGTTGAATTTTCAATGCATTATGATTTTTTTGTCAAATACATCGTGTTTTGCACGACATCATGTTGTAGGAGTGTGGAATAAATGTCCCACAAAAATATTCAAGGAATTTATTCGACAATATTTTGTGAAAAATCAACAAGACTTTTTTTTTATAACGAAGCATGTTTGGATGGAGCGTGCTGATGTATGCATTGACTTGCCAAATCGAAAAGTTGTATCCATGAGGAGAGTACACATTCAATAGGAAAAGAATTGGCTGATTTCACCAAATATAAATCGGTGGCACATCAATTAAAAGATGAAAAAAATTTAATAGGTGTGAAATTCTTAGAAAACAATTACTGTATCGAGAATATATGGTCAAATTCAAAGAGGAAATTTTTATGAGTGTGCAAGGTGCACACATAGAGCTCAATGGTTGGATGAACAATTCAAGTTAAGAAAGGACACATTCCCTCTTGGTACTATTGTTTTAGTAGTTGAATTCACAAAGAATTACACATTGCTGAGCCACAAATGGAGGTTCAGTCTCAATATTATAACTCAGTGCAAGTTTCTATTTTCGTGCATATAACATTCATGCACTCTCCTGAAAAGCACCGAGAAATATAAAAAATATTAAGAGAGTGTCATTTATACATCGGTGATGATCGGACACCTTATACAAAATATGTACAAGGGTGTTTCTGGTGTTTTATGCAAACTTGAATGAGAGGAACATTAGTTTTGATCAACATTACATTTGGTCGAGACAATTTGCACATCAAAATTCAAGAATGCATAGATGTTTTATTAGCTAAGCGGGATGCACAAAGAAACAATGTACAAAGATATGGAGTTTTACCGAGGCAAGACATGGAAAAGGAGAGCATGATGGTGCAAGAGCATGTGTGAAAAGAGCACTTGCAAGAGAAGAGTTAAAGTTCAAGGATGGTGCTAAATTTATAGATGCAAAAAAAATTATTGATTAGTGTGTTAAGAATATGGGCCATGAATCTCAAGAGAGATCAACGGTTCATAGATATTTTTGGTTGATAGAGGAACAACATCTGGAAATCTTTGAATATTGTATGACATCTACAGGATCAAGTGATATGCACTCATTCCGTAGTTCATATGCAAATGCTTGGACTATTTATACTAGGTGAATGACATATTTTTGTATATCATGCATTGATTTTGTGTGGAATGAATGTGAGTCATAGTAGTGGGTGGATGAATGGACTTGTAGACCTCTAATTCCAATCGACACACATCAAGTTCCACAAGCATTACAACTTGGAGGGTCTTCAGATCAAATGACAACATCGCTTGACTTTGACCAAGTCTCGATTTAGTGCATGATAAGGTACATACATATATGTACATGCCATGTTTTAGATTTATAAATTATTAAATGGTCAACTCTTAATGTCTTTTAAATTGATGAACAATTTTACTTTGTGATACATAGGGCAAGTTTTACGATTATTGTGATGTAATTTAACGAGAGAGGGAACAAACTACTTCTTGTCTCGTTGTGTAGAGGGAATTTGTTTTGACTTCCCATGATTATTGATGGTGAAGACCTTGAGTATTCCAGGTCGAGTGGTAGTCACTGGAACTTGGCTTTGATGATATCCTATCAAAAAATCAAACATTTGGTTGTTTGAAGACTATGGAGTACATCAAAAGATACTTCACTATTCATATTTGGTCCTTGCAAAAAATATTAAATTGATCAAATATCGAGGTAGGCCATCAAACAAGAATCTATGGAAGGTTCATGAATCAGATCATGAAGCAATTCTTAATAATGTCAAGAATAGAGTTGATCCTTACAGTTCATTGGATTGAATTTGCAAAGGTATGTTCTTCATGAATTTAATTTGAATATATACTTAAATGATTTTGTTTAAATTTGGTATGATTTAAAATTTTATTTAATTACTTACTAACATGTTTATGTAGGTTAGTGGTGCAGAAAAAATCTTCCACCTTCACATGGTTGGCATGCTTTGTCGAGTAGAGAATTTATTGTTCTCGAAGCCAAGTGAAGCTAAGAGAAATTAAATATTAGAAAGGAACAACAAACATATATTATCATTTCACCACCTATATTGTAAAAATATCTTATTAAAATTCACATTTCACCACCTATATTGTATGAACCACCTATATTATTCGGGTGATTGGCAATGGAAAACCTTACACGACTTAATCGAATGGAGATGGAGAAAACCACGAGAGGATTTTGTAGAGGCCCTAATGTGGAGGTCTCGGATTTAACGATACATTTGTAGGTGCCACGGAGTTTGAGAAATCACCCATTGAATATATGGCATGTTTGAGCCTTAGGGCTCTTAAGGGACTACACCCGGATGAGGTAGCCCAAAAGCACAGGGGAGTGTAGGGAACCAAAACGAAGACTCCACTAGTGTTCACCAAGCCACCCCAATGTTTTAGCGTAGTTGGTTTGGTCCCACGAGCTTTCGTTATCAAAATACAACATCTAGTAGCCTTACTTTGAATCGGACTACACTATTTTGTGCCTTTACAAACAATAGGACAACGAGAGAACCGAATGGAGATGGATAAAAAAATGATAGGATTTCAGAGGGCCCCGACATGGAGGTCTCAAATTTGACGAGACATCTCTAGGTGCCACGAGTTCGAGAAATCACCCATCGAAGATATGGCATGTTTGAGCCTCAGGGCTCTTAAGGGACTATGCTCTGCACGAGGTAGCCCAGAAAGCACGAGGAGCATAGGGAATAAAAAAATCCTCCACTAGCATTCACCTGGCCACCCCGATGTGTTAGCATAGTTGGTTCGGTCCCATGAACTATCATTTGCAAAATACAACCTCTAACACCCTTACACTAATATAGACTAAACTATTTCAAGCATTTGAAAACAATAGCACAACAAGAGAACTAGATGGATATGGATTACAAAAAGGAGAGGATTTGATAGAGGATTTAACATGGAGGTCTCGGATCGACGAGATGTCTCTAGGTGCCACAGAGTCCAAGAAATCACCCATCGAAGATATAACATGCTTTGGCCTCAGGGCTCTTAAGGGACTACACCGAACAAGGTAGCCCAAAAGCACGAGGAGTGTAGGGAATAAAAGAATCCTCCACTAGCATTCACCTAGCCACCCCGACGTGTTGGCGTAGTTGGTTTGGTCCCATGAGCTATCGTTTGTAAAAATACATGCCTCTAACACCCTTACATTGATCCAGCACTATTTTGAGTATTTGAAAACAATAGACAAAAAAGAGAACCAGATGGATATGGATAAAAAAGGAGAGGCTTTTGTAGAGGCATTTAACATAGATTTCTCAAATTTGTGAAACGTCTCTAGGTGCCACGGAGTCCTAGAAATCACTGTCAAAGATATAGTGTGCTTTGGCCTCGGGGCTCTTAAGGGACTACGCTCGAACGAGGTAGAATGAAAGCTGGCATGGAGCATAGGGAACCAAAATGAAGCCTAAAATAGCATTCAAATGGCCACCTCGATGTGTTGGCGTAATTGGTTTTGTCCCATGAGCTTTTGTTTGCAAACTACAACGTCGATAACCCTACACCGACTCATTCGCACTATTTCACTCATTTGCAAACAATAAGACAACGAGAGAACTAAATGGAGATGGATAAAACCATGAGATTATTTTATAGAGGGCTTCAACATGGAGGTTTTAAATCTAACGAGACGTCTCTAGGTGCCATGGAGTCCGAGAAATCACCCGTCAAAGATATAACATGTTTTGGCCTCAGGGCTCTTAAGGGACTACGCCGGATGAGGTAGCCCGAAAGCACGAGGAGTGTAGGGAACCAAAATTAAGCCTCCAATAGAATTCAAATGGACACCTCGATGTGTTGGCATAGTTTTTGGTCCCACGAGCTTCTTTTTGCAAACTAAACTACGGCTGACAACCCTACACCGACTCAAACTCAGATTTCATACCTTTGCAAACAATAGGACAACAAGAGAACCAAATGGAGATGGAGAAAACTATGATATGATTTTGAATAGGGCCTTGATGTGGAGGTATTGGATCTAAAAATATGTCTCTAGGTGCCATGGAGTCTGAGAAATCACCTGTCGAAGATATAACGTGTTTTGGCCTCAGGGCTCTTAAGGGACTACACCGAGGGACGAGGTAGCCGAAAGTAGGAGGGGCGTATGGAACAAAAATGAAGCCTCCACTAGCATTCACCTAGCCAACCTAACATTTTTTTTCATATTTGGTTGGGTCCCACGAGCTTCCGTTTGTAAACTACGGCGTCTGGTAGCCCCTACTGCTCGACTAAGACTCCGGTATTTCACGCGTTTGTAAACAATAGGACAATGAGAGAACCGAATGGAGATGGAGAAAACCACGAGAGGATTTCATAGAGGGCCCCAACATGGAGGTCTTAGATATGATGAGACATCATAGGTACCATGGAGTTTGAAAGATCACCCATCGAAGATATGGTGTGTTTGGGCCTTAGGCCTCTTAAGGGACTACACCTGGATGAGGTAGCCCGAAAGAACAAGGAATGTAGGGAACAAAAAAATCCTCCATAGCATTCACTGGCCACCCAGATCTGTTGGTGTAGTTGGTTCGGTCCCACAAGCTACCATTTGCAAACTACAGACCTCTAGTAGCCTTCTTACACCGACTTAGACTCCAATATTTCATGCCTTTGCAAACAATAGGACAACGAGAGAATTGAATGGAGATGTAGAAAACCGCAAGAGGATTTCGTAGAGGGACCAACATGGATGTCTCGGATCGATGAGATGTCTATAGGTGCCATGGACTCGATAAATCACTCGTCAAAGATATGGCATGTTTAGGCCTCGGGGATTTTAAGGGACTACGCCCGAGGCACGAGGTAGCCCGAAAGCACGGGAAGCATAAGGAACCAAATCAAAGCCTTCAATAGCATTCACTGGCCACCCCGAGCGTGTTAGCATAGTTGGTTCGGTCCCATGAGCTTCCGTTTGCAAACTACGGTGTCTACCAGCCCTACACCGACTCAAACTCTAGTATTTCGTGCCTTTACAAACAATAGGATAGAGAGAACTGAATAGAGATGGAGAAAACCGTGAGAGGATTTCTTAGAGGGCCCCGATGTGGAGGTCTCGCATTTGACGAGATGTCTCACAAGTACGGACAGAGTTTGAGAAATCACTTGTTGAAGATATAGCGTGTTTTGGCCTCGAGCTCTTAAGGGACATAATGACATCTTCACCTAATTGTTTTTCTTCACAATGTTCATTGTCATATAAATTTAAAGACTGAAACTTTATATGGCCTTGACTTCTTTTTGGGCACAAACAACCTTTTGTAATGTCCAAAAAAATTTCAGGCTCTTAATTATTTGTTTGATTGAAGATATTCATTCTTTCAAAATGAAGCAGTTGGAACATTGGTGGTCTCCCAACAAAACTAAGTTCATAATCTACATAGTTACATCTGTGTCAAAATCATTGAACATTGGTGGTTTCCTCCACCCTTGCTTTGGGCTACCTCGTGCAGGCGTAGTCCCTTAAGATCCCTAAGGTCAAAACACATCATATCTTGACGGGTGATTTCTCGAACTCTGTGGCACCTAGAGACATCTCAGCAGATCTGAGGCCTCCACGTCGGGACGCTCTACGAAATATTATCACGGTTTTAAGCATATCCATTTGGTTCTCTCGTTGTCCTATTGTTTGTAAAGGCATGAAATAGTATAGTACGAGTTAGTGTAAGGTCTGCTTTAGATGTTATATTTTGCAAATGGAAGCTCATGGGACCAAACCAACTATGCCAACACATCGAGGTGGCACTGGTGAGCGCTAGTGGATTCTTCATTTTGGTTCCCTACACTCCCCATGCTTCAAAGTTACCTCGTGCTCGGGCATAGCCCTTAAGAGCCTTGAGGCCCAAACAAGCAATATAGTCGACGGGTGATTTCTCAGACTCTATGACACCTAGAGATGTCTCATCAGATCCAAGACCTCCCGTGGTGGGGCCCTCTAAAAATTACTCTCGTGGTTTTCTCCATCTCCATTCAGTTCTCTCGGTATCCCATTGTTTGCAAAGGCACGAAATCTTTGGAGTGCGAGTCGGTGTAGAGGGCTGCTTGGGGATGTTATAGTTTACAAAGCAGAAGTTTGTGGGACCGAACCAACTACACCAACATGTTGAGGTGGTTAGGTGAATTCTAGTGGAGGCTTCGTTTTGTTCCCTACGCTCCCTTGGCTTTCAGCCTACCTCGTCGGCGTAGTCCCTTAAGAGCCTTGACACCAAAACATGTTATATCTTCGATGGGTGATTTCTCAGACTTAGTGGCACCTAGAGACATCTCGTCATATATGAAACCTCCACGTTATGGCCCTCATGATATCCTATCACATTTTTATCCATCTCCAATCAGTTCTCTTGTTGTCCTATTGTTTGCAAAGGTGTGAAATAGTGTAGTCTAAGTAAGTGTAAGGGCTGCTATATTCGTATTTTGCAAACGAAGCTCGTGGGACCGAACAAACTACTCCAACACATCAAGGTGGCACGGTGAATGCTAGTGGAGTCTTATTTTTGGTTCCCTATGCTCCCCGTGCTTTCAGGCTACCTCGTCCGGGCGTAGTCCCTTAAGAGCCTTGAGGCCCAAACATGCCATATCTTTGATGGGTGATTTCTCAAACTTCATGACACCTAGAGACATCTCGTCGAGATCCAAAACCTCCATGTTGGGTCCGTCTATGAAATCCTCTCATAGGTTTCTCCATCTCTATTCAGTTCTCTCACTATTCTATTGTTTGTAAAGGCACGAAATAATGTAGTCCGAGTCGGTGTAGGGATATCGGACATTGTAGTTTGAAAACGGAAGCTAGTGGGACCAAACAAACTATGCCAACATGTTGGGGTGGCCGGGTGAATGCTAGTGGAGGCTTCATTTTTGTTCCCTACATTCCCCATCCTTTCGGGCTACCTCGTCAGGCGTAGTCCCTTAAGAGCCTTGAGGCCAAACCATGCTATATCTTTGTGGGTGATTTCTTGAAATCTGTGGAACCTAGAGATGTCTCATTAGATCCAAAACCTCTATGTTGAAGTCCTCTATGAAATCCTCTCACGGTTTTATCCATATCCATCTAGTTCTCTTGTTGTCATATTGTTTGCAAAGCAGCGAAATAGTGTAATTTGAGTCAATGTAAGGCTGCTAGAGGCTATATTTTGCATACGGTAGCTTATGGGACCGAACCAATTACGCTAACACATTGTGGTGGCCAAGTGACACTAGTGGAGGATTTTTTTGGTTCCCTACGCTCCTGTGCTTTCGGGTTACCTCGTCGGCCATAGTCCCTTAAGAGCCCTGAGGCCCAAACACGCCATATCTTCGACAAGTGATTTCTCAAACTCCGCGGCACCTAGAGACGTCTCATCAGATCCGAGACCTCCATGTTGAAGCCCTCTACAAAATCATCTTGCAGTTTTCTCCATCTTTATTTGGTTCTCGTGTTATCTTATTGTTTGCAAACTTGCAAAATAGTGCGGTGTGAGTAAGTGTAAAAGGCTGCTTTAGATGCTTTATTTTTCAAACGGTAGCTTATGGGACCGAACCAACTATGCTAACACATTGGAGTGGCTAGGTGAATGCTAGTGGAGGAATTTTTTTGGTTCCCTACACTCCCCATGCTTTCCAAGCTACCTCGTTTGGGCCTAGTCCCTTAAGAGCCTCGAAGCCAAAACATGCTATATCTTCGACGAGGATTTATCAGATTCGCGGCACCTAGAGATGTCTTGTCAGATACGAGACCTCCATGTCGAGGCCCTATACGAAATCCTATCATGGTTTTATCCATCTCTATTTTTTCTCTCAACTGTCTTATTTTTTGCAAAGGCGCAAAATACTAGAATGCGAGTCGGTGTAGGGTCTTAAATGATGTAGTTTGCAAATGGAAGCTCATGGGACCGAACCAAATACACCAATATGTCAAGTGGCCGGTGAAAGCTAGTGGAGTCTTCATTTTGGTTCTCTACACTCCACTTGCTTTCGGGTTACCTCATCAAGGTGTAGTCCCTTAAGAGCCTTGAATGACTAGATTGGATTAAGAATGAATTTGATAGGGGTTTGTCTAAGAAACACGAGAGTTATCGGTTGCCTAGTAAATCTTTCTTGTTTAGTTTTGGATGGGAGTCAGCTAGCGCACGACTTAGTGACATTCCATTCATTGATAATTTATGCTATAATAAACCCATCGATGCTTTCAAAAGTGCCTTCAAAGGATAGGGGTAGTCATCAAGCCTAGTGAAGGGTGTGATGTGATTTCAAATAACTTGAAATGCCTATAGATTTAAAGGTAATAACACGAATTGGATAGGATTAGACAATCAAGAATCATTGAGTGTCCGAATCGAATGTCATTGCATTTGGAGACATTATCAAGCATTGGAGTAATGTATATGGAGAGACATTCTCAAAATATCAACAGAGATGAAAGTCATCAAATTTTGACGACTCTCGGGTGTTTTAACATGGGAGTAATGTAGGGGTTGAAGTTCCCTACATACACATAAGATCGAGAAAATCTAACATCGAATTAGTGAAAATAGAACTAAATACATGTATGTACATAATGACAATATTTTAACTAATTTTATCAATATAGAACTGTTGTTTTTACCCCACCACGCTTGTGAATCAAATGAATAGGGTTGTTACCTATCGTAGGCAACACTTGCATATACATGATGAAGGACATTATTAACATAATTTAATAATTCTACAATGAAAGACATTACTAACATGTAATTTAACATAATATGAATTACACGAGAAATTTAACAAAATTTACGTGTTGTTTGAATACCTTAGTGAGTTACTGCGCAGATGAAATCGCAGTAGAAACACCTTTATCTACTTGTCACAGAGATGGTGGGGTGTCTAGTGAAGTCAACATCTTTATCAAACATGTATATCACGTGAGTTAGATGGACATACAAGAACATACATATATTTGACTTCAAAACTAATACACACACACACACACACACACACACATATACACATACACACACATGTATGTGAAAATTTTACATAATTAACATTTTAAATTACCTCTGTGAATGTATGTGTATGCATGGTGCTCACCGCTTTGTGGTTGGGATGAAGATGTGCCTCCGTGTGTTGTAATATTAATGCATATACATGTACAAATACAATTATTTCAAAAATTTAACATATAGAAGTAAATCAAGTACTCAAAATTTTTGTAACACACATAACAAAACATAACAAATTTACTGCGAAGGTGACACCGATGAATGTAATCCAAATGTCTCACTCAAAAGGAAATCGACATAGTGACATTATTGTGTACACCTCTAGCACTAGGTGCACCAAAATCGTACGTATGAAAGTATCATCCTCCTCGGGCCCCAAACATATGCTACCACATGACAAGAAAACATGTGGCCTCATGCTTTAGTACTCCCTGAGCGAATACTCTGTGTACCTCTGCGAGCATCGCCTCAGAAATCTCCCTCGTATGTCGAACAAGGGTTACGAGATAGCCCCTAAAGAGCGTGGAGTGTATCAATCTCTAGTATCTCCTTCACTACTTGAGGATAATCTCGGGGTGAGGGGGTTACGTGTGGGGAATCTACCATCTTGAATAGGTGCACGTTGTGCACTTGGTCGATCTTGTGCGAGATCCTTTTCCTCGGCTCACGGAAATCTCGAAATCAAAATAATTTGGGATCTCATTGAGGATAATCTCGCAATAGAGTTTCCTCAGAAAGTATAGTGGTGCCTTGTTGTTATTACAAGGTGGAAAATCAAACACCATCCACCATCAGTCCTAAAAATTATTTTTAATCAAATTATTATTGTAGAATGGACGGAAACCATTTACATGACAACGGAACAAGAAAATTAGTGTGGGGTCCATGAATAAGGCGCATATGAGGTCTTTTGATTTTTTTTTTTCTTTACATCCACATATGAAAATTTGTTGGAATAATAAACCCTCTGACCCTCTCTGTAAGTTGTCTAATGATCAATTTTCCCTATTGCCACATCAATTTGAACAAGTAATTCCTCAATGTGTTTGCAAGAGAGGTGCGGTGGGGGTTTGTATATTGTGAATCCATCATTGTTTTGATTAAATCCTCAATTTCAATTTTGTTTTCAACTATGTGGGCTGCTTAAATATTCTTGACTACCCGGGGATGTTGAGCAATTCTCAACCTCTAAGCGTACCAATAAAAATATGTATTCAATTCAAATTTTAATCTATAATTATCATATTTCAATGCAATTTTGAGAAAATAATTGTGCTTGCCTCTTCCTGTGGTGCCATCGTCAATTCGGATCTTCTCGTTGATCCTTTGAGCTTGAGATCCAGCTGAATGAAAAAATGTGAGGGCATGGTTAAGCTCTGAAACTCGCGTTTAAGGGAGATAAAATGATAGAGGCTCGGGCCTCTTTTTTTGTCTTTATAGTAGGCATACCACGTACGTTAAAATGCGTACGTGTTATATAACACGTATGCATTATGCTTCGATAAATCCCAAACCTAACAATTGAAAACACGATCATGTTATAATAGAATGCGTACGCATTTTTTTTTTCAGATTTTTGTCCACTTTTTGGCCCCCCAACTTCATGCACTTACCCTCCAGGTTAAGAAATGTCTTATAAAATTTAATTCTTGGTCACATTATATTTTCTAGCATGAAGGTCCAAGAAACAAGATATTTAATAAATATGGAAAAGACTTTTTTCATAAAAGTGACATATTTAATAAATATGGAAAAAACTTTTTCCATAACTTTAGTCTTTAAAGTGATGCATTTAAATTTTATTATTTAGATTTTTTAGACTTGTTTATATTTCATCACATATATGAGGAGACACGTTGGAATAAAAAGAAACAAACTACATATATAAAATATAAGAAATCATATTTTAGAAATTTGGAAGTGACATATTTCGGTTGTCATGTATAGTCAAAAGCTACTAAGCTTTATGAAAGGGCACTTTCCTCCAAAATATCTTAAACCGACCATCATTGCATTAAGTGATCAAATTTGAAGGGCTCCACATACTTTAATTTGACCGGATAGGTTAAGCTTTACCCTTCGTAAATGAGATATTAGAAAACACATTACCCTACATTAGAAAAAAATGAAAATGTTAATTTTATTTCAATATATAACATCTAAAAATAATTTTGAAAACACTATATATATATAATATTTTACGGTGTTTCCCACCAAAATCCTGCCATTAATATTTTACGTGTAGTGGTGTCACTTGCATAATGTCCACCTACACTTCCTCTGTGTGCTTCCTCTATGATGGCGGGGCACTCATGCTCTAGTACACACCTGCGTAAAACTTCATCATGCCCTAATTTGTATAAGTCCCCACTAATCAACATGTAGGGCATGATGCGTATGGCTAGTTGCTTCTTCTCTAATGTCTTCATCCCTTTCGGTGCCACACCTTCCTTTAGAAATACTACAATTTCCTCCAAATCCGAGGGCACGCGCCGTAACCTAAAAAAAGTTGTGCGTCGGCATTGTCTCTTCAATGCTCTACGCATCCTCCCTTGAATCAATCCTTGAAAAATGATTAGGTCCACAATTACTCTTTCCAGGATTCACAACTACCGTGAACTCAAAATCTTGAAATAACAACACCCACCGACATATGCGCCCTTGTAGAATGGGCTTGTTCACCAAGTACTTTAACGCCATGTGGTCGGTGTAAAATACAAAGGAGTTTCAATAGATACTGTCTAAACTTGTGAAGTGCGCGAGATAATTGGCAATGCTTCACGCTCGGTTGTAGTATAGTGCTGCTCTGCTGGTGTCAACTTCTTGCTTGCAAAGCATAGGGGATGATCAACAATTCCCTCACCAAAGGCTATGCACTACCCCAATGGTCATTTTGGAGGAATCTACATGAACATGGAAGGGCTTATCCCAAGAGGGAAAATGTAATATAGGCGCGGTGACAAGCCTATCCTTTAATGTGTCAAACACCTTCTGTTGCACCTTTCCCCAATGGAAGGCACTTTTATGTCTAAGAAATTATTCTAAAGGTGCGATGATCTTGGCATACCCCTTGATGAACTTTCGATAGTAGCCCACGTGTCCAAGAAACCCGCGCATTGTGCTTTGGCTAGTAGGCTCCCCCAATCCCACAATCACTGCAACCTTGGCAGGATCTACTAGCAAGCCCTCCTTACATATGATATGCCCCAATAACGTTCCAAAGGGGGTAGCAAAGACACACTTCTTAATGTTGAGGGATATCCTCAACTGCCGAAACCTCTCAAACATCAACCTCAAATTATCACAATGGTATTTTACTAGCCCATACACCATCCAATCATCCTAGATAGACCTGAAGAAATTTGTGGATGAAGTCCTGGAACGCCTATACCACTATGCGTGAGAAAACAATAGGCACATTCTTCAACCCAAAGGGCATGACCGTGTATGCAAAACTTCCCCATTCAGTGGCAAAATTTGTCTTCTCTTGGTCTTCCTTTGTAATTCGAACTTGGTGGTACCCCGAAAATCCATCCATAAAGGAATAGATTTCACACCCAACGAATCCCTCCAAAATTTCTTCAGTGAAGGGGGTTGGAAAATGATCGACAACACAAACCGAGTTCAACTTACTATAATCCATGTAGATCCTAATCCTCCCATCCTTCTTGATGTTGATTACCATTGGACTTTTCCATTTTGATTCTTCAATAGCTTCAATGATCCTAAATACTATCATTTTTTCTATCTCTTCCTTTACCTTCATGCAAAAATTGGGATTCATCTAGTAGGGTCTCTTCCTAACCAGGTGCACACCATCCTTCAACTTTATCCTCATTTCCCCCAAGGAATGGTGGATGCCTTTAAGCTCATGGTACCCACGTAGAAATAAATCCTCAAACTCACATAAAAGATCAATGATCTTAGAGACATCCTTCTCTAACCGGTGATATCAATGATAGATTCCTTAGGTTCCTCTCCTGAGCTAATGTTAACCTTTTTAGTTTTTAAAGGTTCATGGTAGGCACTGCGCATGCAGTATCAACACTATCCACTACCTCATGACGTCCCTACAGAATGGTTAACATCCAAGCTTTCTGCTTCCTCCCCATCAATCACATATACAAGCTTTCCTTTCTCCTTTTTCACACATGCACGCTCAAACTGATCCTCCTCTGTTTCCTCTTCTTCAAAGTGCTCCCCAAACCTAGTTCACCAAGCAAGTCCAGTAGCCTATCTTCTGCCATGGCACTATCCCCCATGGTAAGGCACTTGAAAACCTACAATGCCTTATTAACTGATGGTTTGGTACTTTGATACTTGAATGTTTGAACTAAGTCACCTGCTAGTTCTTGGTAATTCCCTGTCTGACAACATGTCTCAGAATGTATGTACCATGCGCGCACAACCCTACAGTGTAGAATATAATTTGTGCACCCAGAGGGATGGTGGCAAATCTTCTGCACCTTCCTCCAGGTTATCTCACATTCTTGGACGTGGAAAGAGGTGGGCTCCTTACCATGGTAGTCCTTGATGGAGGTGGGTGCACCGCTTACAGAGAAACGAATAGAGAAGGAAATACTCACTTCATGCCATTCAAGAGATTATCCCAATGTGTTCTAACAAAGACACAACAATTCCTAGTAGGATGTAACTTAATATCCCCCTTCTTTCATTTTTCTCCTTCCATTGAGCTTCCATTTTCTACAAAAAGACCTCAGGGGAGGCTCCTCTTGAGTACTTAGGTAGCTCTTTTCCTCCTAGGCACCTGATTGTGCACACCTTTGTCACCTTTTTCACCGATCCTCTTAAATGTCATCCGATCAATTCGTAGGTCCCATGCGCCCAATTATCACATGCTAGACTAGTGGTGTCACTTACCGACTAAGCATCTTCAAACTGGATAACTCCATCGGTAGGATGGATTATCTCTGGATCCTTGATTGAGCACACATATATTCTATCTAAGACCTCTTCTCCCAAGGGTTTAGTATAGGGTGTTGACTTCCCATCAGCCAGGGGTATGATGACTTGTTCCTCCTCATTTTCAAAGCTAATGTACCCTTTATTGAACCAAAGATCCGCATTGTTCTTGTAACACCATGGGCGCCCAAGTAGTGCTGGGAAATTGTCTTCCTTGGTGAGTGCAAGACTTTGAAGTCCCCAGTAAACTTAGCTCCTGAATGGATATATACGCATCCTTTAAGACACCAATGGGAATTGCCCTTTGTTTTTTTTCATATACAACACATTTGAAGATGGTTGTAATGCAGGCCTTCCCATCTGATGCCATGCATCCAATGTGAGAACATTGACCTCCGTGCTTGTGTCAATGAGGATATTACTCGAAACCATCCATCCACCACTGCATTTAACATGATCTCCCTATCATAGTCAAGGCTATGAGGGGGAAGGTTTACATGTAAGACCTGCCTCTCATGCTCTTCTTTGGCACATGGTACCTTCTCCCTCAACCATGCTCCTAGCAAGGGAATAACATTCTCTTGCCTTAGCATTTTACATACTTCCCTGACCTCATCCAGGTCATCTCTTGGTGCCTCGACCTTCCTCCTTTTCTCTTCCCTCCTGGACTACTCCTTTAGACATTGGATTTCTCCTTGTAAACTTCAAATGACATCCATGGTATCTTGATATACCTCCTTCTGATGAGTAGGATCGGGTACTTTCCATGCACCACTTCTTCTCTTAAAACTAGAGTCCTCTACCTTGGTATTTCCTTTACGTGTGCGACCTCTACTCTTGTTGTTACTAAAATAGGTTCTAAGCCTACATCACGTGTTACCCATGGCATCCATTGTGTGTCTATCTTCTTAATGCTTACCATTACAGTGCCCTTGTCTTTCCATTTTTGTTGATTCATGTGCTCAAACAACTCAGGGCACTCCTCATACTTGTGTTTCTTCCCACACCATGAGCACTGCAATAGGTCTGGGAACTCTCGTTTGTAATGCTCTGTAGACCCACAATTAAAATAGGTTCCACATGGGAACTCACTTCTTCCTCCATAGTTACCACAACCACAGAATCCTCTGTGAAATCCCCTTCCATGCACACCTCCATCTACGTGCTCCTCATAATGGTGATCATCACCTTTAGAACTGTTGGAAATGTTGGTCTAGTGCACCCCATGATCAATGGCCTCATGGATCTGAGTCAATAAGCCTACAATCCTTAGTATCATGGGTTGTAGAGGTGCATATCTTACAGTAGCAAGACACATTCTTCTGAATTACATGCTATAACAAGGGGCATCTACTTACATCATGGTCCCCATGAAAAATCTATATCTCTTGTCACGGCAGCGTCTTGTCCTTTGGGGAAACTATCTTGACAAGCCCCTCTACTTCACAATCTATACACCATAAACCACCGAGAGTCTCATGGGCTGAGTTTGCAAATAACGTTTCCATTGCTTAGCCATAACAACAATCAACGAGCCTCAAAAATGGGCTAATACCAGTATTGACACTTCCAATGAGCCTCGGCACGAGAGCGACTTCAACGCCTCACGTTCATCTATGAAAGTTTTATGAGATAAGGCCCTTCTAAAAGGTGTGATCAACCCTCCAAAAACCATTGAGCATGTTGTGAAGGGTGAATATCATATGATAACTTAGACAAGAGAGTTTTAAAGTGCACATCATACTCCTGCACACTCTCACCATTCCCTATTGAATATCCTTCAAGGCGATGCTCTTCTATTCAAACTCAAGGATGTGGAATTCTACCAAGAAGGCATTATTTAAAGTAGTATAATCCACCACCATTTGATGAGGGTCATATTTCCTATACCAGCTATGCACGTGCCCCTACAACATCATTGCAAATTGACTAGCCTTCCACTCTCGGGGTTGTGATCCCCTTTGTGCGCCATAGCAGCTCACACTTGTGAACATGTTCTGTAGCATCTTCAATACCTTTGTAATCTGGAAAATGTAAAGACATCTCAAAGAAGACTTGAGGGGGTGGTTGGGGCCCTTGTCCTCTGAGCCAAAGCCTTGGTTCCCTCCAGTGTTTCCTCCCACCAGATCTACCAGGCCTTGTGCCTCCTGAGACACCAGATCCACCAGAACCACTAGGTCATGTTCCTCTAACCCACTAGATCCACTAGATCCACCAGGTCTTGTTCCTCCTAACCCCAGAACCACTAGGTCCTGTAGTGGTTGTGCCAAGTGTCCCCAAGGTTCCACTGAAGCGCATGCCGATAGTCTGTGATAATGCCCCACTACCACTAATGTACCTTGTGCCACTCCCAGACACGAGACCGAAGGATTGTGTACTTTCTCCTTGTCTAAAGATTCCTTTGAATATTGGAATATGCATAGCCATAGAAGTGGGAACTGAAAAATTGTATCTCCTAGGCGCAGATCTGTCACTTCCACTGATATCAACTGGGTCAATGATACTCCCTTGATCTAGAAAACCAAGCACTAGGGTTTGGTCACTAGGTGGGTTCAGATACATGCCAATGACTCTTCTCTCTCTACGTAATGAACTCTCATAAAAATCCGAAGGGGTCTCTCTTACACGCTTGCCAAGATGGGTAACACAGACTACTTAGGTTCCACATCCTCCACATGAACCTCAACTCCTTCTCGCAACGTCTGCCTCTATAGATCCATCACACTTGTAACCTCACGTTGTCTAGAAATCTCCCTTTCATGCGCTTCACTATACTTGAGTCGTCTCTCCTCCCTTTCTTTCTCCGTCGTAATATCTACCATCTTCCTCCACCCTAGCTTCCTCACCCAAGTGCTCAGAACGGTTTAGCCGGCCATTGGAAATGCCTCTAAACTCAAAGTAATAATCAAGATCTTCATTTCTAGAGGGATAACATGTAGAAATGATCCTCTAGGCTCCTATAGAAATTCAAACTCAAAACTTCCAAACAAGAATATGTAGAAATAGCGTACTCCATAGTGTAGCTAGCCAACACACCTTTCCACCAATGATCCACAACATGAGTCCACGTTAGATCTGCATCCTATAGCCTATGGTATTATTCTTGGGTCCACGCGTGTGATCTATAATACCAATTTGATCTAGATGCATATGTTGAGATCCATTCATATAGTTCTACTGGGAAGCAACAGAAAAATGTTTCATATAAATCATGGTAGAGGTTCTCTTCTACCCACCTACGTGCATCAAACTCAGGTCCAGTGCTGAATCTCTGAGAAAATTCATCCTTTGTGCTCTTGAACCATGATTCAACACTTTCTAAAGTTAAATGTTCTGTCATTACTCATTACCCAGATCATGATGTATGTCATTTCCCACTACAACTTTGAAAAGAGGTCCCAGCAACGGAACCAAGATGTAGTCATTTTTACCCCCATCACAAAGGAAAGAAATCCCATGCGCGCGACCTATCACCCAGTGGGACCTCTCACCCGAGGCATGCACGGGTGCCGAGTCTCTCTTTTATGTGATTTTAGTGGGAAACATCATCTATGATTTGAGTTTAAGAGATTTGAAAGGAAATAAGACATACAAGCACCATAGAGCTCAGAATGACTTCTAGATCCTTGTAGTCATTCCAGGACATAAAGAGCTTAACAAATATATATATAATTTACACCAAAATAGAAAGGAAGTCATACAAGCATTCCTACTTAGTTCATAAACATAAATGAAAAATAACTATGAAGAAGGATGTATGCATCAGAACCATTAATGCTCATATTCATATAAACTGGTAACCTCATTACATTCATTAGATCCGTTACTGAGAATGTCACAGAAAGGCAGATTGTAGTCATGCATTATAACTGGATTCATATAACTAGGCCCTCAAAAGAATAGTTATACTTCCTAACCCTTGATACATCCTTTCCTACCCTTATTTTCCTAAGCTAACAAAGTCCTTGCAGTATTTCTGCAAAGATCCACCCTCTATCTATGTCTCTATTTTTTACTTCTACAGGAACTTGTATATATAGCCTTTTTGAACTGCCAACTCATTCTTCTGCGGTCCCAGATCATCGTCGCCAAGTGTTTAAATGTTTAAATGTGGTCCTCCATGAGCGCATTCTCCTCCAGTGCCTGAGCTCGTCACTCCTTGCCATGATGTCCTTCTATAAGCTTCTAGCGCCATTGCATATTACTTCTAGGCCAACCTGTCTCTTAGATGGCACCTTATCCACTTCCCATGTGTAGTCGGGTCATGCTTTTCTCGTATCCTTCCTAAAATTCCCAATATGGCTAAGTCTTAAAACCTTGGCTCTGTCTGCATGCACGTAATGGGTTTCCTTAAACCCTTCGCTGCGTGCCTTCTCCTCGCGCCTTTCTTCAACTACACCTTGTGCACCTATGCGTCTTTTTCACTTAGCTAATATTTAGGGGCCCAACAGTGAACAATGGTACATGTTGTATTATGTGTGTGTACTTTTACGTGATTTGGATTGTTCTTGTTTATAATTCCACTACTGTAGATTTTTTGAGGATTGTTAGATCCATATTTGCATGTTTTGGATTTTATATTCTATAGTTGCAAATTTTTCTGCATACACCCATCCCCAACAAGTTGTATCGAAGCTTGGTTATTTCAAAGCAAGGATTTTTCTTTATCATTTTGTTAGTGGTTATTACTCACATGTATGAGAGTAGAGTTGTTTTTTCCTAATGTGTAAATTGTAGGAAGATATTAAATCTCAAGTGGGAGCTGGAAGAGTAAGGTTGCTTGAAACACGGTGACCGACATTGGTTAAGTGGCAACTAATGTCGGCGGGGTGACCATGGTCGGTTACTGAGGTGACCATGGTGATTCTTCGGACAACAACCCGATTTTAAACGAGAAAAATCACAAATCAAGAAGAAAGCGAGAGATGCATAGAATGTATCTTATTTGCTAATGTGTCCCTAGTTCTTAGAGGCACAAGCATGTTGGTCAAATTATAGATCTAGTTATAGAGGTATGGTTTTATCTTGGCTTTACATTGTATGTTTTGGTTGCACATGCATGGTTTTGGATTGTAGATTTAGACAGCATCATTTGTAAATATAGTAGAAAAGGAGCAGGTATGCATCCTTGGTGTAGTCATATGCACGAGGCTTTGGTAGAGAGGCAGTAGCACAAAACGAAGATGGGGCTTCCATCAGAGAATCATGTACTTCAGTTCATTTGAAGATGTGGTTGATTATCTTGGTGGTGATAAGGTTATGTATTTCATCTTGATGTAATTTATTGCATGATTTATTGTTGTAGTGGTTTACAATGATTTTTGTGCTTCTTGAAATGACTAGCTCATCTCAACTATCAGCTTCGGTCGAAGTAGACACCTGGTGTGGTGTTCTATGCCAAATTATGTGGAGTTGGGTTCATTCTAATAACATCCACATTGGTATGAGAACTAAGGATGGTCATAGAGGAACTGGTATTGGTTAGCTAACTATGGTCTGGTTAGGGGATGACTGTGGTCGGTCTCTGTGGAAAATTATCTATATAGGGTTTTTTGCAGTAGGAGAGGGTAGATGGGTTTTTGTCCTAATTTGGAAGATCACGTTTTGCATAGAGTGTACACGGTAGAAACAATGTAGATCACTTACTTCATGCTTTAGATCACAAAACAGGATGGAGTTGGCTTGGTTAATCCATTGAGACTTTGAGTCAGGTATCTCTATATGATTCATGTTTTATTTCTTTCATTTGGAGTAATCTGATATTATGTTTTGATAGTGTGCATGATTTACACCATGGTTTTGGTGTTGTTTGAATTTTATTTCTGGTTGGGTGGAATATTGAGGAAAAGGGTTTCTAGTCTAAGGATGATATCCTCAATGAAAAATCATGATTAGACACGAGTTGAAGGTAAAGAGAGATGTTGATTACACACAAATGGAAAAAATAGTGATTCACCTACTTCACAAGAAGTCCAAACTTATGTGATGTAGAAGTATTCTTAAATAATAAAGGGAATCAATTGTATAGTTCTTTCATCTGGTTTTATTTCTCACTGACATATTAACTTTTGAGCTTGGTGTTAGAGGTAGTGCACGGGATTTTGTGTTCGGTGAGAGCAAGCCATGGTTGTTGGCATTGCGGAGTTGGATACATGATGCACATGCGAGTGAGAGGAGATTACTACTATTCAAAGTGACAAGAGGAATTTTTTTTTGGAGGGCGAGTCACGACTTTGCGGTTATTTTGAGTTTATTTCTTTGTGATGTCACTTCTAGTTTTATTTTGTGGTGCTGGATATTCTTTAGGGAAGGATGTTTTGATGGTTGATTCAACTAGTTTTATATGATAAAGCAATTTTCAGATTTTGAAGGGTGAAAAAGGATAAAATCTTCTAGTTACGAGAGACCGATGTCAATTAGGGTTAACCATGGTGGCCAAGATAGTGACCGAGGGGTCGATTAGAAAGCCGTGGTTGGTTTGGTCACGAGGTTTGACAACAATGTTTATTTACAGTTTTTAGATGGTTCCCTTATTTTGCTTTCATCTTAGTTGATTGTGAAGAGTATGTTGATGATATGTTTGTTGGTATTTGCAATTGGTATTAGTGGAATGGTTTAGCATGGATGTTTGTTATTGACATTTATGAGCATAAGATTCATATTTGGCTCTAGAGTTAGTCGATGGCGAATTAGAGATTCTAGAGAGCTTGGTGATATGGATGGATGTACATGGTGAGTTTGTATATGAGGATAAATTCAATTTTGTAAGTCTATGATGATGCCTATGTTTGATTTGCACATTGATGCCTTGAGCATGAGTAGGGATTTTGTATTTCCTCTTGATTACTATGTTACACCATGGGAGATGTTATCTACGAGATGATTGTCTTGTAAATGCTAGTATTTTATACGGGGTTGGATTTACATATTGTAGTGTTTGGATTCTTTGAGTTATGTAGGTTTTTGGATTGATCACCCACTATTGCAGGCGAGAACTCATTTAGGTTTTCTTTACCTAGGATCTTGTTTTGAGTTTACATATTCTAGTTTGACTTTTCTTGGTCAGTTACATTGGTGGTTGTATGGATACATGGATAGATGGATGGAGAAAATGGTTGGTTTTATCGTATGGCTATGGATGCGATTGAGGCTCATAATTCGGTTTGAGTGGGAGCTCTTGAAGGTATGCTAGTCATGATGGCTTGTTGTGTGAGGAGCTAGGTTGACTTAATTTTTTGATACCAACAATTGGTATGGTGTTACGATTCAGTGAGAGTTTGAGGATTGGTGTCACAAATGAGTTGTAGCTTCATGCAAGTTTAGTAAGACATGGTTTGTTATTGTCATGGTTTTAGAAGATAGTTTAATCTTCCTAATTTCATTTGAGAGAATTGTTGATATAAAGAATATATGGTCTTCATGGTCTATAGAGGATGGTGATGTACAGGTACAAGTACAAGTTCAGAAATTTATCTCCAAGTGGGAGATTGTTATGATTGTGGAGCTAAATTACTTCACAGATAGCATGATTTACACCTTGTTGGTTTACACAAGAACTAGTGCAGGTCATGGTAACCTACACCGGTCGGGTAACTATCTCGATCGTGAGTAAGCATCCTTTGGTTACTGTGCATGAAATTTTATATTTAACTCATGAGAATTTAATCTAGCTTTTATTTTAAATCTGATTTAAAGGTTGTAAATGCATAGCTAAGGTGCCCTAAGTTTTTATAAGCTTATATAAGCTAGAAAATTAGGGTTAGAAAAAAGGAACGAGGAAAGAGAAGAATTTAGCTATCCTTGGTTGAAAGAATGAAGAAGAAGAAGAAAAAGTAGATTGCATGAAGATAGGAGATTTCATGGAGAGAAGTTGAACAAAAGGAAAGTGCAGGTACACTATTGGTGAGAAGATGGTATTATCTTCTACTATATTTCCTTTGTATTATTTAGTCTCATGTAATGGCTTGCATAGTATGCAAATAACTTAGTGTTTCTTCTTGTTAGATCCATAGGTTTTTGTGAGATCTTGTTATTGCTCATTCTTGTAGATCCACATATTGTGAGATCTTGTATTATAGATCCATGAGATCATGATGTATTGTTGATCCATAGGAATCTAGTATTGTAGAGGAAGTTGTCTTCATGTTTGCACATGTTGATGCAGTGATGGAGGAGAGAATTACTTCTAGAGGTCTTGTTTGCAGATTCACAGTATAGTGAGAGCTTGGTTGCACAGTGGTAGATGCAGGGTAGCTTTAGGTATGTGAGATCTAGTGGTGTTTCAGAGGCATGGTTGTAGTGCACTCAGGTAGATCTAGTTAGAGATTTGGAGGAGACACATGTGGTGGTATGGAGGCATGGTTTAGTGTACTCAGGTAGATTTGGTTGTAGATCTGGAGGAGGAGATACTCTTGTAGAGATACATGTACTCTTGTGCAGAAGAGTTGGTTTGTAATCTCTTGTTATATTATATATATGAGATCTCTATCTTTGGTGGACATAGCCCACATTGGGTGAACCAAGGTACATGTTTTATTATGTGTGTGTATTTTTGTGTGATTTGGATTATTCTTTTTATACTTCCACTTACTGTAGATTTTATGGGGATTGTTAGATTCGTATTTGCATGTTTTGGATTCAATATTCTATAGTTGCAATTTTTTCCACATAGTCCCATCCCCAACATGAGGTAATACTATCTACAATTCCATTCCATTGACATTTCAATACAATCGGATGAACTATAAAAATAGTATTGATGACGGGTTTCGATCAAAAGCAAGTATGGTGGGAGCCTAGAAAATCCTAAACAAGACCATGATATTTTATTTTATTGTTGTTTTCAAATTATTAAACTATTGAACCTAGCGTCCACTATGCCCTTACTTTGATAAGGAAAAAATTCTTAGCATTTGCTAAGAATTTTATCCCACAAGATACGATGTGAATTATGTGTTTCAAACAATATACCTTATGGGAACTACATAAGGCTTGATCCCTCATGTACCTTAATCACTCTAAGAAATAACAACATAGGAAAAAAAAATTACCTACCTTTAATATTCTAGGACCCAAAAAAATATGGAAATTTTTTTACCTTCCTTTAATTATGTACCTTAATCTCTCTAAGAAATAACAACATATATTACTTAAAAAAAGAAAACCAAAGAGAACAACCCTAAGTTCAAGTACATATAAAGATATATGGTTTTTCCTATTCTTCCCTTTTAGCAAGAGGCCGCAAAGTTGTGGAGGATTTGTGAAAGAGGAACGGTTTGAAGGGTTGAGGAAAAATGCCACCAAAGTTGAACCCATCTCAGGTTGTGGAGGTGTTTGTCCATGTGACAAGAGGAGAAGTTGGATCGGCCTCTTCATTAGCCCCTAAAATTGGTCCTTTAGGTCTTTCACCAAAGAAAATCGGAGAAGAAATTACAAAGGAGACTGCAAGATATTGGAAGGGATTGAGGGTTACTTGTGAAGATCACTATACAAAATCATCAGGCTAAAGTTACAATTGTTCCCAACACAGCTTTGCCTTAGTGATTAAAGCCCGAGAAAGAACCTAAACATGACGGGGAAAAAGATGAAAAACATTAAACATATTGGAAACATCATGGTGGATGATGTTATTGAAATTGTGAATATCATGAAGCCTCAAACCATAGAAAAACATCTTGTCGGAATCATGAAGGACATTTTTGTATATTTATTTCTGTTTGATGCATCATCGATGGCAAGATTCCCAGGATTTACAATCGAGATTGATGAAGGATAGGTCGAGATTCCATAGGATTGATGGGAAGGAAGCGATTTTGTTTTGGTTATGTTTTATGGATTTTTAATGTATTTGGTATTTGTTTTTTAAAAGGTTTGATTGGGGAACAATGGCGTAAATATTTATGGGTCTTTCATTTAATAAAAGGAACACACCAAATTTGGTTATAGTGGGTTTTGTTGCTTATTTCTTGTTTATGTATTTACTTGTTTAATGTACTTTGTATTCATAGCCTAAATTCCTTAATAAACTCGAGTTATTTGGTAATATTATACTATAAATATTAGTTTGGAAGAATTAAACCAAAATAAGAAATAATATCTAGTAAGATATTTATTGGCTATGGTTTGTGTAATAGTTTTTTTCACTTTACAAGACAAATCTCGCTTTCAATGAATTTGGGGCATGAGGCTTAACTCATTGACAAACATTCTCATAAGTGGTGGTGCAAAGGCTGCAACAAGGTTGGGGTTTGGCAAGTTGGAAAATGGCGAATCTGTGATGGCTATGTTGAGGGAAGGGGTTTCTGCTGGAAGTTGATGTAGAGGAGTCAACTTGGATTACATACTTTTGAGGTTTAAGGATGATGTAAGACCATATACAATTCCATTCTAGTGATATTTCACTACAATCAAATGAACTATAAACACAATATTGATGATGGGTTTTTAGTACCAAAGCAAGTATGATGGGAGCCTAGCGACCGCTAAACTAGAGCATGATCTTTTATTTTATCGCTATTTTCAAATTATTAAATTGTTGAACCTAGCGTCCACTATGCCCTTACTTTCGATAAGGAAAAAAATTCTTAGTGTTTGCTAAGAATTTTCTCCCATAAGATCTGATGTGAATTATGTGTTTCAAAAATATACCTTATGGGAACTATATAAGGCTTGATCCCTCTATATGGTATGCGGTCATTACAAACTATTGCTTTTGGGATACCTATGCTCCCCGTGCTTTCAAAGCTACCTTGTCAGGGCGTAGTCCCTTAAGATCCCGACGCCAAAACACGCTATATCTTCGACGAGTGATTTCTTAGAATATTTATCACCTAGAGACTCCGTTTGGTTCTCTTCTTTGTCCTATTGTTTGCAAACGCGTGAAATAGTGTAGTCTAAGTCAAAGTGTAAGGTGATATATTCTCGTATTTTGAAAATGAAAGCTCGTGGGACCGAACCAACTATACCAACACATTGGGGTGGCTTGGTGAACACTATTGGAGTCTTCATTTTGGTTCCCTACACTCCTCGTGCTTTGTGCTACCTTGTGCTGGGTGTAGTCCCTTAAGAGCCTTAAGGCCCAAACATGCCATATCTTCGACGGGTGATTTCTCGGTCTCCATGGCATCTAAAGATGCCTTGTCGAGATCCGAGACCTCCATGTTGGGGCCCTCTATGAAAGCCTATCATGGTTTTCTCCATATCCATTCAGTTCTCTCACTTTCCTATTAATTGGAAAGGCGTGAAATAGTGCTGTCCCTGAGTCGGTGTAGGGCTTTTTGACATTGTAGTTTGAAAACAGAAGCTCAAGAGGACCGAACCAACTACGCCAACACATCGGGGTGGCAGTGAATGCTAATGGAGGCTTCATTTTGGCTCCCTACATTCCCTATGCTTTCGGGCTACCTCGCTCTCGAGCGTAGTCCCTTAAGAGCCACGGCCAAAACACACTATATCTTTGACCGGTGTTTTTTCACGTTGTCCTATTGTTTGCAAACTCATGAATTAGTGCGGTCTAAGTCGGTGTAAGGATGTTAGATCTTTGTATTTTACAAACGGTAGCTTGTGGGACCAAAATTACTATGCCAACACGTTGGGGTGGCTAGGTGAATGCTAATGGAGGATTTTTTTGGTTCCCTATGCTCCCCATGCTTTCGAGCTACCTCGTCCAGGCGTAGTCCCTTAAGAGCCCTAAGGCCAAAACATGCTATATCTTCGATGGGTGATTTCTCAGACTCTATGGCACCTAGAGATGTCTCGTCAGATCCAAGACCTCCATGTCGAGGCCCTCTATGAAATCCTATCACGGTTTTATCCATCTCCATTCGGTTATCTCGTTGTCCTATTGTTTGCAAAGGCACGAAATATTGGAGTCTGAGTCAGTGTAGGGCTACTAAATGTTGTAGTTTGCAAACAAAAGCTCATGGGACCAAACCAACTACGCCAACATGTTAGGGTGGCCAGGTGAACGCTAGTGGAGTCTTCATTTTGGTTCCTTACACTCCTCGTGCTTTCAAGCTACCTCGTCAGGGTGTAGTCCTTAAGAGCCACTGAATGACTAGATTGGATTAAGAATGAATTTGATAGGGGTATGTCTAAGAACACATGGGAGTTATCAATTTCCTAGTAAATCATTCTTGTGTTTAGTTTTGGATGGGAGTCGGTGGCCTACGGCTTAGTGAACTTCCATTCATTGATAATTTATGCTATGATAAACCCATGGATGCTTTCAAAAGCACCTTCAAAAGGATACGAGTAGTCATCAAGCCTAGTGAAGGGTGTGATGTGATTTCCAAATAACTTGAAATGCCTATAGATTTAAAGGTAATAACACGAATTGGGACAGATTAGACACTCAAGAATCATTGAGCGTCTAAATCAGAATGTCATTGGATCTGGAGACATTCTCAAAATATCAATAGATGAAAAGCATCAAATTGTGACGACTCTCGGGTGTTATAACATGGGAGAATGCTAAGAAGCATAGAATACTATAGTAAGTGCATGATAAGTTAGGAATGAGTACAAAGAGACCATGAACAAGAAGAAGTGCAAGTAAGTTAAATACACATTTACACATTAATAAATTGAATGAATAATTACTCGATTAGGTAACTCTTTATATACATACATTATATAAATATTGATTTCCAAATTTTGATGCATATTATACACTTTGAAAATTCTAGTACATGTACATCACCAATAAATGAAAAAATAATCCATAATGTCTTAAATATTGTCAAGTGTACATCATATTAGTTTCATGCAAAAAAATCTCAGAAATGTAAGGTCTCATACAAAATTATCAAGTTCCAAATAGTATTTTAATGTGCATAATAAATACAAAAATGCCCAAATAGGTCATATACCATCAAGTTAAAACTCCATATAGGCGTACATACAATGTTATGCACATAGGTATACAAAAACAATGTCATGTAAGACATATATATATTTCCTACTCATCAAAATCTATCCCTCTCTTGGCCTTGCTGAAGAAGGCCCTCCCTTAGATGAAGATGGATATCCATGAGATGAATTTGGATCATTTGAGCCCATGCTTGAGTCCTCTTCCATTGAATACTTGCCCTAGATGAGCCTCAGTAAATGCAAACAATTTTTTTGTCAAAACTTAATTTATATATGTTTTTAACATGTATTTAAGACCATGCTAGAATGAAAGTATTTACATAAATACACAAACTTACCAAAAGTTGTCGATCACGCTGAATTTTCATCTCACGCTCGGATGATTCATCGGGAGCTCTGCAGCATCTAACAAACAGTACGAAGACAACGAGATGGAGGAGTCCGTGCCCTGAAGTCAAAATGGAGGGGGTTGAAGTTCCCTACATACACATAAGTTCCCTACATAATTAACATTGTAAATTACCTCTGTGAATGTATGTGTATGCATGGTGCTTGTCTTCTAAGGTTGGGATGAAGATGCGCCTTATACGCGCATTGTAATATCAATGCATATACATGTACAAATACAATTATTTCAAAAAATTAACATATAAAAGTAAAGCAAGTACTCCAAAAAATTTGTAACACACATAACAAAACATAATGATTTACCTGCAAGAAGGTGACGCTAATGAATGTAATCCAAATGTCTCACTCAAAAGGACATCTGACATAGTGACATTATCATGTGCACCCCTAGCACCAGGTGTACCAAAATCAGTACACATGAAAGTATCATCCTCCTCGGGCCCCAAACATATGCTACCACATGACAAGAAAAGATGTGGCCTCATGCTAGTACTCCCTGAGGGAATACTTTGTGTACCTCCATGAGCATCTGGCTCAGAAATATCCCTTGTATGTCGAACAAGGGTTGTAGATAGCCCCTGAAGCGCATGGAGTGTATCAATCTCTACTATCTCCTTCACTACTTGAGGGACAATCTCAAGGTGAGGGGGCTTTCGTGTGGGAAATATACCCTCTTTGAATATGTGCACGTTGTGCACTGGTTGATCTTGTGAAGATCCTTTTCCTCGGCCCGGAAATCTCGAAATCAAAATAATTTGGGATCTCGTTGAGGATAATCTCATAATAGAGTTTCCTCAGAAAGTATAGTGGCACCTCGTTGTTATTACAAGGTGGAAAATAAAACACCATCCACCATCGGTACCGAAAAATATTTTTAATCAAATTATTATTACACCAATGGATGGAAAGCTGTTTACATGATAATGAACAAGAAAATTAGTGTGGGGGTCCATGAATAAGGTACATATGAGGTCTTTTGAAATTTATTTTTCTTTACATCCATTTATGACAAGTTGTTGGAATAATAAACCCTACAACCCTCTCTCGTAAGTTGTCCAACGATCAATTTGCCCCATTGTCACATCAATTTGAACAAGTAATGCCTCCAACGTGTTTTGCAGAGAGGCACGGTGGGGGTTTGTAGATTGTGAATCCCTCATTATTTTGATTAAATCCTCAATTTCAATTTTGTTTTCAACTATGTGGGTTTGCTAAATCTTCTTGACTACTGAGGATATTGAGAAATTGTGGGAGTGTCGGGAGGGATGAAAGGAATAATAGGGTTTGTGTGGTTGATTCCTCAACCTCTAACTATAACAATAAAAATATGTATTCAATTCAAATTTTAATCTATAATTATCATATTTAAATGCAAATTTTAGAAAAGAATTGTGCTTACCTCTTCCTGTGGTGCCATCATCGATTGAGATCTTCCTGGCGATCCTTTGAGCTTGAGATCCAGCTGAATTAAAAATGCAAGGCACGGTTAAGCTCTAAAACTCACGTTTGAGGGAGATAAAATGATAGAGGTTTGGGCCTCTTTTTTTCTTTATAGTAGGCATAATGTGTACGCGTTATGTAACGTGTACATGTTATAATGCATACGTGTTATTCTTCAATAAATCCCAAACCTGACAATTAAAAATGTGATCACGTTATACTAGAACGCGCGTACGTTTTTCTTTTCTTGGATTTTTGTCCGCTTTTGACCCCAAACTTCGTGTACTTACCCTCCTAGTTAAGAAATGTCTTATAAAATTTAATTAAGGTCACCTTATATTTTCTCGGCATGAAGGTCAAGAAATAAGATATTTAATAAATATGTAAGACTTTTTCATAAAAGCGACATATTTAATAAACATGGAATAAAATTTTTCCATAAATTTAGTCTTTAAAGTGATGCATTTAAATTTTATTATTTAGTTTTTAGTCTTGTTTAGATTTCATCACATATATGAGGAGACACATTGGAATAAAAAAGAAACAAACTACATATATAAAATATAAGAAATCATATTTTAGAAATTTGGAAGTGACATATTTCAGTTGTCATGTATATTCAAAAGCTACTAAGCTTTATGAAAAAGGCACTTGCCTACAAAATATATTAAAATGACCATCATTGCATTCAATGATCAAATTTGAAGGGCTCCCGTATTTTAATTTGACCGGCTAGGTTAAGCTTTACCCTTTATAAATGAGATATTAGCTAACACATTTCCTATGATAGAAAAAAATGAAAATGTTAATTTTATTTCAATATATAACATCTAAAAATAATTTTGAAAACACTATATATGTGTGTGTGTGTGTACATGCATACATACATATATACATACATTCATATATATTTAGACACACACTCACACATATAAACCTGGACCCAAAATTTCAATTCCTCCCACCTAAATCCAGGAGGTTCACGTTCATGAGGGCAAGGCAAAAGTAAATCCAAGGAATTCTTCTGTGTGGCATGGGCAAAAGTGGGGTGATATGTTTTTAATTTATTGAAAAATTTAAATTAATTTAAGAAAGAAAGAATCTAATTTAGGAAAACAATAATGTAAATACTATATATATATATATAATATCTAATAAATAATAATATATGTAAATATATAATATGCTAGAGCCCATCAAATATTTCAATTACAATGTCCATGACCAAAAATAAACAAATAATTCCGGACCCAAAATTATAATTCATCCTGCCTAAATCCGAGAGGTTCACATGTGTGGGGGCAAGGAAAAAATAAATCCATGGAATTCTTCCACGTGGCATGAGAAAAATTAGGGATTTAAATTGTTTCAACGACCCACAAAAATTTTAACGACCAATTCATTAAATTCCCACACTGTCACCATGGACACGAAACTTTATTGAATCACTCATTCTACGGCCTTAGAGTCCATGGAATGCCTTTGCCTCGAGGAGGATTAGAATCTGCCATGTGGCCACCGATAAGGAGGCTAAATTTGACGTCTACAAAGTACATTAAAAGACGTAATCATTTGTAGCGATGTGGACCAAGGTGATATTAAACATCCAAAGTGATAATTGAAATTATGTTTTTGGAAGACATACTGCAACAAAAGGAAAAATAGATTCATAGAAGTTCTGAGATCGTGTAAGACTCAAATTTTTCATATTTTCAATTAAGTGTCATCCTACATTTGAATCTCGGTTCTTTAAATATTATATTTTTATAAGTGGCCTTTGTATAAGCCTTTGCTTTGAAATATTTCAATATAAGGGTTAAGAAATTAGGTGAGGGTTTACGGAATCAAAATTCCAAGCATGTCTACTTCCACAGGATCCCAAAGTAGAAGTAAAAGCCAAATCCCATACGCCAAACTAGTTAAAAGTAAAACCCCAGTAGCAGTTTTACTAATGAATATCATGATATTTATTATCCTATAATTAGCACAAAAGCTTCACAACTTAGATACATTGTCTAAGATGAAGATGATTGAAAGTTGATGTTCGGACTTATCGGAGTAAACATAAAGGTTTGGTAATATGGGGTGGATTGGGACGCATGATGCTCCACAAGGTTTTACCTTGTCTTGAATTTGTCAATATATGTGCCCAAAATTATGATGGGATAAAATAAAATTGTTGCAAAGGGAAACGAAGCAGAAATTTTGTCCATTATAGAGGTAAATCTTGGTCATGTGTTAGGTTTTAAATAAAATATTTAGGAACCGTCATCACATAAACCTAGAAAAAATTTCTAGTGATTATCATGACGTGAGTCAAAAGACGAGAGATGATTTTTTTACAAAAATTAACAGTTGATGGAACAAATTACGAAAGGGAAGGCTGCGCATGCAATTGAGATGTTTAAACCGTGGATCGGTATACCATTTCTATGCTTGTATTTTGTGTTGGCTTGATAGTGATGAGAAATTGGATGAAATCCTCGTGGAAATGGTATACTGATATCCATTTCGTTACTCTGCCATGTCAATACATATTTATTGGGTACATTGTAGAATCTATGCATAAAAATTTCAATAATCAAAGAAGGCTATGACACTAAGACCTTTAGGTTCACTACTACTTGTGCTATTTTATTCTATGGCGAGTTTACTAAATGGTTTGAAAAAAAAACTTGCAATTGAGCCCTATAATGTTGAGGTCTAGCAGAGAAAACAATGCATCCATTAATTGAGTGGACCCCCAAGATAAGTATGTATGATAATAGAAGGGACTAAAATCAATTTTGGATTATTCTTGGGCTCCAATTTATGAATAAATTACCAAAAGTACATTTCCTAGATTACCTCGTGAAATTTAAAGATTACATTCGGCTAGATCAAAAATACGAGTTAGTGATTGGTACTTCATGGAGGAATATAGTGTGCTAAGGTTTTATGGATCAAGAGTACAACCTTGCAAATTGCCAATACATGTGACAGAGATATTTTTCCTTGGAATATATACGAGAAGATGGAAAGTACGAGATAATCTCTATTTTTTTACTTAGTAAAAGAAGAGCATATTTCCTTCCTTCTTGTTCTCATGTAGAGGGTTCACATTTGAAAGAAAAACATTCTATGTGGCACATGAAATTTTAAAGTTTGAGGTTTCTCACTTTGGGTTTATGACCCATGTGAGGTGATTAAAGCAAGGGTAGTGGCAAACAAGAACTCTACTACTAAAATTCAACATGAAAGAAAACCCTTGCTAGAAAAATTGAAAAACAAGAAATCTTGGGATGAAGTACAAATAACAATGAATGAAATTGTTGTTGAGAAAGGAATTAGTTTTCAAGAGTTGTAAAAATAATTTTTAGATTGCTGAGTCTTCACAAAAAAAAGTCGGATGATTTTCAATCTATCAAATTTTATGCAAAACCTGATAAAAATTCCTCTAAAAGCATGTCAAAGGCATTACATCAAGAATTGTGAGATAGAAATTGGACAAGGTCAAAAATTGATGCCTTTTGGTCTATGAGGTAGGACCTAGGCCATCCAAAATCATGTAGAAGACTATGATTCTATTCTAGAAGATGCAGATTTCAAAAAATTGTGGAATCAAGAGCATCCTAGAGAGGCAAGTAGTGATGATGACACTTCCTCTAAGGAATTACACACTCCCCTAGCACATATAAACCAAGTCTCAATGAAGGCTTGAAACAAAGATATTATACATGAGTAGTTATTGTTGAAAAGTTGGGTTTTAGTGGTGGTGGTTTGGGTTCAATAGGACAAGGCATTTGGCTTCCACCAAGAGGTACATTCTAGAAAAAATTTGGATAGGTCAAGCCTTGGAGCTTCACCTTTGGAGAAAGGACCACTGCATACTATATAACAGATTCAAGTGTTAATCCAAGGCAATTTACTCCATAGTCAAATCCTCAGCAAATAGTTTAGCCACACGTTGAAAATCCTAGAGGAGAAGTTGGTCATGAATATGTTACTATTGCTAATGTTGGTGGTTCTAGTGATGATGGTAGTAGTCAACAAAGTGTTGGAAACTTAAAGAAGCCAATAGAGATGGTTGAAATTTCTAGGGGTATTATCCAACAAAAAGCGAGAAAAGGCAAAAGATAGAGCAAACATAAATACAATTACTCTTGGTTCAAGGTAAATATTTACGTGAATGTGGTGACACTAATAACCCTAAAAAAACTACCATTCCATAGAGAAATTCTCCCCAAACTTCAATTATTCCTTCTATATTCAAGGTGGAGCAGGTTCATTCCTACGAACATCTCAGGTTTTGATTACCTAGCTGAGTTTTCCAATAAATCAAAAAGAGATAAAAGAAACAAGAAGAAAATTCTACGGGATAATGGAACTTGAGATCCAGACACAATGAGGGTATTTCCTACATATAACCTGCATACGAGATACACTGGAATACATGTATGATGTGCCCGAAGTTGTAAAAATAGAGAATGAAATGGTTTCAAAGTGGCGACAAGGTGACCTCCCTTTAAATGGATCTTGAAATGAATCCTTCTAACCAAATTAATGTATCAAAAAGGAACAATGACGTGGTTTACACATAATTACTAAATGTAGAGAGGGAGAACAATAAGTTGAATAATAAGATTCAAAAGTTAGAGGCAAACCTAGAAAATGAGAAAGTAAAAGGAAAAGCGATGAGTTAATAGGACATGTGAGTTGGAGAGGAAGATAAAATCATCTACCTCTATGACTGTAGTTAGTGTGAATGAACATACATAGGTATAACTAAAAGAGGTGAAGAAAACATTACGGGAAACAATGAGTAATAATGATAGATTAAAAAAACATTGGGAGAATTGAAAGAGCCTATTAAGGAAGGGAAAGAAAAGGTAAAAAAATGGGAACGAATTCTAGATGATGAGAAAAAAAAATGAAATATTGCAATAGGAATTGGTGAAAGCAAAAAGGAAATACAATCTTCCAACATCAAACTATCTGGATTTCATAATAAGGCATTGATTAATATGCCGGATAATGTTTAGGGGTAAATAAACTAAAAATGATGATTTGATTAGATTGATCAAATTCATGGTGATCTACAAAGAATCATGATAAGCTCCAAAAATACGTAATAGATAGAAGAAAAGTGATGGATTTAAGAGAGGATACAACAAATAAAAATTTGGAAGCTATTTACAAATTCAATGACATGGAACCCGACATCTAAAGGAATTCGAGAATAGTTTTGATGCCTCAATTAAGGTATCATCTATCATTCGTAAGTGTGTGATGTTGAGTGAGGCATAATAATTTTAAATAAGTGTAAAAGAATGTTACATGAGCTAAGTGAAACGCATAAGTGTTCACAAAGCTTGGTTTTCAATGCCTTTTGACAAAAACACGCCAATTCATTAAAAAGAATGCATTCCAAAAGAATATGAAAGAAAAATGACTCAAGAGAAGAACCGAATTCTTGAGAAGCTAGATGAGAAAAAAATTGACTCTATTAAACCATTGATAACCTTGTCAGTAAGTTTGCATACAATAGTAGAGGAAAGCTCCACTATCAGTTATGAATTGCTAACAAAGTTACATGTTAGTCACTCTGATTTACAACAAATTACAATTCCAACAAATGAAGAGTGGAGCATGTTATAGAAGATGATATAATTTGTTAAAGTTATGGAACCGATTTCAAGTTGAAGTGGCAATTTGGTTTTGTTGTTTCTATTATTTGGGAGGAAATCATGGTCATGGATAAAAATAGTAAATTGTCTTATTAATAGACTAGAGTTATCTTTATGTTTATTGTATTAATAAACATATGATATTTAGGTTGTTTGTGGTTGAAGCAAAATTTTACAAAGAGGTGCACAAGTTATATATATATGTATATATATATATGTATATATATATATATATATATATATATATATATGGATACACTCTTTAGTGTATTTAGATCCATTTTGAAAAAAATCCATTTGTTGCAATGATAATCTTCAATTTTTTCATACAAGACATGTCTCAAGCAAGTTGAATGAGGAATAGTGTTATTTTTTAAATTTTCATTTCAGTAATGATTGAAGCAAAGCCACTTATTATATCTCAAAATTAAGCACCAAAAATATTATATGCCTAAAGTATATAACAATGCAAATGCATTTTGATTTAATATCCAACCAACCATGGTATATGATTTCTATAAAATATATCAACAACATTGTATGTGAGATATATTTCAATACTCATTAAAACATGAATTTGTAATGTTTCGATATCAAAATTGAAATGGAATCAATCTGATTACCTTTAGGAACATGTAAGTTTGGGGTGAGTGTTAATCCTTGTTTGAGATTCATAACAATGTACTAAATATTTGAATATATTAATTATTATATGAACATCTATATCATGGGATATCCACAAATGGAAGCTTCCAACTTGATGGACACGAATCATCTCTATCATTTGATTCACTAGGTATTTGAGTGACTCTCTCTTTCTTGACAATCAACTACTGCAATAGGGTCATCTGTTGTATTTGTGCCATTATTTTCATCCCCTCTCCTTTCATTAATCAAATTCCATACTACTAGATCCCTATCATAGGGAAAGTTATCCACTTTGTACCATGATGTATAAATTATCAAACAATTTTCCAAATTTTTGTCAAGATTGTTTTGCAATTTTGACTTTATAAAGGTCAATGCATTGAAAAATTATCTCATCTTCAACTGAACCCAAAATCATTGTTTGACATAGATCAGCCAATGAGAAAAACTCGGACATGGTTTTCTATAAAATAGTACTCACCCCAATTTTTTTCCATAGCCGGGTTATTGCTCCACACTCTAAGGGATTATCCAAATATTTGAATTTTTGAATCATTATAGTGGTGAATTCATGAGATTGAGCAATCACACTTTCCTTGCTTGAAATATCTAAAATATTCATTCCATTTATATCAACAGGATTAAAAAATGTTAAATCAATGTAGCCAACCTCTTGAAGTAGTTTTCATGCATAAATCTTTCATTTTTGACAAGATTGTAAAAGGTATGGTTTACTAAAACTATTACTTAAAATAAAGCATCCCTTCTAAATCGATCCCTTATTTCTTCTAGTAGGGACATTGTAATTTCTCTTAACCTCACATTTTTTTGATGATACAATGTTATCAAACAACGACCCTATGGATCACATTACAAATTAGAGGATTCATAGTTACGGGTTTACTTTTTTTATATAGATAAGATTTGGAGAAGGCTCCAAGAACCATATATATAGAGATGTTACATTGTAAGCTCAAATCCAAAAAAACTATCGAAAAATATCCCAATGAATGCACACGGAAAAAAAGAAAAAGAAACCAAACCGAACCACAAGACCAAACTAAAAACTTAGGATGTAGTGTGAGAACTATTCGAGTTATATGACGCAATATAAGTTTTGGATGTACCAAAATCCATCCATCATAATTAGATTCTTCCTTACGCCCAAATGAATTTCCTTGCAACAAATTTGAATTTCCTAAATCTATGACCAAATCTACAACCGTATCATTCTTCGAGTCTTTAATTCCCCGCAAATCTTGTTTATTTTCTTGCTGACCGTGATTTCTATGTTGACCATTTTCTGTAGCAGGTGATTTTTCAAGATTATTTGAAATTGAATTTTCCCTCCTTTCAAACTTGTTCTTCCGGTCACCGTTACCACTTGTAACTGTCTCCATCTTCCCAGTGATCTCTGCAACCTCTTTGTTAGCAGATTCTGTAGTATTGGGAACAACATCAATATCCTTCTATGAATAGAATCGACTCACCCTCCTCTAGACCGTCCTCCATATCAATGTTCTCCAAGGCTAATTCTTCTTCCTCACAACACTCTGTCTGATCATCTCTGATTTTTTGGCATTTGGGGAAAAAAATCTTTGAGCCCTCCACTTCAATATCCTGTTCCTAAATGCCTTGGGGAGTTCAATTTTTTTGGTATTTTGGTTCCTCTTGGAGCGGAAATACACAATCATGTAAAAACTAATCTAGAACGTGCTCTTATCACTAGATCAACAAAAATCAGCATTCCTATAGATCCGGTAATCCCAAAAAAAAATCGACCTCCCAAAACTCCAAAGGAAGAGAGGGAGATGAATCCAAACATGGAGACATTTAAACACTAGATTATGTGACAAACCTAGTTCTAGCGATGAAGACTCGAGCCTCCTTCTGAAGAACCAGTAACTTCAAGAATCACCTTTCACCTATCTTGATTATTTTGGAAACAAAATAAAAACCCTTCCTCTTCTAGAGCCTTGACATCAACTTGGAAAGCCCATTTCCATTTACACCACACTCTAACATGATCTATGTTTATCCTTTTACAGAAAACTTGCCAACGAGTACAAATTTTAATCTTTCCCTGGCCTCATGTCAATAACCGATCCCAAAATTTCTAGCTATGGATCACCATCTTTCCATTGAGGGAAAGCTTAATAGTCTCGATTATCCTCACTTTGAATAATCTTGCAGCCTAGTTCCCCTTTTCTTGATCCATTGCTACTTTTTGAAAATATTTCTTTAGTCTTTAATTTTTTCCATCACAATGAGAATAAGAGGGACCACTCAATATTTTTTATATGATAAATATTAATATAAACATCACATCACATAATCTATTTGTAAATAAATAAACTATTATTTACTCAACACAAACAACACAAATAACACGAGATAACATTGTATGTATAGTGGAAAACCGCAATAGCGTAAAAGCGAATTGAAATAGCCTTTTACTATCAGAGAACCAAAGTTACATCCACTATTTTTCACCTCCTCCTTCAAAACCCTAATCATAGGGGTAAACGCATTTTACTTTTAATCTATTTCACAAACATATCAAATGATGACCTTAAATTCCTATTTATACAAGGTGATCAGGTATGTCTCTGACCCACATTTTCAACCTAAAAGGTTGACACATACACCTAGGTTAGAATATTTAATAAATAGAAATAAATAAATGATTTCACATTATTAAATACTAACCTAAAGTATATAGCCAAGGTACAAATATTTAATAATAGAAATATAAATATTTCTAATTATTAAATATTAACATATATAATAGTGATGGACCCATATTAATTAAGGAGTGGCCATTCCACTTAATCATTATGTTCCAACACTCCCCCTTAATGATAAGTGGGATAACTTAGGCCAATAGATTATCTTCTTGTGGTACACTACAAGGTGTTAATAATCCTTAAACCATAAAGGTTTTAGGCTAGCATATAAGCTGAAGGTATTATAATACCTTCATCATACACAAGTTACCTTTTGGTACAAAAGGATTTGGAATCCCAAAGATCATCCCATGATTAGTGGCTAAGTATGATTTGTGAGTTTACATATTATCACTACTTCTCATAAAAGGTTATTTATACCCAAGCATATAAGAGCCTTTTTATAACCAAGGACCTCCTTAACAATATGCTTGTACTAGGTGTTTACCAGTAAACTCAATAACACTAAAGAGTTTACTAAAGACCGCCTTTAAGGTATTTCTACACTTCTTTCTAAAAAGAAGTCAAGGAGGTATACATGCCCGAAGGTATTTTTACACTTGCTAGAAGGTCTTCTACACTTACCCGAAGGTCTTCTACATTTGCAATGTTATTTTACAAATACCAAGTTCCATTAGGAGGTGAAATTTTCATGCACACTCCCCCTTAATGGAAACTCCAAAAATCCAATTTTTCCTAAAGCTGAAAAAAACTTTGCAAAGACTCGGGGATTTTTGAAGATGTTAGCAAACTCCGCTTTTCAATTGGCATGAACTTGAGATCTATCTCACCACTGTTACCTTCTCATGGATGAAGTGTATATTTATCTCAATGTGATTCATCCTCTGATGTTGTACTAGATTATGTGTAAGAGCTATGGTGCTTTGGTTTTTGTAGAACAAAGGAACACTACCTAGATCCTTCATCTTTATCTCATTGAACAACCTCTTCATCCATAGAGCCTCTTTTTTAGCTTCCATTTCACTTCTATACTCAGCTTCAATTGAAGAGATAGAAACAATTGGCTTCTTTTTACTACACCAAGTAATGGCACTTGCACCAAATATAAACACATAACCAAAAGTATATTTTCTATCCAATACATCACCAACATGATCAAAATCACAAAATACAAAGTGAGAATCAAAACTCCATACTACTTTCTGACCAGTGAGAATGAGGAAAGAGTGGGACACCAAGAAAAGACAACATCTTCTTTTGTTTAGGAAAATATGTTATAGAATGACCTCTTTTCAAAATTTGAAAAATAGTAGCTAGCTAAACTATTTAACAAAAAGATTGTTTTGAATGACCTTATTGAATTGAGAGGTAATTTTCCCTCTATTCGCTACAACTCTTCTTTCATTTCTCTTGTGCTCTTCAAAGTTTTTTTCATACATAATATGTAATCAATTATCCACATTTTTGATCTAGTAACATTCTTCTCAATGCCATATATAATTATCTTTTCATATATATTTCCTACATGCTTCTCAATAGTATCCAACTTAAGTTGCATTGTCTTGTCCCTACCTAATTTCTAGCTACAGATTGTACATTTACATTCTTTGGGAGGTTCATATTTATTCTCATTTTCAATAGGTTCAATAAATGGAAACTTAGAAATCCACTCTAACCTGAAAATCCTTCCCAAGTCCCATTTTCTTTCCTTTCTCTTTCTTTCAGAAATAGGTGTCCATTGAAAAGTATTTACCTTAGTGGAATTTATACTTTGTTATGCTTTGCCACTACTGCAGAATTTTCACCTCCAACATTCACTTGGGCAATGGAAGGTGATGTAGTGTCATCTTCATTTAATTAGACAGGTGGTACAATGTCAAACTCAACATCATTCAATGGAATGTCTTTAAGGGGAGGCATTTCATTGTTGTTTTCATTGATAACATCGGGAAAATAAAAAATGAACACATTATCATTTTGAATGAAATCATTATCCCTTAATTGTGTTGCTCCTATTGGAGAAGGATGGGTTTCTTTAGATGGTTTCTCAAAATAAGATGTTATTTTTGAATTCCAATACCACTACTAAGAAGGGTTAGAATAACATTTTTCCTAAGGTTGAGCTTCCTTTTCGGGTGCCATTTTGTTGAATTAGTGAATCCTATAGAATTGAAAGAAAAAAAGATACAAAATGTTAGCCTAAATAATATTTATATGTGCACATACATCTCAACATGAGAAATATGTATAAATATTATGCATGCAAATGCATTCAGATGAATTGATTTAGATAGAAATAAAAAAAAGAGAATAAATTCATCATGAAGCATCTCAACGGAAATCTCATTAAATTATTGTTAATGTTGACATTGATTACAAAAAGTGATTTCAATATCCATATATCATGTTCTCAAAACACTAGATAGTGCATCTCAATATGTATCATGTAATGGATGTCAATCAACATTTCATCTTATAAGAAATAGAAAAATATGAAATAATAACTTAAAAGAAGAGTCATCATGGAAACCTAGAATAAGTTTAGATGTAAAAATAAGAAATTTAAGGAGAACAAAATGTAACTAATCTCAATGGAATTATTCAAATATATTTGAATGATTTTCATGTGATTTTGACATGGGCTATATAATATTGTGTCACTTAACATGTACTAATTTTTGCAAGAGTGTTACATTATTATAAGAAGAAACTACAAAAAAATTTCCACAATTTTTCATGGTTTCTTGATTAGCATGTTATATAAAATTGGATAAGGATTGCCTACCATTTATTCAGTTTCAATGCACTTGATCTATATTGGTATGATTTACATGTTTTAGTTCAAAATCCACAAGGTTTGACTCTTTTGAAAGAAAAAAATTATATAGAACAAAATGAAAGGATGAGGTGATACTTTTAGTTATCTCGTCTAACTTAGTTAGAAGGAATAAGAATATTACTACATTCATAATTAGAGCATACATCAAGCAAACTAAAGATGTATCTGAGGTTTGAGAAGAGAAAAAAACAATTTAAATGATTTTTGAGAAGCCAAAGACACTCTAGTGATAATAAGTCTTTTTGTGGCTAATTAAACACAAAATAGGTGATCTTAAGGTTTGTGCTCGGTTTGAAATGAAATTATGGTATGCATCGCTCATGAAGGAGCTGTGAGTTCATTGATTCATCTTAGGTATGACATGTCTTTAGTTGATTAATGAAGGAGTCTTGATGATTGAGCTCTGTCATAATGTATAAAGGTTTTCATGTTATATAGAGGTTCTAAATGTTGTTATCAAGAAAAATAAGGAATGCATCTACTCATGATGAAATTATTGGTTCATGAGAGGTATGAGGTATGTCATAAGAAGATAAAATTACCAAGATTGTTCATTATTTCAAAGGAGCTGAGACATAATATATGGTCTTCAATCTATGAATCGTTGTGGTATGAGACTATGAATTCAAGGATGAGAATGTATGCGAGGTTCTTTGGCTTGACAGTGAAATTTCAATGTGTCAAATATAGCTAAAGTATCATTATTCTTAAGAGAATCTTGAATGATTTGATCTAATATTTCACATATGATACAATCATGATAAGGGTATTCTTTTGTACTATCGTGTTCCTACTTGGAAAATGAGTTCAAGAAACTTGAAGGATGCGAAATTAAAAATATCCCCGGATCTTGATGTTTTTCCTTTATATTAAATATTATAGACATGTTGCCTAGACTACAACAAGGAAAAGAAAATATGTTGAAGAGTGATCCCACTTCAAAAATATTCATGGAGGAAGAAGATCTAGGTGTAAACCCCTACATAATTTTGGGAAATTCTTGTTGTGCGAGAGATAGATTCCAACTTTTCTTCAACATTAATAAAAGTGAATTAGTATTACTATACGATTTCGATGGATTTATAACACAATTATTTTCACAAGAAGTGCGAGTGAATGTGAAGATAAAGAAAGAATTTTTTCCTCCTCATATTGTTGAAGGAAATGCATGATTGGATTACATTCAATACATTATGTTTCCATGGTTTAAAATGTTTGAAGTACATTACATTGAGGAAAATGGTGGTAACAAGTAAGCATGCTACAACAAGGAAAAGAAAAGATGTCGAAGAGTGATCCCACTTCGTAATCTTCATGGAGGAAGAAGAGGTGGTGTAAACCCCTACATTATGTTTTAGAAAATTCTTTTATTGAGATATAGATTCCAACTTTGCCTCAACATTAATAAAAAAATTAGTATTACTATACGAGGTTTATGATGGATTTATAACACAATTATTTTCATAAGTAGTTCCGTAAGTGAATGTGAAGATAAAGAAATCATTTTTTTCTCCTCAAATTGTTGAAGGAAATCCATGCTTGGAGTACATTCAATACATTATGTTTCCATGGTTTAAAATTTTTGAAGTACATTGCAGTGAGGAAAATGGTGGTAACAAGTAAGCATGCTTGTGACAAGATGTCTGTACTTTTCCCACAACTGTTATTTTCTATCTTTTGTTTTTCCAAATGCTAATTATCTAGTTTTTGGTTCATTATTGTAACTTTTTCCCTTTTACATTTCTTGAATTTTTCATTTTGGACATCTTTGTATGGTCTCTATTTCATACATTATTATTTTTTAGCATTCTGTTAACCTCCCATTCCCAACCAAATCCTCCCAGTGGACATGAACCCCGTGGAATGAGTCATAGTTGATACATTTTTAGATCTCGGGAGTGGGTCTTAGTTCCCGGGAGGTCTATGCCATGCATTGCCATTCTACTAGTCTCCCAAGGAAATGCCCCTGGAAAATGTGAAACTTGTGGAATGTACCACATTTTATATATCCTTTGGGTCCACTTTGTGGGATGAGGCAGTGTCAGCGGACAATGATAAACGGTCATGGTATTGGTTGTGGAATAAATGGAAAGTGAAAGTGCAATATAACTATAAGCGTGTGTGTGTGTGTGTGTGTGTGTGTGTGTGTGTGTGTGTGTGTGTGTGTGTGTGTGTGTGTTTCTTATCAATGTATCTTATTTGAATCTTTTTGTTAACGGTCTCTCTTCTGCGGTATCGGTGTATCTTCTTTGAATCTTTTTGCTAATGGTCTTTCTTCTAGTGTGTGTGTGTGTGTGTGTGTGTGTGTGTGTGTGTGTGTGTGTGTGTGTGTGTGTGTGTGTGTGTGTGTGTGTGTGTGTGTGTGTGTGTATTATGTAGATGTATCTAAGATAGGAAAACTAGTTATGATTCTTTCTGTAAGTGTAGGACTATTCTAGATGACATAAAAATATGTGTGGTTATGAGGATGAAGATGTTTAGGATTTGTAATAAATTACAAATGCAGAATCACGTATAAAATAATGCGACATAAAAGAAAACAAGTCTCAAATAGACTAAGGACTCGCCTGCTGATAAGTGCTTATATGATGTAAACTACAATGCATTGTTTGTGCCATGGAGAGACCTAGATTTAATTGAAATTTTGTAAGTAAATTGCAATATGCCGATTCGCTAAATCCCTTTCTACTACTTCGCAAATACACAAATTGGAAAATCACGGGAAAACATCACCTCTGTGTATATATTGGGAAAATTTTAGGAATGTTTTCTTGGCCAAATAAGGTTCCATAGATTTCTTGGTGAAACATTAATGTTTTCAAATCCTAGCGCATCAATTTCTTGGAGAACATTAATGTTTTCAAATCCCGGTGCGTTGATTTCTTGGTGAAACATTAATTTTTCAAATCCATATGCATCGATTTCTTGGTGAAACATTAATGTTTTCAAATCCTTATATGGTGATTATGCTACGATTTAATATAAAAATATACATTGGGATTGGAAATTCATTGGTGATTTATATGGGACAAATTAGTTTTTATGGGATTTTGGGTAAAACACAGTTACTTCCCTTCTTGTAAAATTTGCCAAAATCAAATTCTGGAATTCTACTATTCGCTAAACTACAAATATTCTTTGCTAAATTTTCGTTGGACTACGTGAGAGCTACTTAAATGTTTAGAATTACTTACACTTTGTATGGAGGTTCTTATCTACTTAATAAAAAATAAGAATTGTTTGTATTTGAAATATATAAAAATTGAAATATTTCTATAGAAACCAAATAAAATATGTGTTCAAGAAGCGAAAAATGGGTTATTTATTAAATGCACTTTATCCTTTAAATATCAAGGGTTCAAAATTATATATGAAGACTCAAATATAGAGATAAAAGGTTTGATGTAACAATAAATGTTGATAGAGTAAATATAAACAATATATACATACTAAAGTTGTAGACGATAAATGTAGATGAAGATCCAATCCTATATAGACATATTGTAATCAACCACATTGAAAACTATGCAACACATAAAGATAATCGTATCAAAACCTTTCACCAAATGTTTATGCAGCTTTTAAACATTGAAAAAGCGTGATGAATTATTAGTGATAGAGGAGATTTAAAACATTTATTTTTGAAAGAGACAACAAAATGCAAGAAACATGCCATATTATTTAGAGATTCCATTAGCAAAGAGTAGTATATCATTTATTAAATTTATTATTATGAAGGATGTGTTCACGCTAGTAACTAAAAAATGATGAATATGGATATGTTGAAGATATTAAATATTTTATAGGTCTAAAAACATATTATTTTCCTTGAAAAAAATCAAATTTTGATGAATATGGTTTTAATACATTTAATCGAAGGTAAAAATGAGATAACAACATATAAGTTGGTTTAGTTTTTGTGGTCATAGTTATTAATTTACAATCCATCTCGTAATATAGGAAGGGATATTAGAATATATTACGAGTGTAATGTGCACTATTTTACCATCAAAATGTAATAAAAAAATGGCAATTTTTTTTGTGTGAAACAAATGACACAACTTTGAAGAATCGTTACACTAAAAATAGACACTTAACACCAACACTTACCTTACAATAAACCAACATACCAAAAATTACAATTGTCACATGTGCAAGAATTGCATTTTATTACTTCAAAAGTGTTACCTTCATGAAAGCATGGTTTAAGTCATTAGGCCTCACAATGTCACAATGCAAGTTAGTTTCGTTTCATTCTAAGGTCCATTCCAGAGTTTACACTACCTAAATCAGAACTTACATATCATCTTCCTTTCTTAAAAAAATGTTAGGTTCAAGAGTGCAAAAATTTTTGGTGAGAATCTACAATGAACTCTAGCCATCACTCAGGAAGTGAGGTATGCATGAATAAGTTTCTTAACCCATAAAGGTCTTCCTAACCATCATTATTATACCAATTATATCTCACATGTAATTTCTACAAAGTGTAAAGGGAGATGATTTTAACTCAGAACACCTTTCATGAGGCCCATGTACTTATCATCAAGGTGTTTTGTAAGTACAAAAGTAGGGTCAACAAAAATTGACCTTCTCTTAATTTGATACAACGAAGATGCTCGACTAACATATGAGTGTGACCAAGGAATGTCACAAAGTTTCCCATATCACTATGACCAAAATCCATTCTCTTTATAAGGTGTTATTTCAAATAAAAATTTCCACCAAGAACAAAACATTCTAGAGTATAAGGTACTCATTTAAGGTTAACCCACAAACATGGGTTATGAAGAAGAACACTTACCGAGCTACTCAAATTCCTATGGAACTTCCTTCCATGAAAAAATCTAAGCTTGGCCCAAATATCTCTTCACACATAACTCTAATCCCTCTAATGGTATAATAAGGAGACCAAACCTCAAGTATTAACATATGAACATGATTTCATTTTCTTGATGGGTATAACTACACCATCCTCAAGATAATTATAGGAATATTACCACATAAGTCACTAACAGTGATGACTAACTCCTTTCTTAAGATCATGGAAGTACTTTCCCTTATGTCATATAGAGGCATTACCTTTAAGGAGAAGTTGCAACATTATAAGACTAACATTAAATGGTCCTTTCCTACTAGTGGTGATGAATAGGTCTTGAAAGAACTTACCTCTTTACCATGCACTATACACACAATTATTAATTCCTTCCAAATCCTACAATAGGGTTAAACTTGGATCCAAAAGAATGGCCTATTTATTCAACACGGCACGAAGGGTTCCACCTACTTCCACTTTCTTCGAGACCAATCCACGATAATTACATTATAACAAGTTCCTAAAATATTTCATCATAAGTAATTTTTAATTCCATCTATTTAACTATACCTAGTTTTTATTAAATGAGATCATTACCCTATAGTTATCTTGTAAATTGAACTCAAAATCCAAAAACACATATTATTATAGCTAATGACTTGAGAGAGAGATAAAGGTTTATAAGATTATCATGACATAAGATTGGTTCTTTTAATCCAGATATGCATTGTTCATTGATCTGTTTACTTGGGTCTGTATTGGTTATTAGTCTTCTCCTAGGTTCTACTTCACAAGGAAGTTCCATCAACACATCCTTTATAAGCAACATCCTCCCTACATGGGTACAAGTTATTTACCGCTATGGTGGTTCTCAACTCAGATCCGTAAGGCCATATGACATAATGTTCATGAAGGTTACTAGATTTATTTTCTCAATTGAGAAAAGACTCATCTACACACTATACATTACCTACCATCTTTGAAGATACATTAATACATGACTTAACAATGGTCAAGATAAGGCTTAATTGCTAGCTTACAACTTTTATTTTTATTTATTATTATCTTTAAAGGTATACCATCTTTTCACTAACCTTTAAATCATATAACATTATCCTTTCACCATTACATTGTCCTCTTTCTTTCCATTATTCAAAATTAACACATTATTCTCTTATGATCATGTTGACACCTTTTTACAACTGTCATGTATAATCTACCAAGTCCTTGAGTTGGATGATTATTTAGTCTTTAAGAATTCCTATAAGTGCTTAAATTTTTGGCATCTAAGAAGATATATATATATATAAATATGAGAGCACTAAAGATCACCTATATGATGAGATTCCCACTAGCTCTACTCCATACTTGAGACAACATAGTTTACCCCATGAAGTGAAGATTTTCCAAGGCTATTATAACAAGGAAAACTATTTAAGGGCAATATAAGGTGACCATGATCAACTATAAATCGAGTGTCACTTCCATACAAATATACAAAATTACAAGAATTTACCATATACACTTGATTTGTAAGGCTACAAAGTGGAATGTCACCATTTATTTATTTAACACATATGTAAAATGAAGGGATTTATTCTTTATTTAATAATACAATAGGTAATATTATTCAAATAATATGCATTTCCATTCCCATCCCGATTACACATTTTCATAAATAAGCATTAAACTCAGATTTTTCCATAATCCATTTTAACTCTCTTTATGCTTCCTGCTAAGCTATGAAGTTAGTGTAAACATAATAAGTGAAAGAGACAACGGCATGAATTTCACCAAAATCAAGCATAATTCATGTTATCATAGTTTTCCCATTCACATGATTATAATACTTAGCATGCAATAAGAGAGAGTTAGAGATACATTCATTTCATATCCTAACTAAAAGAGAAGAGAGAGGAGAGAGAAAAACCATTTTATGACGATAAAAATTTCTCAAAAAAGCCAAAAAAAAGAGTTCTATATAGTCATATATAATTGCCTATAAATTTTCTCATCATTTATTTGACTTGAGATGTTCCCACGACATTATTTCACATTTTCCTACTATTACCGCAAAAAATGTCCAATTTTAACCCAAGGGCTAAAAAAATCATATTTAAAAACTAACCTCGATGGTTGAATGCACCATGACACAAATCCTATATTGTCTCTTATATATAGGGAATTTACGGTAATTAAAAAAACTTAGAACCTGGATAACAAGTTACAAATGGAAACTATTTTTTGGAGCCCATGGTCATAACTTGACTAGTTTGACTTGGTCAACCAACAAATAGAGGCCTACTGAAAAACCCTTGCAATAATAACTCGTGAGGTGTTTTCTCGAGCTAAGGGTTGTAAGAAATGTTTTGGACCCGATTGTATTGGTTGGTGTTGTCATTGATGTCACATGGCATTGATGTAAAAGGAGGAGTGAAATTTCAAGTAGGTTGGTGCCTTCTCAATGGTGTTTGATGGTCACAAAGTGGTCTCATGGTGGTTTCTTGAACATTCAAGATGGTTTCAGGGTGCTACAGGATTAGTTAGTGAGGTTGGTGCCCACTAGAGGTATGGAGATGGTTGGTGTGCTTTTCTTAGGTGTCCCACAAGTCTAAAATGGTGTTTCAAGGATGTGCAAGAGCTTCTAGGGTGAGCATCAAGTCATGTGTTGCAAGTCATAGTTGAAACTAGCTCATTTAGGCCTAGTTCTAGAGCCTAATGAGGTGTATGAGCTCAAAAGGGCCATGACAAGCCTATGTAAGCTGGTAGGAGCCTAGGAACACTTCTTAGAGTATTTATGAGCATCTACAGGGCATACTTTATCTTTTGGAGGAAAATTTGAAGTTCTCACCAAAACTTCTTTCAAGAACTATCGGTGGAAGCTTAGAAAAATGAGATTGGTCTTGTAGACATCTAAAATGTCAACATAATAAATTATGATTAATATGTCCCACAAATATCCCAACATCATCCAAATAATAATTAATCGCAAGATTAATTATTATTAATTAATCTATTTTATCATATTTACCCTTTATCATTTATCATTTACTATATCATTTCATCATTAATCTTGTAAATCCATTATTATATTCCATTTTATCATTAATCTCATAAATCCATCCTATTATCCTATTTTAATTCTTCATTAACATTTTGTAGGAATTTAATATTCCTACATATACCTACCCACCTACACTACATATCCCTACACCTAGCCTTTCCATATAACCTCACCCCTAATCATCATTTATTAACCTAATATAACATTTTAATACTAATCACATCCTCATATCTAAATATAGAGGCTTTTAAATCTAGAGGCTTATAAATCTAAAATCCTCTCTAACCTTATTCTTCCATTGAATTTTTAATTCAATGAAATATTTTTCCTCCATGAATTTTAAATTCAAATTTCTAGAATATGTAGTCAATAAATCATACAATTTAGGGTAATATTTAGTCAGGGTCTCATACTATTATTTAGAAGGTTGTTGAGTGAAGAAATTACTAATTAACCCATGTCTTTGGCCATTTTTATTTGATTTTTGTCGCAATTCGACTATCATTTCACACTTTAGAAGATATTTTCGTCATCTGCATTATCCTCCATAATCTTGGGTCGCTCTTGTCCCACCAGGGTATATCGATCTTTTCCCACTTTTTCACAACTTTTAGACACTTTCGACCATTGCAATATTGGATTTTTCTTGTGGTCAAACTCTTCAAGGTTAATTAAAAAATTAGAGGTCAAGATAATCTTATAAAGACAAAGTTATGAGACCATAATGAGGGACCAAGCATTATTCACTATTATCATACACCTAGAGTTACATCTATCAAAGGCATTTGGAGGTAATTTGCATTCATCTACATCACACACATCATAGGAGGGATTATATTCTATTTCATCCCCATTTACTACACATTTTACATCTAGTTATTAGCTCACTACTTCACAAAGTGCATTAGCACAAGAGCACCTAGGGCACATGATTCACACACATGCGTGCACACACACACACACACACACACACACACACACACCAGAACTACATTTGGTTATGAAATGTAGTGCATTGCTCAGTTAGTAAGCCCACTATTATGGCAGTTGAGGTCAGTTCAACCTATTCATTTATATTCTTCTTTTTTTAGGGTTTTGATACTTCTTGTGTTCTTTTGCAGAGTCTTCTCTTCCTCTTTGATTATCGGTGAAATTCGGCGTAGTACAATGAACTTGATGCAATAGACAACGAGGGTTTCAAACTTTGTCAAACTTGTGATACTTAATTTCGGACCTTTTTTACAAACCGAAGAACCCATAGGGACCCAAGTCCCTCTCCGGAAACCCAATACATCTAGGTAACTTGGATCCATCCTTTTCGGGGCCTTTGTATAATCGTTCTTGCTTCCTAATTTTCTAGTCACCTCTCCGTGACATGGTCTAACAAGCTCCTCTAATTAGCTGAGTTCATTCTAACTCTCCTTGTACTCTAGGGTTTTACATTTCCTCTTTCTTATTGCTTGGGTCACTTTTTATATTTACTTAGTTATTCTTGACATCATTTTATCTACTAATATTTACTATTGTTCCTAGTTAGATTAACTTAATTTTCCCAATTTTAGTTAATCATCTTCACATGGGCTTCCCCGTCTCCTCCTCCTCCATGTGCTAACCCCGGTGTGTCTATAAAAGCGAGAAAAGAGTACCCATCGATGTGCCATCCTGATGTGTGATACTCCTTGGTACAACATGCATCATCCACATATATATTGTCTCATCTCTGCATCCATCTCATCTAGACCCGAGGAAACTAGCTGATTTGTAGTGGCCCTAGTCTAGCCATAGCTTTCGTGGTGTTATAATCGCTGCGACCATATATATGGCTCTGGGGTCACATCCTTATCCATGCCAGGCTGGCATGCCTATCCCTCTCCCACAACATATTCCATATAGTATTTTAGACACCTAAAATCTTCTTACGTAATTTTAATACTAAAATTGCACTAATTATCCTCTTTCTCATCATTTCCTAATAATTAGCACTTTTCCGCTAATTAGATAAAATTCCTCTTCATATTCTTTAATTAACATGACCTTTCGTTAATTAATTATCCTTCCTATCATTAAGGATGTTGATTAATGGCCTTTTTTAATTAATATCCACTTCTACTTGGGTAAATTAATTATTATTATTAATTAAATATGCTCACAACTCTAAATCAATAAATCACCATTTATTCAATCAAATCCGTCTCTTACATCCCACAAATCATACTATTTTTCTTCTAATTAACTTATATAATCTCACCTCTACGTAATATTTTATCACCTTTGATTAATTAAAACATCCCCCAACTCCCATGACTTACTAATGACAAATTAAACTCTTCTAAATCAATATTACCTTTTATAAAGCAACCTTATCCATTCCTAATCTTGTTTTACCCTTATCCCACATGCACCAAGTTGCACATCTCTCTCCAACATTCAGGTTATATAAAGGACCAAGCTCCTTCCTTTCTAGACACACCATGCTTTGAATAGTGAAAACTATAGGCATTTTGATCTTGAGCCATTCTCCATTGTTGGAAATAGCTTCTCTATCTTGCATCCTTTCACTCAAATTTGAGTAATATGGGAAGATCCAAATGGCCTTGTAGCCATTCTTGGTGAGATTCCATTCTCAATTCTTGAGATCACCACCAACCACATTTGATTGCTTATGTTCTTCATAGGTTCATAGTTTAAGTTAGCAATCATAGAGAGTAGGAAATAGCTTAGCATGTAGTTTCATTTATGCATTGAAGAAACATTTCCTTTAAGCTCTTATCTTGATGGTTCATTGTTTAATTAACATTTGATTTTGAAGCTATGTAGATATTAGTTTCAATTTATAGCTTAGTTAATTATACATGAGAACATATGGCATGCCCGGTGGGACCTACTCCATTGTCCTTTACACTTAATTTCAAGTTTTTGTAGTTAAGTTTCAATTTTGGTTACTAACCCTCTTTTTGAATATATTGACATAGCTTATTTTTCTTAACTTGTTTTGTTGAGTTTGCATGTGTTGAGTCTTCCTTGTAGGTATAAAGGAGGAAAAGTGCTATCAAAATTAGATCTTGATGAAAATAATCAATATTTCTCCATGTTTTCATGTTTAGAGTTTCATTTTTAACATTTTACATTCTAGCTTTGTCAATTTCGTGAAAATATTAAATTCTTGAGCATGTAGGTTAGTGTTTGATAGTGTTGAGTATTCTATCTACATATTAATGTGGTGCGTTACTATCAAAATTAAATCTTTGTGAGAAAACTTCTAGATTTCTCCATCTTTTGACTTTTAGAGCTTACTTTTTCAACATTCTACATGCTAGTTTTTCAATTTCTTGAAAATATTAAATTCTTGAGCATGTAGGTTAGTGTTTGATAATATTGATTCTTTATTTACATATTAATGATGTGGGTTATTGTAAACATTAAATCTTGGCTAGAAAAATTTGACATTTTACAGATTAAGGGACCTTTTTGACATGTTTTGGGTACATATTAAGTGCATACTGTGGTGAGTATAACAACACATGCATAACCCATATTACGGAGGCCATAATGTTTTCTCCCAAACTCAAAATAACTCTTTTATTTTTTTTTGCGTTGGAAAGGTATTAAAGTGAACTATGCAATGAAAACATAAATATGGGATTTAGACTTTCAAAAATTACGAGGTTTTTCCTTTATTGTAAAGCGGTTATTTTCTAACATGTCTAATGCTTTGATGAATGTTGTATTTCCATGATTTTCTTGATTTAGAACGAAGCTTGTGTATGCTCTTCTCTTATACCTTTTGGTGATCTTGAGAATAAAATACAACTTTGATCTCTATCTTTTTAACATTTGGATTAACTTGGAAATTGGATTATTCTTTTTCTTAATGGAATGAAACTTTTACAAAGAATTTTTTTATGGTCCTTAGATTTTAAGTTTTCCATCTCTATCTAATTCGGCTAAAGTTTGTGTATGCTCTTATCTTGCACCTTAGGGTAATCTTGAGAATCAAAAATAACTTTAGTCTTCGTTTTCTAACATTTGGTTGGTTGGAAACTTCATCTTTGATTTTGGCTTAAGGAATGAACATTTATCAAGGATTTTATATGGTTCATTAATTGCGAAAGCTTTCCTTTAATTTTTAGTTGGATTATTTTTTTGTATGCATTATCTTGCAGACCTTGGATGATCACGGAGAATCAAAAGTAACTTTTAATCCTCTTTTAAATAATGTGATTTTCTTGGAAAACTATTAACGTTTGAGTGCAGGACCTAATCGCTTGCCAAAGAATTGGGATCCAAACAAAATTTTAATTATATGTGTGTTTTAGGTTGCCAAACTTTGGACTGACTAAACCACATTAAGCTCAAAAGATAAGAAAAAAACACCACATTCAAAACACTTGTAATTGCAGGTTTGGTTAAGAGTTACGGCTCGTCCACTTAAAATTAGGAGAAACTCCATTTGGCATAAGCCTTGAGATAACAAGAGGGATGATCCTAAGAACCCCAAAATACTCCATGTAAAATGGAACCTTGTGAATAAACAGAAGTGTTCCGTACACCTACTTGACTAGTTTACACTTGTGAGATTTAACGTCAAAGTTATTTGTATCGTGACCCTAGTGAGAATACAACTAAATGAATTAATTTCTCATTGTATTTGAAGGGGGTAAAGTAAAGCCATGATAATCCAGGACTAGTCAGTGAAAATTTCTTGGAAAACTAATCTCACAGGGGTAACTTATGACACCTAGTTGAGAGAAACAAATAGGAATCCATTTTGTCTTGGAGCCAACTTGACCGTCTCATTCTCGGATTCAAAACCTTGTTTTTCGAACAAGGGGAGAGTCCATCAAATTTTGAACTAAGTGTCATTCATCACAAAATTTGTGAAGCGTTACTTTTCCTTAGTTTTTCACTTGGCCTAAGTGAGGCCAAGTATTTTTCAACCCCACTTGATCTACTCCTTTTCTCTCTTGTTGATATTTTGGATCAAAAGAGGAACAACATACATGTGCTATTAATCAATTGTGTCCACCATTTTTGCACCCGTTTACATTTGTCCTTGTTTAAAAATGGATGGTAAACATTGAAAGTGTCTTCAAATACGCGTCTTCATATCTCGATAGTCATTTGATTGTGATCTTTGAATTCAATATTTTCATTGTAGTTAGGATTGGTTCTTCATTTATTTTCCTTTGAAGTGTTATGTTGCTTGTATCACATCGAAACAATTTTGATACTTACATCTTGTTTCTCGTAAACTCGACCTAAGTGTCTAGATTTTAATGTTATGCTATGCACATCTTAACAATTCCTTGGTATACTTTGGCCTTGTTTGTTTTCAAATGTTACCTCAACCTTGAAAAGTGTTGTTGTTACTTTGTTCACGTCATGTCAATATTATTTCGATACTAATACCTTGTTTTTCACAAATCTTGGTTAATGTATCTTAGTGGTATTGTTATGTTTTTTTAATATTGGTAAATAGTTTTTTGAAAGGGACTATACCCTTGAATACAAAATAAGGCCTTTAAGCCGGAATAAGAGTGAGAAGCATAGCGAGGACTAACCAAGTCCAAGTAGTACAATGAAATTCAATGTAGCCAGAAATGCGACTACACAAGCGAGACTTAATGAAAACAACAGAAAAAAAACGCGTAACGACATAACAAGCAAGATAAGAATAACAAAAGAAGCGGTAGAAGCATGCGGGACTACTTCTTGGCTGCTTGATCAACACCGATCTTGACTTTTTCCAAGCATGAAACATACCCAAAGCGGTCATGTGGGCAGCATCCGTCTTATCGAGCTCCTCGATGGTCCTTTGCTCTCTTTTTCATTGCCCCAAAGTGTGGCCGGGACACCGGCCGAGGTTATAAACACTTTTGGCATGTCCCACGATGAACTCCTCAATGGCCCTAAAGGCAAGAATGTTGTAATCATGCCTAGTCTTAGCCTTCCCAAGGTGGGAGTCGAGGAGGTCACTTTTTGTATATGTCTTCAATCGACTATTGTCAATGCTCCCTTCCCCCTCCATGCTTTTCTTACCTTTTTACTTAGCTAGGTTTTTGACCTCATCCTTCAACATTTTTATCTCAGCCTCTAAGGCCTTGGTCTCTCTAGAAGGGTTATCCATCCGTGCTTCCAGGGACCGGCACTACTTATGTTCGGCAGGTCACGTGCAATGTCAAGATCAAGAGGCTCTTTCCCTGCTGCAAGAGTCTCAAGGTTGAGTCTCCTAGAAGCCCTAGTGAATGGACGTTTAGAGGAAGAGGTGAGGTGGGTGGCGGAAGGAGCAACACGGGAGGAATAGAAGGAGAATCATGTGCGGCCGGCATCGGGGTAGCGGCAGACGGTGGCGGGCAGCGGCAGCAGCGGGCAAGCAAGGGAAGCGGGGCGGCAGCAGCAGAGCCCATCAAAGGGGGGCCGGGCTAGGAGAGGAAGGAAGACCGGGTACTTGAGAAGGAAGTATTTGTGAATTAGCAAAATAAGCCCCGATGCAAGGGAACCGCCGGGTATGCTTACGGAACTCCAAAATGGAGCGCTCAAGAGAGTTTAAAAGATAATGAGGGAAGAAAACCAATCTATTCCTACGGAAGTGGTTTAAAAAGATGAGATGCTTAGGTGGGACGATAACAAACCTACCTTCAAGGAGATGAAACGAATCATCATGCGAGTGACCTCATCAAACGGTGAAGGAATTGAGCTTACTGCGAGACCATTTGTGTTAAATATAAGCTTCTCATCTTCCTCCACAAATCTTCTTTCTTCAGTTTCTTTGATAACCCTTTTGTTGAAGAAGCGGTACCCATCCAGGCTGAGACCGGTCGCTTCAGCAATGAGCTCTTCATTGACAAGAATTTTCTGTCCCCCATAGTCGACAGTCCTCTCTTTCCATTCCTTAGCAAAGCATACTGAAATACTTTGATCATGTCCCTGCACCCTTTCAACAAAGCTGGTGAAGCCGCCTATGCTGAGAATGTTCCAAAGCTCGGTGTTATCCTTCCAATCAGGGTCCGCGCATGGCTCAATTTGACAGGGAGGTCCTCCCATCTTCTCAGTGGTGTGTAGGTTACAACAAATTCCAGAATGCCGCTGAGCGTGAAGAACAGTTCGTTTCTTACTGTTGAAGATCGCATAAGACTGGGAACTGTAGCCGTTGGTCTTCTCACGAGAAGGTTGTGTAATTCTGGCGAGCTGCGGGAAGTCGCGTGTGAAAACCCTTTCCCTGTCAACAATCACTTTGTATTTATCATCGGTTTTCGTGGAGTTTGGCATCCGGATATCAACGGCTGTTGTACCTCCCGCGTGCGTGATTTTCAAATCAGGATGACTCCACTTGAAGTTTCTTAAATAGATCTTGCTATTATTTGAAAAAGATATTATTTGCCTCGCCATATAGAATAAAGCAGCACTTGTGAAAGAATTGATGATTTTGATTTTCCTCCAAAGATTAAGGCTTATCTCTAGAGATTGCTTACTTGTGAAGATCCGCATGGATGCTGTTGTGAAGCTGATTAGGGATACTATCATTATCCCAGACAGTAAAATTTATATTAATGCCATAATTGGCCAGTGCATCCGCCAGATTGTTGCCCTCCCTGTAAGTATGTATGATTCTGATACTATTGAAGGTGTGGCAAATGCTTATGGATTCAGAGATAAAGTCTTTAATACTCCAACTGGGAGATGAGGACTGATTAAGAAGCTTAATGATATTAAGAGAGTCCCCTTCAACAATAAGGTTCTGAATATTTTGAGCCCGTGCAACTCTCAAGCCCCAGAGAGCAGATAATGCTTCGGCAAAATGATTGGTTTGAATTCCCATTTTTCCAGCATAAGCAGCAATCAAATTACCTTTGTGGTCTCGTATTGCTCCTCCTCCAGCTGTTGTCCCAGGGTTTCCCTTAGAGGCGCCATCAAAGTTCAGCTTGTACCAATTAGAGTCAGGAGGATGCCATTTAATCAAAGATCTATCAACACTATTCCCAGGGTTGCTCCAATTTCCAATGTGCCAATTAGATAAAATGTGTTCTTCATTCTCAGGATAACACTTGTTCTTGGGAGGTTTAAATCTGGCCATGTCCTCTTTGATACCTTGAGAAATTTTGCCAATACTGATTTTATAATTCTGCTTCTTATTTCTGAAAATGATAGTGGTATTGTTATGTTGCTCACATTCGTAACTTCCACTTTTTGGGATTTAGGTCTTGCTTGGATCTAAAATCGCTATAGTATACTTTGATTAGAAATCACATCAACCCTTTGTTAATACTTACACCTTGTTTGTCTTAAACTTGACGTAAGTTTTGACATTGAGTTGATCATCTTACATCGAACTACCTTTGAGGCATGTTTGCATAGGGAGTATTTCCTCGTAGATTGGCTTTGTGTTTTGAATTTGCGTGATTGTTCCTTATGATAGTTCATCTTGTAGACTTATGTTTTCAAGGACAATATTTTTGATCAACCACTTTGAAATTTTGCACTTGCTAGATTGTTGAAATTATGTTACCATGATGTATGTTTTCCTTAGAACCCCTTTGGAAAATCACACAAACATCCCCTATCTATTTGTAAAATGTACTAGTTAGTTATTTTTATGCTACCCGAATTGACATGGAACTTCCTTCTATTTGAAGGAGTTCAATCACACTATCTAGGTCTAGGTATTTGGACTTAACAAATGCCAACCATGACTGATTATCACAGGGTTCCTTATATGTATGACAATAAAGAATAAAAATTTAGGCGTTCACATCAAAAGACGCCCATCATGAATAAACCACATTTGGTTCTTCACGCTAGAGAACCCATTTGGCTACACCTTTCCCCACCTTCATCTCATGGTTAGTGGTATGATTATTCTGATTCTAATCCAAACATTTCTTCTGATTTTGAGGATTCTAATCTAAACTATTCATCTAATTCTTCTAATTCTCCGATTATTTTGATCCAAACTATTATTGATTCTCCTCAGTCTCCTGAACTTCATCCAATCAACCTTCTTCTAAGGAATAATCAATCACCTAAATGAATTTTTCCTCTAAATATTTTTTTCGCCACAAACTCTCCCCATCATTCATCTAATGTGATTCTCGAGTTGTGGTCCTCCCTTTCTTCACATGACCCCTTTAATCATTCATCTAATGTGATTATTGAATCACGAGTCCTCCTTTCTTTGCAGGAACCCCTTAATCAAATTTCTAATTCAAATATTGAGGCGCGGTCCTCCCTTTCTTCATGATTATTGAATCATGGTCCTCCATTCCTGCGGGACCTCATTTATTAGTCACCTCAACGACGTATTCCTCCTTTGAAGATCTGTGTGACTCCTAATTCTTCCAATGAATCATCTAATATGACTCCTAAGTCGCAGTCCTCCCTTTCTTTGTAGGACCTCTTTCATTAGTCACCTCAACACACTCTTCCTTCTTCAAAGATTTGTGTGACTCAAATTCCTTCTATTCAATCATTTAATTTGACTCCCACATCACAAACTGTGGACTTTAGACTCAATCCTACTAGTTTACTGACACTATATCATCATATAGGTAAGTCCATTTCATCTTCTTCTATTCACGAGACATCTAGCTCCATGTCTACTTCATTTCTCGTATCATCTTCTTTTGTCAATCATCATCAAACATATTCTCAATCTTCCACACTAGTTGGACCTTTTTCTTCCAAATCAAACCCCTGTGGTCGATCAAAACCCATACCGATTGATTTATTTTAGAACAAAGGAGTGATCATGGCATTTATAGGGGCACATGAAGATATCCCTCTAACAAATTATGAGAAAGGATTCTCTTTAGACCTCGATGAATTTGCATATTGTGGGGAAAATTTTGATTCCTTTTATCAAGAAACAAAGGAAGAGCCTCAAATCATGCAACTTGATCCTCCTCTTATTCTTCCATCCTCACATTCTTCATTTTGTGATGAACTTCCTAGGTCTAGTATTGAGCCATGGCCCATCTTCTCATCACCTAATTCTTCTTTACATATCACAATTCCTTAATCGCAATCATACTTTGGGTCATCGCCAAGTAGCCCATCATCTTCTTCTATATATGGGCCACCTCCAAGTTTCCCTTCATCATCTATCTATGGGTCTCCTCCGGGTAGCCCATTACCTTCTATTCTGGGGCCACATCTAAGTAGCCCCTTGTCTTCTATCAATGGGACACCTCTGGGTAGCCCATCATCTTTTATTCTTGGGTTGTGTCCTAATATCCCATCACCTTCTATTCTGGGGCCACATCCTAGTAGCCCTTCATCTTCAAGACCCCTCCCTCTACTAATTCTATGGTACTATACCATGTGTCTATATATAGTGTAGATGTTATTTTATTTTCTCTCTTTTCTGAGGTTGTAGCTCCGCTACCTCCTTTTACAGGCACATTATTTATTAACGAGATCCTTTTGGTCGCACATACCGTTAACTCCACTTACTTAGATAATATTTGTATACGTGAAGGCTTGGTTAGATTTGGAATGAAACTTAATGACATTATTACCAACTCTTGATTCACCACATCTTTATCATGGATATTTTCACATTACAACCGCTTATGGCATGTGTGCCTTTCATTCGATGATATTTATTACATATACTCCTCATAATTCTCCACTCACACTTGGACAATCTTGGCTTGAGTATATTGGTAGTATGATATATGTTCACCATTGTCTACTTACATTTCCTATGCCCTTTGGCAATATTACTATTCCTAATGAATCTGTTTCTACTTACATTCTAAATATTTCATTTGTTGGCACACTCATGTTTTTCCTCCCATATAATTTCTTGGTGAAGAATATGTGATGAATGTATACACACTACATTCAGAATGGGTATTTATATGACCCTATTCATTTTATATCTTATCATTTCTTTGATGTTACTCTAGTAGGGTTCTATCATGACAATCATAGTTACCTCTCTACCGCACACTTGGGGAGAATAACATCTAACAAATATCCCCCTCCTCATGTTATCATATGTGCATCTCTTTGATCTTTTCATTTTTATACATTTATATCCTCGCATAGGCATACTTATCACACATTATTACATCGTCACTACACGATGACACACTCTTGTGCTATGGTTCACACTTGATTGTTGAGGGAATACTACACATGAACCTCACACATTGCACATAGGTACTACACATCACAAACCACTTGCATACACCATACATACTACATTCTAAATTTACATTTCCTTTACATATCTCACACTAATAGTATTCATACATACATGTCTACATAAGTTGTCTACACATTTTTCCCTTTTATCTTACACATATCTTTCATAAATAAATCCATACTTAGGTTGATTACGCATCTTGCATTCCATCCTTTACATTACACATCATCCATATATGTCATGATTGTTTATACTCATCACATAAGCAATTCATCCCACATGCTACATGGTATTGCCCTACATTCTACATTTACACATTGCATTCATTGCATGGTTCTCTATACTCATAATATATTCTACATAGATCTACATGTTACACGTATTTACCATCTTGCATTTATTACATCATTTATGATACATACATGTTTCTCATATTTCTATTACTAGCCTCTTACACAATTCCTCCTACATATTTATACACATTACATCATCACACATTTTCCTCATCATATGGTCATTTCATACCATCATACACCCTACGCGTTGCACTCACTACCCTATGAAGCACTCTAGTTCCTCGGTCCATACTTGACGCCAAGGGTTTACTAATCAAATGGACCTTACCATCATTATTTGACCATACATCATGAAACATACCTAGCTTAGTGAAATACACCTTAGGATAAATGGTCATCTATTTCTTCTATCATTATAGTGGTATATGCTTTAGGCTACATCACCACTCCATTATATTTGCGTCACCTATTCCACTCATCATATAGTATTGTATGCCATAGGCTAAATCATCACTCTTATGCTTATTGTGTTGTGATATACGCTTAGGCTATAGGTTTCATGCACACATCATCTCTAGGTTGGATTTCATCACCATTACACATACACATTTATCAAAACGTGGTATACAACATAAACTTTGACCATTTCTTGATGACGCACACTCTTTTACGGTTCATTCTTGACTACCGAGGGGGTAAGCCAAATGAACATCATTGCATACCTTTTCCATTCACTCGGGGGCATGCGGATCTGCCATCCATATTGAATTTCCATTACATCCATCCATTACATATTACATTGTCTTGGGGCATTTTTTTTTTACTTACTTGTGTTTCTACATGTTCACTTTACTACGGATGTTATAATGGTTGTTTATATGTCATTATCTATACCATACACATATGTGCATTGACACCTTGTTATAATTTATGATCGCATATACATGTATTTTGTACGAGGTATAGATGCTCACCTTCTACCCTTAGTATAATTTCCATTGGGGACATCCACATTCATCTCACACATGTGCTATTGTTTAATTTTGGTACTTATCACCTTACATTAGTTTGTTATGCACGCTTATTATTAGAATATTGGTTATCTCTCTAACATGTTAATGGGTGTTTCATGTGCAACACTTGTTTTGGAGGATTACATGTTACCATGGCTACTTTTTTTTATTGTTTCCACTTGTTTATACTTGTTTTCTCTTATATGTGGGTCTTGCCCTATGTTTGGTGTGCACACTTGTTTGTTGTATTCGACAACTATGTCCTTTGAGTGTCTTTGAAACCATGAGTGGTGTCCCATGTTTGTGACCCAAATTATGCGGTATAATTTTTCTTCTTGCATGCTTTACTATATATCTTGGTAGCTTATACATTGTTTGCGTACTTTATACCTTATTTTTATATGCATGCTTGTTTTTACTAACACTTATTTTAGTTAGTCAATTTTTATGTGTGTCTTGGTTTCTACTAAGCACTTTCTAAGTCTGAGTCATGTGGTTGTCCTCTTTTGGGGCCACATCCTCTTATCAGCAATGTTGCATGTTCCCCCAAAGAGGGGGCATCCTTTTGGGTTATATACTACATAGATCCCTATCTTTGTTTCAATTCAGTTCGAGTATTCCAATGTTGGCATTATGGGTACATTTGATTCAATCTTCCGCCCTTGGCATTATGGGTACGATTTAGTTCATATGTCCACCCTTGGCATTATTGGTACAGTTCATTTCAAATGTCCTCCCTTGTTATTGTGGTTACAATTCGGTGTAGTTTATGCCCTTAGCATTGTGGGATCATATAGTGAATGGGTTCAAACCGGTCTACAAAGCCCACACACAAAAGAGTTTATAGGAAAGTGTGTCCTTAGCATTATGGGAAGTAGTTATAGGTTGGATGATACAATGGAATTCCTACCTATACTACTTCTTACTGCGGTGTTGGATCACCCAAAAACCTAAGTAATATAGAGATCTCCTCACACGGAGTTCAAGGAAGTAATTAAAGGTTTGAGAATAACACAAATTTATCCCTATAATTTTTCATCCTACGGTGTTGGATCACCGAAAAAACCCAATAGTATAGAATATCCTTTTTGATTAACTAAAATTGGAATTAAATAGGAGTATGCTACGATAGTTAAGCTATTATAGGAGGACTTAAAATGCTATAAATGAATACACTCATGACTAAATAATTAAATAAAACCATTATATGTAATAATAAAGTGAGGAAATAACTCAACCGATTATAGATTATCTGTAGCGAGGATGTCACAGTCGCGACAAGTAATTCTAGAAGAAAGGTTTCTGCAGAGGTCCCAAAAAGGGTGGATCTGGAAGATCTGATAAGATTGGAGTGCCGAAGAGGGTATTGGGGCACCTTAGGGTGCCTTGGAATGATAGAACATGTGCCCTTGTCTATGAAAAATATCGAACTTGATTCTTTCGGGGTCCATAGATGACCTATGACCTTAGTTGTCTATTATAATAGATTTGCATAACTACTCGAATGTACCAAATGAAGCAAGATGATGTTGAAGACTTGAAAAAGACAAAAGAAGTATCAAATCCCTAAAAATAAAAGATACAAATGAATAGTTCAGACTAATCTTAGTAGCCACAATAATGGGCTTTTTACTCTCGAGCACTACACTACATTTCAAACCCAAATGTAGTTCTAGTGTGTGTGTACATGTCGTGCCCTATGTGCTCTTGTGTTAGTCACACTATGTGAAATAGCAAGCAATAACTAAATGTAGAAAATGTAATAACATGTGTGCATGGAATATAATAGAATCCCTCCCCTATGAAGGGTGTTTTGATGCGAGATATCCTAGCCTTGATGAATGAAACTATGTGGATGTAAATCTATATGGTTCTCTTATATATTTATAGGGTTCTCTTGATCTAATTTCGTAATTAACCAAAAAATGGTAGACGAGGAAAAATATAAAGATGAAAATGGTTAGAAAAGGCCTAAAAAGTGACAAGAATATTTGAAAAGAATTGGGGCACACCAAGTATAGGCACTGGGTGCCCTGATTTAGAATAAAATGATAGGAAAGCCTTTGAGAAAAACTAGGCATGTATATAAAAAATGTGTGGGGATGATGAAAAAATAGTAAAATAAGATGGCCAAAAGATGGGATTAATTAGTACTTTCTTCACTCAAGAACCTTCTAAATAGTAGTATGATCCTGGGCTAAATAATTTCTAAAGTGCATGATGTTGTGACTAAATTTTTCCCCACTTTATGTTGTTGAGAAGAAAGCTTAGTAACATAAAGTAGATAGAAGTGCATACCTGATATCCATGAAGAGTGTAGTAGAAATGTGTCGAAGGACTAGACTTAAGCATGGAATGAAAAAATAGAAGATGGAGGAGCGTGGAATCTAAAGATGAAAAATGTGCATAGAAAAGTGATGAGAGTGAACCTAGGGTAGAAAGCATGTGTAGATGTTGTAGTGTGTAGTGTACCTACATGGTTAGTAAAGCGTGTGTTGTCACGAAATGTTGTTGTTGACGTTGTTGTTGTTGTTGTTGCCCCCAATTTGAGTGCTTGTTTCTCATACGGTCGAACCTACAAGGAAAAAATGATCAAGTAGTCGAATATTTATGTATGTAAAGATACTATGTAAAATACACATTTGTATATAAATGTGTAAAATATGCTTAAATGACAATGTAAATGGAACATATGCACCTAATGCATGTAAAGAGAAAAGGGTGTAGAAGGATATTTTGTATTCTTTATGAGTTTTGGGTGATATCACTCCACCCTATCTCGAAGAAGTGTAGGGAGGAAATGCTTTGTGTCCTCTAATCTTTAACCACTTTTACTAAAATGTGTGTGAAGATATGTACGTAACATCCTAGTATTTTGGGAAATTTGATGCCACTAGCCAAGTAGTGTAGAGAGGCACACCCACTGTAACCCTTAAGCTTGTAACTGCTTCCCATAAATGCCAAGGAAACCATATCCTATAAAATCCACTTTGTGTATAGCATTTTTAGATTGGTATGAACCCACTCGTTGTATGTTAACCTAAAATTCCAAGGGAGGAAATTTCACTATCTTGAACCAATGTAAATGTGTTGTGTTAGTATGTAAACCCCCAAATTATGCCCCCCCTCTTTGGGGAGCATGCGACATCACTTGTTAGGAGAATGTGGCGCAAAAGAGGACCAACTACACTCTAAAGCTGTGTACTCTAGAAAGTTCTTGGTAGAAACCAAGGCACACACAAACAAGAAGGCTAACCAAAAACAAGTGTAAAGTAAAACAATGCATGCATATAGAAAACATGTGTAAGCTACCTGTCGACACTAAAATTTTCCTCTGTAATTTCTATTTCATTAATGTATGTATTAGGAATAGGATGTTGTTAAGTGTAATTAGTAGTAGCGTCGATAGAAGATAACGGCGCAGTCGATGCACAGTGCCTTGATAATGTAGAGTACAAAGAATAAGTCAAAGTACAATATGAATGTCGTAAAAGTAAATATTTGTCGTAAGTAAGTGGTCGGTAATGTTAAAATGTCAAAGTTGGGATAAGTAGAGAAGTAGGGTCTACATGATTAGGAATTAGAAATATTATGTTGGTAATAAGGACAAGGAGTGAGGTCATAAATATTTTGTGTATTTTATTTGTAAAAAGTCTAAAAATGTGGAACCCATGTGAAATGATAAGGTTTATCTTATCTTAAAAGATAAGCTTACATGTACAGATAAGAGTTAAGGTATGGAATATGATTCGTCAGAGTGGATTTCTTATCCTATCTTAGAGATAAGATGGATAAGCTTGGAATTTCTATAAATAAAGAGGCCACCCCCCTCATTTAGCATAGAAAGAAGTAGTGAGAAATATTGTATGAAGTGTGTAAAGGAAGCCATCAGTTTAAAGGTGTGTTGAAGAAGCCATTAAGAGGTGTAATTGTAAAGTTTCTTCCATAGTATTGGTGGAAGGCAAGTGAAGTCAATAACACTTGAAGTACCTCATGGGTGAGATTGTAACAATTTCATGTTAATATTATAATTTACTTTGATATTTCAGATTTATCATCATTAGTCTTATCATAGTCGATGGTATTCTTGTGTTATGTTTGTTGTTTTGTTTCCAGATTACATCCACCAAACTAAAGGTTGTGCATTAGTAAATAATCATAGCACGAGGAGTTCCTGGTGAAGAATTATCATAGTGTCGGATTGGTGATGACATTTTGGTTCCGTTTCCGGGACCATTCCTCGTTGGTGGATTGTCTGGAGAGATATTCCCACTTAGTCAAAAATCAATTGGAGGGTAACCTTGTTTTTACTGTGCATAGTAGTTACCATGGTAAAGTCATTTTTTCCATGAATAGTAGTTACCATGGTAAAGTCATTTTTGCTGTGAATAGTATTTACCATAGTAAAGTCACTTTTTACCGTGAATAGTATTTACCGCAGTAACTTCACTTTTTACTGTGAATAGTGTTTACCACAGTAAAGTCAGTTTTTACAGCAGTAAGTCAAGTTTTACCATAGTTTACCGTGGTCATTTCTATTTTCTATTATAGTGATTTTAATTATTGGTGCACATAAGTCTTGTTGATTGTACTTTTGGGTTGGTATTTCACTGTGGTTACTTTTGAAAATGGGGAAGATTCTATTTTTCAGCCCAATCTAATGAAGATGCTTCCTCTTTCATTCAAGAGTTTAAACGATCTTGTATTTATAATGGCCTTATAAGAAGGGAACAATGGACTGAATTTTTTCCTACCTTTTTGGATGGTTCAACCCTTAGGTGGTTTGAAACACTAGGTGATAATGTGAAAAACTCATGGGATTTATTAACTGAAAGTTTTCTTGAAGAATTTGGTGAACAACAGAGATATGCAGATCTCATGATCGATATCACAAAGCTAACCAAAGGAGAAGGAGAAGATAAGGGATTATCATGCTCGTGTTCTAGAGCTAAGGAGGAAGCTCGACGCCTAGATCCGGAAGGAAGGATTAGCGGATGGGTTGATGAATGGCATGGATAATCTCCTATGTAAGCACTTCATTCTTGGGATGAAGCCAGAGATCAGACAACGAGTGAAGTATGACCGCCTAACTACCATTGAACAAGCAAAGGAGATTGCAAGAAGGCAAGAAGAAAGCATGGAAGAGGAGCCCAAAGAAATTGTTGCTAAAGTAGAACCTACACCAGCACCTTTGCTCCAGAATCCACAACCACTCTCGGTGAGCACAAATATTTCTCCTAGTACATCTACTGAGTATGAAGATCTGCTCAAAAAGATGGGTCAGTTAACTATTAATCTTCTTCAAGGAAAAGAATTTAGTTCTCAGGGAGGAGATAGAGGTCCAAAAAGAAATATTTCTGAAGTTGTATGTTATGGTTGTTATAAAAAGGGTCATTATAAGTATAATTGTCCAGATAGAGCTTCTACATCTGGTAAAGGAGATAATGATAAAGGAAAAGCACCTGTGAATTCTTTTGATGTAGTAGATAAGAGCAGAAATAATGAAGTAGATGTGTTTGTAACAAAAAAAAGAAAGAAAGAAAAAGATAATCAAGATGGAAATGATCCTAAGAAGATGAAAGGAGAAACTAGTAAGAAACATAGGAGAAGAAAGTTGGGTGTGCGGGATTTTTACGATTTCACGGGGCGAGGACCATACTCCATCTTGGAAGATCTGTCCAAAAGGCCTACAAATATTACATATGGTAAACTCTTGGCTATGTCTTACGAGAAGAGGCGGGAGCTGAAGTGGACTCAATGCTCGAAGAAGGAAGGAGGTTGAGGTCCCTGTTTTGGAGGTAGAGGTGGATCCCTATGCTCCACATGGTGAGGTATTATGTAATGGTATTTCAATTCATGATGTCTTAGTTGATGGAGGTGTTGTAGTTAATGTAATGACCGAGTCTGTAATGAATATGTTGGGTTTAAAAATTGATCGCCCTTCAAACACTTATGTTAAGGTCATTAAATAAGGAAAAACTAAACCGAGAAGGTGTAGTTTCAAATGTGGCAATATCATTATGGGTGTTGTATGTGTGGTAGACTTTCGAGGTGATGAAAAATGGTGCATTGCGTACCCAATGTTCTTTGGGAAGACCATGGCTAAGGAGAGTTCATGCAAGAAACTCTTTGGAATGAAGGCTTCATGACACTTGGACGTGGTAGAGAGAGGGTGAAGATAAACGTGATCCCTCGACATCATAAGCCGAGAACACTGTGGATTCAAGTGATGAAATTGATGATTGGACATCCTCTCGATTACTCTAGTACCTAGTGAAGTGGACACGAAGATGAAGAAAGTGAGGTTGATGTTTGATCATGGATATCCTTCAGTCACCGACTCATGACCCCATAAAATTATCTGAAGAAGAAGTTGATGATCGTCTCCAACAAATAAAGATTGGTGATCTTTGTGATGGAGAGTGAGAAGGAATCCTACCTCCGGCTCTTTGAAGGTACATACACATATTCACTTTTGATTACAAGGAACTTCATCAAGTAAGTTGGGTAGAACATTCTATTGAGCTGGTAGATGGTCTTAAGCCTATAAAGCAAATGCCATATAGAATGAATCCTAATTTTTCCAAGACTGTAAAAGAATAAATAGATAAGTTGCTTGATGCGGGATTCATATTTCTTTGTGGAGAATTCAGAATGGGTTTCTCCCATTGTGATCTCAATAAAAAAGAATGGGAAGCTACGCATTTGTGTTGATTACAGGAAGCTCAATAAGGCAACAAAGAAGGATCATTACCCTCTTCCATTCTCAGATCAGATCTTGGACGAAGTAGCTGGCCAGGAGTGTTATAGTTTTGTTGATGGATATAGTGGATACAACCAAGTCCGTATAGCGGAGAAAGATCAGCTGAAGACCACGTTCACCACTCCTTGGGGAACGTTTTCTTATAGAGTTATGCCTTTTGGGTTGTGTAATGCTCCAACAACATTCCAGCGTTTGATGAATAGGGTGTTCGAACCCTACATTGGGACCTTCATCAGAGTATTTCTGGATGATTTTTGCATCTATGGGAGCAAGTTGGACCACCTGCACCAGATGGAGACAACATTTCAAAGGTTAGATGAAGCACAAGCCTCACTAAACCCTACAAAGTGTGTCTTTGGATGTTCTAAAGGTGTTTTGTTAGGGCATGTTGTATCTAGAGATGGTATTGGTGCTTGATCTGATAAAGTTTCAAAAATCAAAGATTTACCATTTCCTATGAATAGAAGTAAGTTGAGATCATTTTTAGGCCATGTGGGTTACTATAGAAGGTTCATCAAGAATTTCTCAAAGATTGCTGACCACTAACTTGATTCTTGAAGAAGGATGTTACTTATGAACCGAGGAAATAAGGCACATGAAGCTTTTGGACAACTGAAGGAAGCCCTGGTGTCTTCACCTATTTTAAAGAATCCAGATTGGAGCAAGCCATTCATTGTGTACACTGATGCCTCAGATGCAGCACTAGGAAGTACTTTGAGCCAAAAGGATGAAAATGGGAATGAACATCCAATTTACTTTGGGAGCAGACAAATGAGCAGTGCTGAGGTAAATTATACTATAACTGAAAAAGAGGCTCTAGCTATCATTTTTTTTGTAAAGAAGTTTAGAAATTACTTGCTAGGGAAGAAATTTATAGTTGTAACAGATCATCAAGCTCTAAAATATATTGTCAATAAGCCTAACCCATCAGGGAGGATAGCAAGATGGATAATTTTGCTACAAGAATTTGAATTTGATATTATAGATAGGCAGGAAAGAAGCATGTCAATGCAGATGCACTCTCTCGAGCCTATGATGGTTTAGGATCATCTTGTGATGATGATGATTTCCCCGATGCAACATTGTTATCCCTTGACACAATCCCTAGTGAATACATAGATATTTGGAATTATCTGAATGAATTCAAGTTTCCTGATGGTGCCAATGCAAAGACTAAGAGAAAGATTACTCAAGCCAGTCGTCCATATTCTATTCTGCATGGAGTATTATTTGAATAGGACACGATGGACAAGTCAAGAGGGTAGTTGGGCGTGATCAAGGAAGGAAGCTGCTAGAAGAATTCCACAATGGTACATGTGGAGGGCACTTCTCTAGACAAACTTACAGCAAGAAGGATCTTGGATGCAGGTTATCATTGGCCCACTCTTTTTAAAGATTGTTATAATTATTGTAAGACATGTGATATTTGTCAAACACATGGTAAGCGTAAGACTTCATCACTCCATTATGTCCTATTCTTCCACTTGGTCCCTTTGAAAAGTGGGAATAGACATTGTAGGTCCACTTCAACTACCTCACACCAAAATAAGTATATTGTAGTTACCACAGATTATTTAACCAAGTGGGTTGAAGCTAGGCCATTGAAAACAACTTCCATGGATGAGGTGGCAAGGTTCATATATGACGCATTGTCACCAGATTTGGTTGTCCATTAGAAATTATATGCAGATCAAGGAAGCCACTTCATTAATGAGGTAGTAGAAGCCCTAGTCAATAAATTTTCTATTAAGCACGGGAAGGCAACAACATAAAGCCAAGCACAAATGGACGGGTGGAGCGAACAAATTTTGTGTTGTGTCAAATTCTAGCAAAGATGCGGCCTTGCAGTACATAAGTGGGATAAAAGGATTCATGCAGCATTGTGGGCATATAGGGCAACATCAAAGTCAGCAACAGGATACTCCCCATTTCGGTTGGCTATGGCATTGATCCGAGTTCTTCCTATTGAGTTTGATATTCCCCTTTGTGAGAGTTATGAAAAATGAAAGGATGGATGAAAGTGATTGAGTAAAAGAAAGGTTGGTACATCTTCATTTGCTAGAGGAAATGAGGAAATAGCAAAGGATACAAGCCATAAGAAGAAAATGAAGCGAAGGAATACTTTGATCAAAAGATCCGTTGGTCTCCATTTCATGTGAATGACTTGGTTCTAGTATATGATTCAGATACAAAAAAAAGAAGACAGAGAAAATTTCTTCCAAAATGGATGGGGCCCTACAAAATAGCAGCATTTGTGCATGAAAATGGTACGTCTGCATTGGAGGAATTGGATGGCACTCCCATTACGAAATGGGTCAACCACGACAAGTTGAAGATTTTCCAAGCACGAGAATAGTCTACTCAGGGACGGAGTAGAAGCTAGGAAGGGGAAGATGTCGACACTAAAATTTTCCTCCGTAATTTCTATTTCATTAATGTATGTATTAGGAATAGGATGTTGTTAAGTGTAATTAGTAGTAGCGTCTGATAGAAGATAACGGGTGCTCATCGATGCAGTGCCGCCAATAATGTAGAGTACGGTATGAGTCAAAGTACAATAGGAATGTTGTAAAAAGTAAATATTTGTAAGTAAGTGGTCGGTAATGTTAAAATGTCAAAGTTGGGATAAGTAGAGAAGTAGGGTCTACATGATTAGGAATTAGAAATATTATATTGGTAATAAGGACAAGGAGTGAGGTCATAAATATTTTGTGTATTTTATTTGTAAAAAGTCTAAAAATGTGGAACCCATGTGAAATGATAAGGTTTATCTTATCTTAAAAGATAAGCTTACATGTACAGATAAGAGTTAAGGTATGGAATATGATTCGTCAGAGTGGATTTCTTATCCTATCTTAGAGATAAGATGGATAAGCCTGGAAGTTCTATAAATAAAGAGGCCACCCCCCTCATTTAGCATAGAAAGAAGTAGTGAGAAATATTGTATGAAGTGTGTAAAGGAAGCCATCAGTTTAAAGGTGTGTTGAAGAAGCCATTAAGAGGTGTAATTGTAAAGTTTCTCCCATAGTATTGGTGGAAGGCAAGTGAAGTCAATAACACTTGAAGTACCTCATGGGTGAGATTGTAACAATTTCATGTTAATATTATAATTTACTTTGATATTTCAGATTTGTCATCATTAGTCTTATCATAGTCGATGGTATTCTTATGTTATGTTTGTTGTTTTGTTTCAGATTACATCCACCAAACTAAAGGCTATGCATTAGTAAATAATCATAGCACGAGGAGTTCTCGGTGAAGAATTATCATAGTGCCGGATTGGTGATGACACTACGTAGACAATGTAGTAAATTTAAACATTTAAGAAAATAAGTAATCCAAAAAAATCAGACTACAAACATGGGACATCACTAACGATGTTGCAATACACATGAGGCTATCATGGCCACAAACAACAAGCAAGTGTGCACACAAATATAGGGAAAATCCATGCATACAATGGAAAATAAAGCGCATAAGGATAAACAAAAAAATATGTAGTCATAGAAACATTTAATCCTACAAAACAAGTGTTGGACATGGAACATCCGTTAGTATGTTAGATAAATAACCAATATTCTAAAGTGTGTATGATCAAGTAATGTAAAATGTTAAGTATAAAATGAAGCAATATCACATGGATGAGAAGAATGTGATGGCCCTAGTGACCAATGTAGAAAAGGTGGAAGGTGAGCATCCATGTCGCATGTAGGAGTCTTGTATGTGTGATCACACTAAGAAAAATTGTTAAAGCACATGTGTGTATGAGATAGATAATGACATATAAGAAATCCATCTAACATGTGTAATAAAGTAAACATGTAAAACACTAGAAAGTAAACAGAAATTCCCCAAGACAATGCAACATGTTGTGGATGGATGGATTGGAATGTAATATGGAATGATAGGGCAGCGTGCCCCCTAAGTGGATGGAAGTATATGCAATGTGGTTTTTTTTTTTCCCCTCATCAATCAAGAATGAACCATAAACAAGAGTGCATCATCAAAAAATGGTCAAGTAGTGTTTGTTATGTCTAACATGTTATGGTGAATTTGTATGTAGTGGTTATGATATACGACATAGAGAAATTATGTGTATGAACCCTATAGCCAAATATTATATCATGACTTGATGAATGGATGAGTGATAATTTATCCTAAGTGTATATCAATATATGATGAAAGGATGAGTGATGATTTATCCCTAAGCATATATCACTATAAGATGAAAGGATGAGTGATGATTTATTCCTAAGCGTATATCACTTTAAGATGAAAAGATGAATGATGATTTATCCCTAAGTGTATATCACGTATGATGAAAGGATGAGTGATTATTTATCCCTACGTGTATATAGCTACATGATGAGAGGTAAAAATTTGTGATTTAACCAAATGTGTATACCAATATAAAATGATATAATGGAGGTGGTGATCTAGCCTAAAGCGTATACCACTACTAGATGAAAAGGGAATGAGTGATGATTTAGCCTAAAGCATATGTCACTAGCCTAGGAATGTTGCATGATGAGTGTAAGGTCCATTTGATTTGTAAACCCTCGACAATCGAGTATGGACCGAGGAACTAAAATGCATCTTAGGGTGGTTAGGGCAAAGGTGCATATAAAAAATGTAGCATGTGCAATAATGAAAACGACCACGTGGTGGAGAAGGTTTTTAAATGTAATGTGTGTAAAAGGCAACATGTAATGTATAATATGCAATGTAATGTGTGATAATGTAGAATGTAGGGATGAAAATGTAAGTCTAGAATCATATGTAGTGTAGACTAGCATAATATGTAGAATATAGATGATGTATAAATGTGCCGTGTGAAATAGCCTAATGGTGTATGTAATGCGTAGAATGACTAATATGTGCATGATGAAAATGTAGTATAATGTAGAATGTAGACTAAGTGTATAATGGGTGGTGTATGATGCACGATGTGTGTGATAAAATGTAAATGTGTAGTGCCTATAGTGCAGTGTATGGGGTTTAGTGTAATGGTAATCCATCAATCAGTCAAGTGTGAACCAAAGCACAAGAGTGCGTCATTAGGTAATGATGGTGCTAGAATGTGTGATTAGTATACATATGTAGGAAGATGAATGGATGGTGATGCACATATGCTAGAATGGGGGGAATATGTTATGCCCCCAAGCATGTATAGATGAGTGAACACACATATGATAAGGAGAGCTTAAGGTCCCCCATATTATATACATAATGATGAAAGGAATATGAATGTCAAGAGTTGAATGTAATTACTACGTAAAAATATAAATGCAATAATAATGCTAAGATGAGAAAGGTGTCCTATGGGAGGGGGATGTGGGAATGAGATGCCCCCTCGGTAATGTGTAAAGAGACTATGTAAACTCATCAAGGAGATCGTCATCCTCTGGATCGAAAGTGAATGGATATGCATTAGTAACTTGGTAAGCTATAGTATTAGGTTGATCATGTAATGAGCCATTAAGATGTAAATAGTACGTGCCCTATAGCATAATCCTCATCGGTGAATGGAGGGTGTTGTAAACCATGTCCATACCAATGGTGAGATTATGTCTCAGAACCTAGGAAAGAACTATTGTAGATGATAATGTGTTTGAAAGGCATGGAAAGGAAATATATGTATGATCAAGATCTAGGGTAGAACCTAAAACCAATATAGTCAAGCCAAGAATATCCTAATTTGAGAGGGAAAGTCCCAGGATTTCATGTAAGAAAAACATCAAATTCAAAGACACGAAGCCCATAGGCAATCTATTGGTGTAACATGGACCAACCCATGATATAAGTAAGGGTGATATGATGGTGGGTGAATATCAGCAATAAAAAAACCTAGGCGAGCTAAACCTTCGTGCGTACATATAGTTTTGGGTAAAGTAGGATCTAACAAAATGTGTTCCCAATAAGAACCATGTATGAAGAGTGTGCAAGTGAATGGTGAAAAAGCAGATGATGAGGATGTAGATGGTAGAGCGATGTCCAAGGATGGGACAGGCCCCTAATATGGAATAATAGTAGTATTAGTAGGTGGTAGAGAAGGGATGACATCTAGAAAACAAATAGCTCCCTTGAGTGGTGGTAAATGAGGTGGGTCATCCATAGGTTTAGGTTCATCTGTAGTGTCAATGCATGAAATAGGAGATTAGTATTAAGATCATAGACATAATATTAGAATGGGTCACATTCCCGAAAGATAGTATGCTCAATGTGTTCATGTAAGAACTTAACACAATGATGGACCATAGAAATGATAACTTGTATGGCATGAAGCCATGGCCTACCCAACAAATAATTATATGAGATGGGAAAATCTATAACAAAGAAAATTGTGGGGAGAGTTTTGGGACCAACAAAGTGATGGGAAAGGTAACATGACCAAGACATGGATGAATAGTACCATCGTAAGCACACAATGAAATAGAAGAGGGACTAATGTCATGAGTGGACAGACCTAAATCCTGAAGGAATGACATGGGGCACAAATTAAGCTTAGAGCCATTATCAATTAGAGTACGTTTGACACCTACATTGTAAATGCAACACATAATATGGAGTGGTGGATCATTATCAAAGGGATGGATGTCAGTGGGAGGGTTGGCCTTGAATGTTGTGTGCAATGGAAAGTTGCAAAAGCTATGGAATGAGGTTAAAGAACCTCAAAGCTTTGCTAACTCATCCATGCACCATAGGATTAGAGCTAAACAAGAGAAACTAACATGAAAGCATTACAACTTTGACAAAAACATCAAAAACTAACATGCATACTACTCTCTACTCCATGAAAGCTTAATGAAAGTGAACCTAGTATAGATCCTAAGCAATCAAATTGTGTGTTGTTTACTCCATGAGGGTGAATGAATCTCACTAAATGGCTACATGGCCAAGTTTAGCTATTTCATTACTAACCTAACATGGGTGCAAGATGAAGCTATTTTAATGGTGGATGACCCAAGATCAAATGCCTTATTAGCTTGGCTAATGCAAATGAGCTCTTAAGATTTCTTAGGCTTGTTTTGGCTTTAGCTTATGTAAATTTGTCTGTAAAGTGGTAAGTTGAATAGGTAGGCTTGGCCTTGCATTTATAGTTTTCCAATTGGGAGAGTTTGGAATTCTTGTGCATGTGGGACTAAAGCTCAAAAAGAACTTTTAGATTAGATTAGGATAAACATGCTTTAGGCTTAGTTAAGCTAGGATTAGGCTAGTTAAACTTGATTAGCAAGTGATTAGAGACTCATTGAGAGTTGGGAGGGGTCTGGATAACCAATTTTGACTGATAGATAGCCTATGAAGCCAATAGAAGTGGTCTAGAGAGAACCAGGGAGGTTCTGAATGGTCGAAAGGAGGAATGTTTAGCTAATAAGAGAGATATTAGCCAAATAAGATGATTAGAGGAGGAATATGACCAAGAAGGTGTTGTAAATGGGCATCCGAGAGTGGAGCAAAGTATGGGGATTTAATGAAGTGTCATTAATTGATTGGATTGGATGAAATGCTAAGTGTAAGCATATTTTAGGTGTCTACATTTGCCCCTCTTTGGGGTGACGTAAGCGACATCACTTCAAAGAAAGTAGACAAGCATAAACAAGTAGAAAAAAGGGATAGAAGAAAAATGAGAATAATGAAGGATGCCCTCGATTGGCGATGGGGTGATAGAAGAACTCGATCGACTATCGAAAAAAGATGATAGAAATATAATAGAATAAATGATGATATGAAGAAGAAGAAAAGAAAGGGGATATTGAAGAAAAGAAGTATGAGAAAGGGAGAATGAGCTAACATCCATCCAAAGTGCCTTTTAAACAACTTTATTTTTCATCATATTGCTAAAGATCTTCATCATCGGTCCTTATTAAAAAGAATGAACAAAAGTGTAGTATGACATGAAAAGCCATATATGAAAAAATTTCCATTGCTAAAAAAACCAAATCCATGCAACATACAAAATGCAATGCAATACGAGAAAGTAAAATATGTGTAACTCCATGCAACATACATAATGCAATACAATACGAGAAAGTAAACAAGATAAACCTAACAAAGAAACAAGTACCATGTTTTTGTTATCGAGCTTCATTCCAACCTATTCGAATTAACGACAAGGGTTAATGATGGTGCCCCAAGAAAGGATACATGCAAAGGGAAAATAGAGGACACTTCGGTCCGATGAAAAAGTAATGTGCACTACGAAACAGTACTAGGCAACTCATTGTGCCCCAGAGTACAGACGAAGTAAGCAACCTAACTTTTGTTGATGGAGGTAGATTAAGATGATCCGCGAGTCGCACACATGAACAGGTGAGAACCAAAGAGCGACGATTTTTTGTAGGATGATTTATATTATTTTTGATGTTTTTTGGAACATATTTGAACATTTTGATTGCTATTTAACATTTTGAAAAAAGTTTTATGAAACTATTTACAGGAAGATGAGGAAGCATGGATGCCCCTAGTGATAGATGGGATGTACAAGGGCATAAGGCCACGTGCGTATGAGAAAGGTGAAGATGCAAAAATTCCCCAGCAATTAGGTGGGAGTATTCAAAGGAAAACTCTTCATAGGTAGAAGTGGGACCTAAGGCCATTATGGATAGGTTCAACATGATGGTGAATGTAAACCAATGAAGTGTTGGGAAGAAGCAAGGATGCCCCAACGTAAGTTGGCCTAAAAGCACATGATAGAAAGGAAGGAGAAGATTGTTTTTGTGAAAGGGGACAAAGGTGTCCGAAAACATGGAAAAAAGTAATCTTATACACATGGATGTTCTGAACAAAGTAGAAGAATGATGTGAATGATATGAATGTAGCTTAGAATCCTCGCAAGGAAGAATTGATTAGCCAAAGGCACAAATTGTGAGACAAGACATGGACTAGAGTAAGAGTTTGAACAAGGTCCAAAATGAGACACTTGGTAACATACTAATCCTACCTACTCATAGAGATCCAGTGTGTGCATGTGGAGTTTAATTACCTCTTGAAGGGAAGATTTAATAGAAAACAAGTGAAGACACCCTAGCCAAAGTGTAGGGATGATTGATTTTGAAAGGTGATTTTGTGAATGAAGGGTGGAAGGATAGTCGTACATTGCTCCATTGCCAGCCAGGTGTCCATAGCCCCGATAGAGATGTATTTGATTCTAATCACAACATTGCTCTACTGCCAATCAGGCATCCATAGCCCCAATAGAGATTATTGGAAATACCCCAAGAGAGAGTTATATATCAATTTTCTTTTGCTTTGTAGATTTTAGCTTTTGATTTTTGATTGATTTTGATTCTTTTGCTTTCTGAAAACTTATTTCAGATATCTTGTTTGACAAGGGGTTTAAGAACCAATGATGGCTTGATGGAAGGAGGTGGAAGTGATTGTGATGACGACATTGGCTAGTGTCAACAAATATGTCCAAAATTTCTTCGCAACAAGTTTATTATATGTTGAATGTGATAGGATCTCTAAGAGGTCAATCGTTCTTTAATTTACCAAGGTGATGAAAGACCAAGGTCAAATAGATACCATAGAGATAAATGTCACAAAATGCATGCAAATAAGCTAACCAAAACATCATCAAAGGGATGAAAATGGTAGGAGACTTGCAAAAGAATAGCAAGGAAGGGAAGAAATAAACATCCATGTGTACACAATACCTGATTGTAATGTTTGATCTTTGTACCTTTGATTTTGTTGTGTTTTCTCAATGTTTTTGTATTTTTGAATTGTTTTTATTTTTAGATTTTTGATAGTTTTAAGAGGTTGGGACCAACAAAGTCACTCTATGTGGTAAGATCCAACAACAATGTTTGTGACTTCCTTGATAAGGGAGACTAGGCGCATTTGTTTATCGAGAGTGATATTATCCCCAATCTTGATGATCGAGGTGAGTTCACACTCAATAAATGACTATGATTTTTTCTGAAACATGGATTTCATATGTGGGAGATTTAATTCCCCATCCAGAGGTTTACGCACTTTGTGCCATACTTGATGGTTACGTTGGTGTGCATTCTTGAATCGTGATTGATTTAGAATTTTGAGATTGTTTGATTTGTTGGGAGCTATAGAGCTCTTTGTAGTTTTGATTTGAGATTGATTAAGAAACTGTTTGGGTTTCTTATAAGCTAACGTATGACTTGTCTAATCCCAAGAAGGAGAAGAAAGTGAACATGGACATTTAGAACTGATGCAAGAAATGACCATGGGCTTACCACCGTCTTTGGTAGAAGAATAATGTGATGGATGAAAAGGATACGGTCCAAGGATTAAGAAGAGAGGGGCTACTTGGGAGGTGAGCTGCGATAGAAGATGATGAAGCGATTCAAGGATGTGGCCCAAGAATAGAAGAATAAGGGATACTAGGATATGACCCATAGATAGAAGATGAAGGGCTACTAGGATGTGGCCCAATAATAGAAGAAGAAGGGCTCTAGGACGTGACCCATAGATGTAAGATAATGGGCTACTAGGATGTGGCCCAAGAATAGAAGATGATGGACTACCCAGGGGTGATCCATACCTAGAAGACAAGGGGCTAGTTGGGCATGCCCCAAGAATAGAAGATAGTGGACTACTCAAAAATGTCCCACAAATAGCAGAGGAAGGGCTACTAGAAGGTGACCCACACCTAGACGAAGATGAAGGGCTACTTGGCGTTGACCCCATAAGATATTGTGATTGAGGAATTATGATAGACAAGAAGTGATTGGGTGATGAGAAGATAGGCCATGGATCAATGTAAGACCTAGGATTTTCCTCACTTAATGAAGAATGTGAAGATGGAAGAATAAGAGGAGGATCAAGTTGCATGATTTGAGGCTCTTCCTCTATTTCTTGATAAAAGGAATCAACATTTTTCTCAGAATATGCAAATGCATCGAAGTCTAAAAGAGATTTTTCTCATAATCTTCTAAAGGAATATCTTCATGTGCCCCTATAAATGCCTTGATTGTTTCTTCATTCTCAAAGAGGTCAATCAGTATGAGTTATTGATCGACCACTAGGGGTTGATTGGAAGAAAGAGGTTCACTTGGTGTGGAAGACTTAGAAGATGTTTGATGATTATTGATAGAAGAAGATGATGTGGGGGACGAATAATATGTGTAGCTAGATGTCTTAGGAGTAGAAGAAGGTGGTGTGGACCTACCTATATGATGGTATATCATCTATAAACTAGTAGGATTAAGTCCAAAGTCTATAGATTGCGATGCATGGGTCGATTCAGACATTTGACTCGAAGGAATTTGAGTCACATGAATCTTCAAAGAAGGAAGATTTATTGGGGCTGATTGATGAAGAAGGTTCTACAAAGAAGGGAAGGACCATGATTTAAGAATCACATCAAATGAATAATAACAAGGGTCCTATAAAGAAAAAGAGGACCTCGATTCCATAATTGTATTAGATGTTTGATTGGAGGGATTTAGAGTCACACATATCTTTAAAGGAAGAAGACATCGTTGAGGTGACTGATAAAAGGGGTCCTGAAGAAAGGGAGGACCGTGACGTAGGAGTCACATTAAATGTATGATGAAGAGGTTCTGCAAAGATAGGGAGGACCATGACATAGGAGTCACATTAGATGACTTAGGAGTCGAATTAGATGAATCCGAATAGTAGTTTGGATCTAAATCCTCAGAAGAGTCAGAGGAAATATTTGGATTGGAATCCTCAAAAGAAGAGGAAATGTTTGGATTAGAATTAGAAGAAGAGTGGGGGGAACTCAAATAATAATTTGGATCAGAAGTGTCTAAATCATACCACTGACTATGAGATGAAGGTGGGGAATGAGTTACCTGTGTGGGCTCTTTAGCACAAAGAACCAAACGAGGTTTGGTCATGATGGGCGTCTTTTGATTTGTACACCGAAACTTTGATTCCTTATTGTCGTATGTATAAGGAACCTTGTGATAATCAGTCATTGTTGGCATCGTTTGATACAAATACCTAGACCTAAATAGTGTAATTGAACTTCTTCAAAGTGAAGAAGGTTTTATGTTAATTTGGGCAGCATAACGACAACCAACTAGACATTGTGTAAGTGTGAAGATGCGTGTATAATTTTCTAAAGAAGCTCTAAGGAAAATAGTCATCGTGATGATGTAATATCGATGAGATAAAAAGGGATTGTCCTAGAAAATGATTTTTCTGAATGAATAATCATAAGGAACAATCATGCAAGTGTGAAACACAAAGCCAATCAATAAGGAAATACACCGTATGAAAATGTGTGTGCAAAGCTCGATGCAAAGGTGATCAACACAATGTCAATATTTACGTCAAGCTCAAAATGAAAAAGGCGTAAATGTTAACAAAGGGTAGATGTGACTTGCAATCAAAGGATACCACAACAAGTTAAACAACCAACAAGACCTAAATGTTAAAGGGTGGGGTTTACAAATGTCAGCCAGTAACTGTACGTACCCAAAATTATAGGGTATACATGACCGCGTAACATCGTAACACGTGCCCCAATGATTACACGGAGTGTCCTCGCAAGGTGTTTGGGATCATGAAAAGCTCCCAAGTATGTGTTAACATCCCACATGCCCCGCTTAGCCCCTGCGTGCTTTGCAGTTCTCTTTTCCCTCTTTTCTTTGTGTTTTGTTCTTCGCCATTAAAGCGCCGCCTTGCTTGGGTGGCGGTCCTTCACGTGTTTTCTGAGAATGATCTTTTGACACGACTCACGTAAATTTCAATGTTTACCAGCTTTTTTTCGCCACCTTTGGCTTGCATTAATGATTTGGTTCCCTGGAATAATGTTTTGGCATTGTTTATGGTTTAAGAGATCAATTTGGTTTTTACCTTTGGGTAAATGGAAATGCTATAAATAGCTGGCTTGTGCTCAAGCAAATGGCCCCTCAAATTTGCCTCTGAATTTCTCATTTCAATAGTTTAGCCTTTCAATTTTTCTTAGGATTCATAGTTTCATTTGTTGATGCATGGTTAGTGTTGTTTTACTATTAGAAAGCCACATATTCTCCTTGTGTAAAGTGCTATTATTATTTCATCCAATCAATTGGAATAGGATAGTTTGATTTTCAATAGGAAGCCATTAAAGTTGTAGGTTTTGTTCATCAAATAAGATAGTTTCAGGTTCTGGACGTTTTATGTTGCATGATTCGTAATAAATCCTGCTAGGAATTACATAAGCCAAGCTCTGTACTCTTGCGCTATCCCTCTCCTACTCGCATTATATTCAGTCTGCATCCTAAGCTGCCATTGTTCCAATATCTACTTCTATTGATGCTAGCATTACATGCTTTTCTGGGTCCACATGAGCACGAAGGAATGAGGAGATCACACTGAGGGGACAAAGCCACACACCATCGGATTTGCCACTATTCTGCAAAATCCAGGTTCAAGCTTTCAAAGTTCTAGTTAAAGCATATCAAATAAAGTAGTCAATCATTTCATTTCAGTTAATTTCACTTTCGATATTGCCAGGGAAGCTGTGGGGATTGATAGTTTCTGAGAAACTATGATTCACTCCTCACTTCTGAGGTAGGATCGAGAGTCTTTCAAATAGAGTAGATCAGTTATCAAGTTATTTAGAATAGATCTACAAACTGCACAGACAAGTAGCTATACTCGGTTACTTTGTTTGTTTTAATTGCGTTATTAGTTTAGTTGTCAATTTTAGATATATTAGATAATTGCTCTTTAAAATTTGTTTAGTAGTTTATCAATAAATATCAAATTTAGGAATATACGTAGATATATCTTGCATAGTTAATTTATTCTATCATTAGTTAGCTTTATATCATTTTCTTTTGTATGACAATCACGGGACCTAGAGAGCCAGAGAATATGTATTCGAGCCAATCGTGCCTCAACCCAATCTTGTTACAGCAATAACCGACATAGATCAGAATCTTAGGATCCAAGTCTTCCGAACAATAGCAGACTTGCAACAATAGATCAGCTCACAGTTAAGAGGGTTAAACATAGAAGATGACCAAGCGCACACATTTTGGTCAAATCAGCCAAACTACAAATTACCCTAGATAAATATCCACATGACTATAGAAGGGCTTGAAAGAGAGCAAATGTTCGGTTGTGATCCTTTGGTCCCACAGCCAGACGTCAGGAGACACTCTCATGGACATAGATACTAGCTTAAGAATTCAGGTTGCAGAACACCTGTGAGATACTCTGAGAAGATCACACAACTATTAATTCTGAATATAGAGGCCGAGAAGGCATATGACTATTGGATACTAGGGATTAGGAGTGAACCCTTGTATGACCATAGCAAGTCCACAACAACCACGAATCTATGGTTGTGACCCACAAATCCCACAACCCAACGAGTCTACAGTCAATCTAACATTGACACTGGCTTACGCACATTAATATTTAGATCCACTCCACTTCCTTCCTATCATCATCACACAGTTATCCTTGTTAGAAGTAGCAGCTAACAAAGCTAAAGATTTTGACTAGACCAGAGAATCACCATAGAGTCCACTATATCCATCATCCATCTTATGACCCTATCTGGAGATATACATGAAACAATCCCAGGTCATTTTCCACGTATCCCACAACCCATAGATCAAATCACGCCAGAGCTCGATATTGATTGGAGCCTTTGAGCAGTCATCCTCGCGATCGATCTATCACACCATTTAGGTTAGGAGGGCCTTCTTTGCCTTAGATTCACAGAGATTCCACTAGTGTGCGTCGAAGACATAAGATTGCCTAACTAGTTTGTCTGCATCCCACACGTATTCCATCCCCACCAGCTATCTCGGCATGACCTCGGGAGGTCGGGTGTGAGGAAGAGTTACTTGTAGATTCCCATGCTCACTTGTCACTTTTCCATCGTACAAAATTGGTGAACCCGACGTGAAACAAAAACAAGCTTCACCTTCTATACCTCATTAGCCTCGTTAACATCAACTTCACCAACAAAATTGGTGAACCCGACGTGAAACAAACAAATGTTTCACCTTATTACCATTAGCCTTTTTTCCACCTTCGCTCCTTCCCATTATTTTCACCTCATCGGTATTCGCTATACCCCAAAATATGGTGGGATTCGATTCATACTCTCAGACCTCTCCTTTTAGGTCTTGTCTTGGCATCCACCTCGCTCCTTCCCAATCTACGGTATTCATCACCCTCGAATATCTCGGATTATGGGGTGATAACTATTCAGGCAACTAACCAATTATCAACACAAACTCCGCCTCCAAGGATTAGATATAGTTCATCTTTCCAAACTCCAGAGGAGTTGGATAGCTCATCTCTCCAAAAAGGAGTTGGATCAGCTCGCTCAAACTTAACAAAGAGCCTTCAGGCTCGAACAATATGACGTTCACAGGAGAATCTAGTTCATCTCCTCAGGTGCTGCTTAGACCACAAATTAGTAGACAATCAGATCCATACCTAGTTTTAGATGATGAGCATTCAGAGTGTTATGCTAGGAATGAACAACGCTCTCGGAGTATGTACCCACCTATAGGAAGTTTACAAACACAACCCGAGGTCTCTTTTAAGAAAATACCTCCATGCCACTACATATAGGAAATGCCCTGGGAAACTTGGTAGGGAAATGATCAATTCATAGTAGGGTATCACATGCCTATACAACATCAAGATATACAACAAATGCCACTAAGGAAAAATACCGTGACTTCACCAAATGAAGTCATTTTGACTTTAGTAGAAAAAGTTAGGGGTTAGAACTTGCTCAAGCAAATCACAATTCTCAATTCATGTAGGTAGGAAATTCCAATCCTCCACACCATCCTAGCCAAGTAGACCTCCTCACAGGAATAGGCACGTTAGGCATGACTCCCCAGTATTCACAACAAATACCAACTAGAACCACCATTTCTAACACCGTTTGATACCTCCCGATCTAGTACAAAATAATCCATTCCTAGACAATACCCCTTCATACTTAAACATGTACTCCAAATCACCACAAGGAGATATGTTCTCCTCTCTCGGCATGTTTTCTCAACCACAGGGGTTTCCTTATGCCCCTACCAATGCATACGCTACGCCATATCAACAACCCATTCCACCTCCGCCCCCTCAGCAGGCACCATCAATGGTCGAAACCTACGCGATAGGGACTTATTCAGAATATTTGAAAGAGCCCTTAGACTTCACCATACGAAGCATCATGCTTCCAAGACCTCTTCCCGATTTACCCAAATACAAAGGTGAGGGAGACCCGAATGCACATATCAAGGCCTACGCCATAACCATTCGAGAACTACTCCCTTGGGATGGGGTTGTTGCTAAAATATTCCCCAAAACCTTGGAGGGCATCGCCCTCGATTGGTATTATAGAATACCTGAGGCTTCCATCCATTCATTTAAACAACTCGTTTCAGAGTTCATTAAGGCGTTTGACATGAACAAACTATTGAGAATAGGAATCAGGGAATTCTTGCACATTAAGCAAGAACACAATGAATCTGTCGCTCATTTCATCCAGAGATGGCGTATACAGTCCTTTATTCTTTGGCAGTGCTCCAAACATGGACCAAATGGAACTATGTGATTTATTCCTTCATTCTCTCAGCAGAGAAGTGAAGGAAGAAGTCCAAAAGTTCCCACTAAGGACTTACGATGAAGTACTTGAGAGCGCTCTCCGAATAGATCAAGCGGTAATAGATAGTGGTCGTAAGACGTATGGAACAAATGGGAGGTTAATCACCTCCAACCAGAATACTATGACTTATCCTACTACCACAAATGTCAATCAAGGACCTAAAATCCTTAATAAAAATCATGGAGTGACAACAGATGGAGTAACTGATCAGGCTAAAAAGGTAAATGTTGTGAATACTCCACCACTAATGAACAATCAACGAAACAACAACTTTACCCCAACAATCAATGCAGTGGATTTTAATCATCCACAACAACAACAACAATGATGAAACCCTACATAGGGTCAAGCCAAAACTCAACTGGATATCAAAACCAAAACCAAAACCAAAAACAACAAATGCAAAACTTTAATCCTAATAGGTAACGGTTTGATCAAAGTTTTGGGCCACAATATACACCAAACCAACAAACTAGGAATTACAATCCTAACTCGTATTGTGGTTTCCACAAAATTGAGGCCATGACACTAGAATGTGCCATGACTACAATAAATTCATGCAACATTTGCCAGAGGAACAAAGACAACTTTTCATAGATATGTTCTTGGTAGATCCTGCATCACCGGCACCAAATACTTTTACAGGGGTAGTTTCCCCTCAAAATGCTCCCCTCAAGATCTTTAATGATCCACTCCCAAATCACAATAACAATAACAACAAGTTAAATCCAAATGGGACAAATAAGGGCATAATGACAGGAAACAATGATCATGAAGCCTCGACTTCACTAAATCCATTAGTTGCACCACAATTAGGAAGTCAGCCACCGTGACCCAAGATAGTCGGTTTAGTGGAGTTAGACACCGAACTACCCATGGAAGCTATAACAAGGACACGAGAGTATTCCTCTCAGCCAAGTCCAAGTTACCTGCCAGAGACAGATAACATCCAACAAATATTAGTAAAACCCGTAGGTGCCTATGATTTAATTAGTGATCTAACAAAAACCTTCTCGCACATTTCTTTTTGGACTTACTGAAGAACTCTCCTACCCATAGGGCTGCTCTTTTAGAGGCATTAGGTTTAGGTCATTTAATTAACATCACTCCACCTCCCGAAACACAGGTAAACCATATAGACTTTGATATCCACCCTCGGGGCAGCCGGATAGGGATATTGAGTTTATATTCGAAATAAAAAAAATGCCAACAGACGTTGAGATTGCACGCAGAGGTGATCCAGCCCTACATTTGCAAGTTTGGGTTTATAACAATTACGTTAAATGCGCGATGGTTGATGATGGGGCAGCAGTTAACATAGTCCCCTTCTCTTTCCTTCAAAAGCTAGGGTATGGAGAAATGAATTGTTCCACGACTCGAAATACACTAAGAGGCTATGATAGCCTTAAAGCCACATCGATTGGAACTATAATACTACCGGTCACCTTAGGACCCAAAACAATCCTGACTGAGTTTTATATTATAGATCGGGAAACCAACTATAATATGATCCTTGGCCGACCATGGATACATCGTATGAAGGCAATCCCTTCTACATTATTTCAAGAAGTAAGATTCTTGCATTTAGGAAAGGTATTCATAGCCAAAGGTGATCCAAAACCATTCGATATACACCTAGCTGACTTAAAGAAAAGACCAAGCATTCACTCGGAGTTTGAACTCCCAACAAACCAACTTAATAAACCCACCGACACAAAACCGGAGAAAAGTTGGTACCTACAATAGATCTTGAGACTATGAGCCTAATCAAGACTATCCCAACCCTCAAGGATGAGGCTAACATTATAGAAATAGTATCATTAGGAACTACTGCAAAAATTGTTGAATTATTAGAACAAGATCTACCAATGTTCCTACCATTTGATTTTGTAGGCATGGGATATACCCTAGGTGTTGGTTCTCTTCCAGCAGAGGATCTCTACATGGTAGAAGTAACCAAAGAAGACATTAACACAAAATATCCCAACGTCCATATTCCTGATAAATATTGGACTCTCCATTTCGATGGAGCTAGATGTCATTATGGAGCTGGGGCAGGTGTAATCTTTACTTCTCCCGAGGGAAAAATCCTACCATTTTCCTTTAAACTAAATTTTGAATGTACAAACAATGGCGCTAAGTATGAAGCCCTCCTCCTTGGCCTCATCTTAGCTAAGAGGATCGGTGTTAATAACATCAGGGTGTTAGGAGACTCACAATTAGTAGCAAACCAAGTCTCTGAGGTGTATGAAACCAAAGCCTGAGCACTTACAGCTCTACAAAACAATTGTATTGAATTTAAGCAAAGAGTTTGACTTCATATCAATTGAAGCAATCCCACGAGAACAAAATATTCTTGCCGATTCTATAGCAACCTCAGCATCATGCTTCACTCCAAATAGTGAGTTGGAAGATACCATTTCATGGTATCCCTTCGTACTGAACCATTAGTGAAAAAAATGTCAAACCCTCTTTTAACGAACATAGATGAGAACAAATCTACTATCCTAGACCACATTGATAGTGATAGAGCCACTCTGGATTACTTAAATGCCTATGTAGCATTACATCTCACCCATCACGTGATAGATTTGTCCTTAATCCCACATTCATCTTCCTACTTCGGAAATCCCATGATAGAGCTTCCCCCACAAAAGGAACTCAAAGCATATACACAGTAGAAAATGGAGATGATCTGGAATTACCTCCAGCCCCGCCTGAGTTTGAAGAAGGTAATGCTTCTTTAATCAAAGAAACAATTGATATTAACATTATCGGAACGGAGGATGAACCAAAGATCTTGAAACTAGGATCCTCGTTAACTCCAGAAGAAGTAGAAATACACACTCAAATCCTCAAGGAACATAGAAGGAATTTTGCATTTAATTATAAAGAAATGATGGGGTTGCACCACACATCGTAGTACATAACCTCATCACTAAAATAAATGCAAAGCCGATTAAACAAAAATCAAGACCAATGAAACCCAAGGTAGCTCATGGTGAAGGAAGAGGTAATGAAACTCCTCCAAGTAGGATTCATCAAACCAGTCGATTACTCTCAATTGGTATCTAATATTGTTCCCATTCTCAAAAAGAATGGGAAGATACGCATCTGTATAGACTTCCGAGACATTAACAAGGCATGCCCCTAAGGATGAACTTCCCATTACCATCCATGACGTCATTATTGACGCAACAACTGGATTTGAGCTTTTGTCTCTCATGGATGGATTCTAAGGATACAATCAAATCAGAATATCTCGAACAAGACCAAGCCAAAACCACGTTTATAACTCATTTAGGGAACCTATTGACGTTGTTATGCCATTTGGTCTTTGGATGAATAAATTTCATAGCAGGCTTGGGAAATGACATCATATTTCAGGATCTTATTCACTAAAATCGTGGAAACGTAGATGACTTGTTGGCCAAAACAAGCGTTGTGATCAGGCAATGAAGTACATGAGGTTTCATTCTTTCATGCATTTAGCATGAATACTTGAGTCATGCTAAATGAGAATTGTGCGTCTTTGGTGTGATAAGATGGGAAGCTACTAGGTTATTTTATATCATTATGGATCGATGTGCCTAGCCAAAATCAGTTATTCTGAAATGATCCCTCCTTCGAGATGAAGCTAGCGGAATCAAGTCATTTCTTGAAGGATTTAGGTGCAATCTAAAGATTCATCCCAATTTAAGCTTTTCCATTCATCCAATACAAGAGACAAGAAAAACAAAAATTGTACACCTCAAGAGGATTATATCTACAAGTTTGAAGAAAAGTCAAACACTAATTTAATCAAAGACAATAATTGACACTTAACATTGAGAAAAGGATTTCCTTCATCACATGATGATATTGTCAAATTAGGACATGACACGTTAACTCCATAAGTAGAAATACACACTGGAAGTCTCAGGAACATTAGATGGTTTTGCATTTAACATAAAGAAGTTGACAGTAGATATATGGCTACAAATCTTATAACACCCTTAATTGACATTTTCCTCCTTTGTATTAAAATCGAGACCATGTGAAACCCAAGATATTTCCTTTTGAATGGTGAAAGAAGACTTGATAATGAATATCCTCTCTTGGGATCTTTCATTCAAACTAGAATATCGATTGGGTATCTTTCAATGGATGAGTGCAATTCTGATTTAAAAAAAAATAGGATGGTAAGCTTAAGATGACTCATCCTTGGATCATACATGATCCAAGAGAATTAAAATATGCCCAGAATGATGGCTTCTGTTACCATCCATTGCACTTCTACGAATTATTGTTGCAACGAACTTGGAATTTGAGTTCTTTAATTCTCCTCATATGAGATATTTTCGAGGAAAGTTTCAAATCAGAATATCTAAACAAGACCAAGCCATTACCACAATTTATTTTATAACTCCTTGGGAGCCTAAATTGCTATGATGTTATGCCATTCGGTCTCAAGAACGTTAGTGCTACATACCAGCGGACAATGACATATATATTTCATGATCTTATTTAAAATATCATGGAATCCTACGTAGATGACTTTTTGGCCAAGGCCAGGAAGCGTTGTGATCACCCGAAAGTGCTCCACGTCATTCTTTCACGTCTAATAGAATACGGAGTCACATTAAATCCAGAAAAATGTGTATTTGGTGTGATAGGAGGGAAGCTCCTAGGTTACATTATATCGTCACGAGGATTGATATTGACCTAGCCAAAATCTAGGTTGTTATCAAAATGAGCCCACCTTCGGATGAATCTGGAATTAGGTCATTTCTTGGAAAACTTGGTGCAATCTGAAGATTCATCCCGATTTAAGCTTTTCCATTCATCCAATCAACAATCTACTCAAGAAAGATTATAGTACCGATTGGACTAAAGACTACTGTGAAGCTTTGAAGCGAGTTAAGAATTTCTATTATCACCACCACGCTAATGCCCACCTAAGCCGGACCACTGTTAATCTTATATTCGCGAGCTACCAATGTCTCGCTAGCTTTGTATGCTTTGGCTCAAGAAGACGATGACAAGAGAGAACACGTGATCTATTTCATTAACCAAATGCTAAGACTATGAAACATGTTATACATAGGCAAAACAAGAATGCCTTGCCATAGTCTTCGCAACCAAACGCTTAAGACATTACATGCTAAATCAAGAAACAAGGGTCATTGTAAAAATAGACCATTTACGAACCTTTCCTCACACAAGGGTCCTTGTCTAAGAAGGTTGGATGCTTTATAACCTTAATGGGTGAATTTGAATTAAATTTTGTAAATCAGAAGTTCGTTAAGGGACAAATCATTGTAGATTGGTTAGCTGATAACCCACTAGATGGAGGCGATCTAGTAGATCTGGACTTTCCCGATGAATGCATATACTACATCGAAACCAGACCTCCTATCTCTGAGTGTCCTTGGTATACTGATATTATTAATTATATCATGGACCATACGTATCCAGAAGGTGCTACACCACAACAAAGAAGGTGGTTACGCATTATCGTAGCTAAATACGTCATTATAGAACAAGTGCTCTATCGTAAGGTGTTCGATGGAATGCTTCTAAGATGTGTCGACACAGAAGAATCCAAGAAGATTCTCCATGAATCTCACATAGTGGAATATGTGGAGGCCACTTCGGTGGTCATGCCACCACTCATAAAATACATCGGATGGGCTATTTCTGGCCCACTCTAGAACACGATGTAGTAGATTTTGTACGTAGGTGTCATAAATGCCAAGAATTCTCCCACGAGATTCACATGCCGGCACAAGCTCTACAACCAATCGCTACTCCATGGCCCTTTTCTACGTGGGGCCTAGATTTGATAGGGAAATTCTCTCCCTCATCTACAGATGGCCATAACTTCATAATCATGGCCACTAAGTATTTTACCAAATGGGTAGAGGCTATGCCTCTTACTACTGTACCAAGGTTCGTAATCGCCAAGTTCATTTTGAACCAAATCATTTGTAGGTATGGTGTCCCACAAATCATTATCTCAGATAATGGGACTTCTTTTAAGAATGAAAAAGTTCATGAATTATGCAATAAATTTAAAATAAGCCATCATACAGCCTCCCTATATTACCCTCAAGCCAATGGGCAAGCTGAAGCGATAAACAAAACATTAAAAGCCATTCTTCTTAAAACGGTGAAAGAAAACAAATGAGATTGGCATTTGAAGTTATATCCGGCCTTGTGGGCCCACCGAACCTCAATAAGAACACCAACAGGAGCAACTCCTTTCTCATTGGTATTCGGGGCAAAAGTAGTTCTCCCACTTGAGGTTGAAATACCCAGTCTCGTATCTCATTACAAGGGATTTTGGATGAAGAAGCTTATAGAGAAGCACGTCTCTCCCAACTAGAAAGCCTAGATGAGGCCAGGTTAGATGCTTTGAACAAGTGGACATAGAGTCTATGTTGACTGGATGTACTGGTAGTATAACAAGAAGGTCTATGAATGAGATATATATGAAGGTGATCTAGTTCTAAGGCTGACAAATGACTAGATCGATAAAAAGACCGGTGAAGGAAGGAAGTTCGGCCCAAATGGTTGGGCCCATACCGAGTCACGAGAGACTATGGAAATGGTGCATATCTCTTATGTACACTAGAAGGTGAGGAATTTGGTGAAACAGTCAATTCCCTACACCTTAAATGATTCTATGCATAAGTGGCCAACATTATTTGTATAATTATATCTACATTGCATCTTCATATAGTTAGGTTCATTTTTTCCACTTGTTTTGTACAATTTTGTGATCAAGGAACTCATTCTCAAAGTAATTCATTACAAACTTCTGATGGTATTGGCATAAACACTCTAATCATACTTCTTCATTTTATAACATCATCACCTGTTTCGGAATCATTTCATCAAATAAAGCTAGATATGACAAAGTCTTAATGGTAACCATACCAAGATCTGTGGGCTTGTTCTCACTTTTGGTTTCTTCCTAGGATAGGTGTCTTGCCTATGGTCTATTCTAGAAGCTTCATCGTGTCACATCTATCCCGTATGTATATCTCTTTGGAAGTAAGAACATACTGACATTTTGCTCAAATAAACAAGTCAAATATAGATCAAACAGAAAATTTTATTTTACACATTTCCTTGCCCTACCAACCTTTGGTGATGAGCTTGTGTCTCTTACTAGTGACGTAGGGTTGGGAAAGGATGGAAATGCCCTTACTCGCCTATGCCTTGTCCATGGTGATAAGCCCATGCTTCTTACTAGTAGCATGGGACAAGGTATAGGGGGTCCTCTTGACAATAAACGTTGAAGGCAGTCAGCAAACAAATTCAAATGAACCTTTGAAATCTTGAGTCAAAAATAAATGAATCAGATGTCCAAAATTCCAAGAGAGTTCAAAACCCTAAAAACTAGATTTTGTCTACCATGTGGCCATCTACGGATCTAAGTCTAGATAAACCACAAAGCAAGTTGCATCCCAAACTATGGAGTCACTTGAGTAGAGTAGGCTTGTAGCATCCTAATTTGGTTCCACCAAAGCTTTTTCTATCTCTCATCACTACCATTTCAACACATTTCATAACTTGTGCCCTTTCTAGCTCTCGGTGATGAGCCCTCGCATCTTACTAGTTGTGTGGAGTTAGGAGTGGGGCAAGTTTATCTACTCATCATACTAGTTTATCATCACATTTTGTCAAAACAAATATGAAGTACCAAAATTGCTTATAGAAACTAAAGTTCAAAATCACATTGTGTCTACATTATCATATATCAGCATCATGAAATACAAAAAGAAAGTAAACATTTGTATCATTTGTTCTCCATTGCATACATTCTAAAAAGCATATAAAAACAACATTATAATTTACATATGAAAGCAAATCACAAGAACATTGATACCAAGAGTCTGATCCAAAAAGAATATATATATATATATAAATGATCAAATTTCTGTACAATGCCATCATGCGCTAAGCATGGTCAAAACACTCAAAGAGCCCAGAGAAATACAAATACATCATAAAAATAGTCCAAGAGAGCCAAGTGGCTTCTCAACCCCTATGAGATCCCTTTGAGGGTGCATGCCCACGTCTAGGACTCCGGCTACGCCGGCGCTCTGAGTGCACGGAGGGCTCATGATCCCGAGGAGCAGCTGCGGTCTCACCATGAGAGTGACTCCTCATCAGGTGCTCTACTGTCCTGTACCCTACCAGCTCGGTACGGAGGGAAGTCACCATCCTAGCCACATGCTAGACAGGGGCAAAGATGTCGGTATGCCTACCAGCTGCTGAAGGCTCCCCTGCATCCACGAGATAGCTCCGCGCGGGTCTTCTCCATAGGGATCATCAGGGTATCGGTGCATACCGGTGAATCAGGTCTCGCCACTCATCAGCAGTCTCTGCAAGCAAAGGAGAAAAGCCAATTAGAAATAATCAAGAGATAAAAAAAATGTAAACAAAAGGAGAGATAACAACTAAGGCAATCCTAACTAGAAACAAACATTAAAAGGAAGGATGATAACTCACTTGGATCTCTAGGCCTCCAAGATGGATCTCTAGGATCGGCACCTACCATAGATGTCACCGCTGACTGGTGCACTCCTCTTATGGCCGGGGCAACATATCATCCTGCTACGGACTCATCCTCCCCACCAAGGCCCTGAGAGAGTGGCTCCTCTGAAACCAGAGTCACCGTCCTCTCACACTCTCACCCTCTCTGCCTGTAAGATATCCTGAGTGTCATGCCACTCGGGATCATATCTCCTCCTCTCCCTCACGACTCACCTCAGCCTCAGCCTTGGTCTCCTCCTCCATCTCTCCCCCTTGTGAACTCCTCAGACTCGGAGTCTATGTCAATGGGGTCGTCACTGCTATGGGCGGGACCGGCAGTAATCTGAAGTAAGGGTGCCTGAGGAGCACCGGCTCTCCCTCGAGCACGTACTACCCGCCTAGCTGCAATAGGGACACCAGGAGTAACAATTGTCCAACCCCGGCCTCTAGGACCTCCCCTGGCCTCTCGAACTAATCTATATACTGGCACCACCGGGGAAGCATACCCACGTAAGGCAAGGCCAAACTGCTGAGGCACTCGACCAAAAGGATGTATCTCCACCCTCCCCATCCTATCAACAAGTTGCCCTGTGGTGGAGCAAGAAATCAAAGTAAGAGCCTCCTCACCCCATAAACCTGCCATGGCCTGATACGGTGTGGCCTCCATGTCATCAGTGGTTAGGAGGTGATTGGCTAGTGAGGTGCTGAGCACCGACATGTCTATCCATCTAGCTTGCCCTCATAGCTCCGGGATCTGCCACCTCTACACCTCTACCATAGGGGATGAAACGCTCGTAGACCCATCTCATAACCAGGGTCGGATGGCTCAATGACTGCCCCTATAAATGAACCACCCTATAAATCATGATAGGTGGTCCCAAGAATGTCGGCTCCCCAGGCATAAATCCGGCCATGTCCCTCAATTTGTGTAATGATGGGGGACCAGCAATAAATAAGGTGTCTCCTCCCTTGTCCTCAATCAATCTCAAGGAAAGGATCCCCATAATGGCCTGGTGAATCAAGGGGATAGGCAAGCTAGGAATAGATCAGACCCTCACCCCCTTCTTCGAGCCAGTGGAGATAACTGCATCTCCCATATATGACGCCCATTGTGCTATCTAAGCCCGTGACACTGCTGTCTCAAGAGTGAGCCATCTCCCGATGATCGGGACCCCAAGATACGGTAAACATCCTCCAAAGTAATGGTCCACTCACCTCGGACCCCTAGTAATCGGAAAGTGTTCCGATCAGCATCCCAATATGAAAATAAGTCACAAAGTATGTGACTAGATGGTGTAACATGTGGGAACCTATGATATATGCAGTATACCAGCCCTCTGAAGAGTGTCCTGCTCATCCTAAGAAAGGGCATCTAATACTGTTGGGAGCCAATCACACTCTCTCTCTCGGCTCCATCGAATATACTCCTCCTTCACCTGCATACACCCAAAAACACACAAAACAAAGCAAGTTAGTATCCAAATGACATTAGAAAAATCATGAAAACATATAAGAATGCTAAAAATGCAAAATTAATTCAAATAAGTGTTGTTTGTGCATTCTGTGAAGGACCACCACCCTGAGCAGGGTGGCGGTTCCGTAATCACCGCCTTAAAGGTGGCGGTCTTGTAACCGCCGCCCTGCTTTAAAGGTGGCGGTCGTGTCCCGAAAACCCACAATGGGTCATATACCCTAAAAATGGCCTAAAAACAAAAAAAGACCATTTTGACCAAAAAAAGCCTACCCAGTAGGTGCCCCCTAGATAAACCTATTAAAACTAACATTTTCAAAAATAACCCCCCCATGACAAAGATTTCAACATTTTAATATTTTGGGGATAAAAACGGTAAATCGAGAAAAACTAACCTGTGATCTCGTGGGTCGGTGTTCCACTCGTGGAGGCATGATCACGATCTTGTCCGAACATTTTGACTATACTCTCATGAGAAACCATCACCGTGGGTCCCAGAGCTCAAAATCAACCAAATCAACACGCGCAAATGAATAGGAAAATGGGCCCACTTTTACATATATAGCAACCCTGACTTGTTTTAAATGCCCCTTTTCGCAGGTTTGGAGCACCGACGGAGGTAAGTTCTTATCCCCGCACAAATGGTACGTCCTCATTTCATGATATTTTAGTATTTATTTTTCGATCTATTTTGTCTATCTGCACTTGAGTCCTCTTTTCATTTTTGAAAGTAGCGGGAATTTCAGATGGCATCATTTCGACACACGGATGTGTCAGTATAACTTCTAACTTCCCATTTCAAGACCACCATACTCGGACCCACCATTTTACGCCTCTTCATGGCTAAAACGCTTCTCCGAGGGGGCAATATGTACGTACCCAAAATTATAGGGTACTACACCAAAACACGTAACACATGCCCCAATGATGATACAAGTCTCCTCAAAAGGTGTTCGGGATCGGAAAATCTCCCAAGTATGCGTTAACATCCCGCATGTCCCGCTTAGCCCCTGTGTGCTTTGTTTTTCTCTTTTCCCCCCTCTTTTCCTTTGTTTTTGTTCTTTATTGATGAAACCACAGGCGGTGGTCCGTGACCGCCACCCGTCGAAGGGAAGGCGGTCTATAACCGCGCCCCATGCTCGGGTGGTGGTCCTTCACGCATTTTCCAGAATGCTCTTTTAATGCGACTCACATAAATTTCAATGTTTACCACCTTTTTTTTTGCCTTTGGCTTGTATTTATGATTCTAGTTCCCTGGAATAGTGTTTTGGCATTGTTTATGGTTTAAGAGATCAATTTGGTTTTTACCTTTGGGTAAATGGGATTCTATAAATAGTTAGCTTGTGCTCAAAAAATGGCCCCTCAAATTTGCCTCGAATTTCTCATTCAATAGTTTAGTCTTTCAATTTTCTTAGGATTCATAGTTTCATTTGTTGATGTGAGTTAGTATTTTTTCTTGTTAGAAAGCCACATATTCTCCTTGTGCAAAGTGCTGTTATTATTTCATCCAATCAATTAGAGTAGGATAGTTTGATTTTCAATAGGAAGCCATTAAAGTTGTAGGTTTTGTTAATCAAACATAAGATAGTTTCAGGTTCTAGAATTTTTATGTTGCATGACTCGCAATAAATCCCGCTAGGAATTGCATAAGCCAAGCTTTGTACTCTTGTGCTATCCCTCTCCTACTCGCATTATATTCAATGTGCATCTATCAAAGCTACCTTTGTTCCAATATCTACTTCTGTTGATGCTAGCATTACATGCTTTTATGGGTCCACGTGAGCACAAAGGAATGAGGAGATCACACCGAGGGGAAAATCCACACACCATCGGATTTTCACTTTGTTCTGCAAAATCTAGGTTCAAGCTTTCAAAATTTCTAGTTAAAGCATAAAATAAAGTATTCAATCATTTCATTTCAGATAATTTCACTTTCGATATTCCAGGGGAAGCTATGGGGATTGATAGTTTCGAGAAACTATGATTCACTCCTCACTTCGAGGTAGGATCGAGAGTCTTTCAAATAGAGTAGATCGGTTATCAGTTATTTAGAATAGATCCACAAAGCGCACGGACAAGTAGCTATACTCGGTTGCTTTTTTTGTTTTAATTACATTATTAGTTTAGTTTTCAATTTCAGATATATTAGATAATTGCTCTTTAAATTATGTTTAGTAGTTTATCAATAAACTATCAAATTTAGGAATATACATAGACATATCTTACACAGTTAAATTATTTTGTCATTAGTTAGATTTGTATCATTTTCTTTTGTATGACAATCATAGGACCTAGGGAACCTAGAGAGTACGTATTTGAGCCAATCGTGCCCCAACCCAATCTTGTTACAGCAATAACCGACATAGATCAGAATCTTAGGATCCAAGTCTTCCGAACAACAATAGACTTACAACAGATCAGCTCACAGTTGAGTGGGTTAAACATAGAAGGCGACCAAGCGCACGCATTTTGGTCAAATCAGCCAAACTACAGATTACTCTAGATAAATATCCGCATGACTATAGAAGGGCTTGAAAGAGAGCAAACGTTTGGTTGTGATCCTTTGGTCCCATAGCCAGACGCAGGAGACACTCTCACAGACATAGATACTAGCTTAAGAATTCAGGTTGCAAGAACACCTGTGAGATACTCTGAGAAGATCACACAATTATTAATTCTGAATATAGAGGCCGAGAAGGCATATGACTATTGAGATACTAGGGATTAGGGACTGATTCCACACATGACCATAACAAGTCCACAAGCAACCATGAATCTACGGTTGTGACCCACAAATCCCACAACCCAACGAGCCTACAGTCAATGCGTTGACAACGGCTTACGCACATGAATATTTAGATCCGATCTACTTCCACCTATCATCATCACATAGTTTTCCTTGTTATATGTAGCAGCTAACAAAGCTAAAGATTTCTGGACTAGACCAGAGAATTGGCCATAGAATCCGCTATATATCCATCATCCATCATATGACCTGTCTGGAGACATACACGAAACCATCCCAAGTCATTTTCCACGTATCCCACAACCTATAGATCGGATCATGCCAGAGCTCGATATTGATTGGAGCCTTCGAGAAGTCATCCTTTCCGACCGATCTATCGCACCTTTTGAGTTCAAGTTAGTAGGGCCTTCTTTGCCTTAGATTCACAGATTCCACTAGTGTGTATCAAAGACATAAGATTTCCTAATTAATTTTTCTACATCCCACGCGTATTCCATCCCCACCGGCTGTCTCGGCATGACCTCGAGAGGTCGGGTGCGAGGAAGAGTTACTTGTAGATTCCCATGCTCGCTTGTCACTTTTCCATTATACGGTAACCACACCAATTGGACACGTCTATCAAGCTTCGCGAAGAAGTGAGATATTAGTGTCAAAGTGGTATTGAAATGATGCAAACAAAGTAAGCGACACCTTTCAAGATTTAGGAAAATGTTTGAAATCAAACTAAGTCAAAGTATACTAAGGATGTGTTAAAATGTGGGTAGCGTAATGCCACAATGTGGAAACTTAGATCATGTTTACGAGAAACATGACATAAGTATCTTAATTATGTCGAGACAATGCAAATGAGGTAACATGTCAAAGGGAGATAAAATGATGAATCAATCCTAACTATGATGACAATCCTGACATGGGTATCAAGATCACAAAGGCTACCAATGATATAAATACACCTCCGCACACTTTAGATGTTTAACTTACCCAGCCACAAACATGGATGGGCGTAAACGGACAAAAAAGTGGCAGAAGCAATCGATTGGTAACACAAAGGTAGTCACCCTTCCTTTGATCAACAAAGTGTCAAAAGAAGGTGAAGGAGGCAGATCAAAATGGGGGTGAAAAATGTTGGCTTTACTTTGGCAGAGTTTCACCTTACCTTAAGGTAAGTGAAGAACTAGGCCAGAGTAACGCGTCACATGTTTCATGATGAAAATGATGGCTCACAACTCAACATAGTTTTTAGAATGGTCAAAGTGGGCTCCTGGCCAAAGTATATTTTCCTAGGTGGTTCTCTCGTCCTAGGTGCTACAAAGATTATCCATGAGCGAGATGATTTACCCAAAAATTTACACTGACTAGTTTGGGAGTATCTCAACTTTGCCCCCTTCAAGCACAATGGGCATCAGATGCATCCAATTGTGTACTTAAAAGGGTCGCATAGGGAAAACTTGTAACTCTATCTCACAAAGGAATTACTAGTCAAATAGGTAGTGTGGAGCACTTCCCATTTCATCCACAAGGTTCCCTCTTGCGTGGACTACTTTGGGGTTCCTGGAACCACCCCCATTGTTGTAGCTTAAGGCGTTATGCCAAAGGGGTTATGTTCCAGTTGAGTGGAGAGGGACGTACCCTTTTCTAAAACCTGCAATAACAATACAATGTTTTGAATATGTTGTTCGTTTTATCTTTTCAATTAGATGTGGTTTTCTCTAACACCATTTGGAAACTGTATAACAACTATATTAGTAGTATTCTAACTTTTGTTTTGATTCCTCCGTTCTTTAACAAGCGTGGTATTTTGGTCTGTCGACATTTTTAGTAGTTTTCCATCAAAAGAGAAAACACCATTTCTGATTCTCTAGATTGTCCAAGGATGCAAGAGAAGAGCATACCTGATGTTTCCAAAATCTAAAAAGATATCAAATGGAAAAACACTTTAATTCAAATACACCAAGTTAACCAATTCAAACTCAAATATTCCCAAGCAACTCAAAGCATCAAAAAGGACTTAAGAATCATTTTTAATTCCCAAGATCATACCAAGGGATGCAAGGGAAGAGCATATGTGATATTATTCCTATAAGTAAACATGTAAAGTTTATTAACCTTTTAAATAAGTCAAATCACCATAAAAATGTAAAAACACCTTAAAAAGAAGTTAGATTCAAAATAAAACTTGCAAGGTGTTAGAACATCAAAGACCAAATTTTCCAAAGCATTTAGACATGCTAGAAATGAGTAGTTTAATAAAAATGAAAACCTTAAATTTTGGTAACTTAAAACCCCAAATTTATGTTTCCATTGTTTAGTTCACTTCAATACCTTTCCAACGCAACAAAAATGGAGTCGTTTTGAGTTCGGGAGAAAAATTTATGGCCTCCGAGAAGATTGCTAATGACGCATGCACCACTGTTAGTGTACCTGCGCCCCTTTTTTGTTGTTTGTGTGCCCTTGTGTAAAAAAATAGTGAGAGTTGTGCTTGCGCACACAGAATGGTGTGTCTGCCCCCCTTTCTGTAGGTGGCTAAAAAACATGTGATTTTTCAAAAATATCAAAATTTTATCGATTTGTTTCAAATTTTGGCAACACTTCACCTCCTTTGATCCTACAAAGAAAAAAACAAGACAAACCTAGCTAAACTAGTTAAGAAACATTATTTTTGCCATTTAGAACAAAAAAATTAGTGAAACTAAAAACTTGAACTAATCTAAAAACTTTGAAACTAATCTAGAAAGCTTTGAAACTAATATAGAAAGCTTTGAAACTATCCTAGAAAGATTAAAACTAAGAAATAGTTAGAAACTAAAACAAAAAGCTTCAAAGTGACTCCATTAATGGAGGATGGACATAAGTGTCCCACCGGGCATGCCAAATGTGTGCAATGGAAAGTTGCACAAGCTATGGAATGAGGTTAAAGAACCTCAAAGCTTTGCTAACTCATCCATGCACCATAGGATTAGAGCTAAACAAGAGAAACTAACATGAAAGCATTACAACTTTGACAAAAACATCAAAAACTAACATGCATACTACTCTCTACTCCATGAAAGCTTAATGAAAGTGAACCTAGTATAGATCCTAAGCAATCAAATTGTGTGTTGTTTACTCCATGAGGGTGAATGAATCTCACTAAATGGCTACATGGCCAAGTTTAGCTATTTCATTACTAACCTAACATGGGTGAAAGATGAAGCCATTTTAATGGTGGATGACCCAAGATCAAATGCATTATTAGCTTGGCTAATGCAAATGAGCTCTTAAGATTTCTTAGGCTTGTTTTAGCATTAGCTTATGTAAAGTTGTGTGTTAAGTGGTAAGTTGAATAGGTAGGCTTGACCTTGCATTTATAGTTTTCCAATTGGGAGACTTTGGAATTCTTGTGCATGTGGGACTAAAGCTCAAAAAGAAATTTTAGATTAGATTAGGATAAACATGCTTTAGACTTAGTTAAGCTAGGATTAGACTAGTTAAACTTGATTAGCAAGTGATTAGAGACTCATTGAGAGTTGGGAGGGGTCTGGATAACCAATTTTGACTGATAGATAGCCTACAAAGCCAATAGAAGTGGTCTAGAGAGAACTAGGGAGGTTCTAAATGGTGAAAGGAGGAATGTTTAGCTAATAAGAGAGATATTAGCCAAATAAGCTGATTATAGGAGGAATATGACCAAGAAGGTGTCATAAATGGGCATCGAGAGTGGAGTGAAGTATGGGGATTTAATGAAGTGTTGTTAATTGATTGGATTGGATGAAATGCTAAGTGTAAGCATATTTTAGGTGTCTACGAATGTTATATGTTGTGAAAATGCATCAACAAATGTCTTATAAATAGAATCTGGATGCATGTCAATAGAAACATGTATAGTAGCAAAAAGATGTTGAATGTGGTGAACTAAATCAGGATTAGCTAGAAAATAATCATTGATGGAGATATTCATGGTGTCTAAATGTAAATGCAAACCCTAGAAGGTGTTATGAAGATTGTTGGGTTCACCAAAATGATTAAATAAAATTAGAATAAACTATTAGTATGATAAGATAGGTAATGTAATACGGGATGACATAAAATGCTATAAATGAATAATCTAATGACTAAATAATTAAAAATAATAGAAATAAAACCCTAATATGTAAGAATAAAGTGAGGAAATAACTTAGCTAATTGTAGATGACTGTCGTAGGGTGTCGTATGTCGACAGGAAATTCCGAGAAGGATGAACGGATCTACAGATGTCCTAAAAGGGTGGATATGGAATATCTCGAGCAGATTGGACCACCCGGGGAGGATCTTGGGGCACCTCGAGTACCTTGATATGGCAGAAAAGATGTTCTAGTATTTGAAAAATATCAAAACTTGATTCTTTTAGGGTTGGAAGATGACTTGTGACCTTCGTTGTCTATCACACTAGATTTAATGAGCTGTGCCAAATGTGCCAAATGAAACAAAATGATGTTGAAGACTGTAAATGACAAAAGTATCATTTCCCTAAAAAAATATATTCAAATGAATAGGTCGAGATCAGATGACATCCATTTGCCTCAATAGTGGTCTTACTACTCACGAGCACTACACTACATTTTAGACCCAAATGTAGTAATGGTGTGTGTGTGTGTGTGTGTGTGTGTGTGTGTGTGTGAATGTTTTCCCTACGTTCTCTTGTGCCATTCACACTATTTGAAATAACGATTAATACCTAAATGTATCAAATGTGATAGTATGTGTGAATGGAATAGAATAGAATCCTCCCCTATGAAGTGTGTGTTGATGTAGATCTCTAGCCTTGTTGCATGGAACTATCACGGATACAAGTGATGTAATTGATGTAACTCTATATGTAGTGATAGTAGTAGATGACACTAGAACCCTCATTATGGTCTCATAACTTTATATTTATAGGGTTATCTTGATCTAATTTTGTAATTAACCCTGAAAAGGTCGAATAGGAAAAAGATAAAGATGAAAAATGGTTAGAAAGGGCCCAAAACGTGGTGGGAAGATTTGAAAAGGATCGGGGTGCCCCAAGTGGGACAAGGCGCCCGGGGAACCCTAGTATAGGCCTACGCACCCCATCTTAGGCTAAAACAATGGGAAAGTCCCAAAACATATTGGGTATATATATAAATGTGTAGGAATGATTAAATAATAGTAAAATAAGATGACCAAAAGATGGGATTAATTACTACTTTCTTCACTCAAGAACCTTCTAAATAGTAGTATGATCTGGGCTAAATAATGTCTAAAAAGCATGATCTTATGACTACACTTCTACATGGATTAGGTGCACATGTTCCATTTACATTTTCATTCGCGTATTTCACATTTACATCCTTTTACATATATACACATGCATATTTTACATATAATTTTTACATGTATATACATACATATTTGACTACTTGATAACTTTCTCCTTGCATGTCGATCGTATAGAAACAAATAGTCAAATGGGGGCAACAACAAAAACAACAAAAAATTGCAGCAATACACTATAGCACATACATAATATTTTATGCAGATACATTACACTATGCAGCAACTACACACATGTTTTTTTTGCCCTAGGATTACTCTCATCACTTCTTATAATTTTTACACCATTAGTTTCCACGCTCCACAATTTTCTCATTCCATGCCATGTCTAGTTCATCAAAGCATGCTTTCTACTTCATTCTACATGGACATCGGTACACACTTCTATCTACTTTATGTTACTAAGTGTTCCACTCACCAACATAAAATGGGGAAACATAGTTAATAAATCACGCACTTTGGGGTAATATTTAGTCTTGGTATCATATTACTATTTAGAAGGTTCTTGAGTGAAGAAAACACCAAGTAACCTATGTATTTGGCCATTTTTATTTGATTTTTTTCGTCATTCGACCATTATTGCACACTAACCCGAATATATTTTTCATCCCACATTATCCTCCATAATCTTGGGGTGCCCATGGGTTACCTTATCGACCCAGGACACCCCAATCCTTTTCCCACTTTCCCACCACTTTTGGACACTTTCTAACCATTGCAATATTTGATTTTTCTTGTGGTCGACCTCTTTGGGCTTAATTATGAAATTAGACCAAGATAACCTTATAAACATAAAGTTATGAGACCATATTGAAGGACCAATCACTAGTCACTACTATCATTCACCTAAATTTGCATCTATTAAAGGAATTTGGAGGTCATTTGTATTAATTTAGCTCCATCAAAAATGACAAGGATGGTTCATCTATATCTAACACATCATAGGAGGGGATTCATTCTATTTCATTCACTATTTACTACATTTTTATATCTAGTTATTGACTCTATACTTTCAAAGGACGAGTAGCACAAGAGCACCTAGGGAAAATAATTCACACACACACACACGAACTACATTTGGGTTTGAAATGTAGTGCAATGCTCAGTTAGTAAGCCCACTATTGTGGCGGTGAGGTCGGTCGACCTATTCATTTGCATTCTTATTTTTTTGGGTTTTGATACTTCTTGTCTACTTTTACAGGACTTCTCTTCCTCTTGGATTATCAACTATATTTGGTGTAGTTGAGCTTAACTTGATATGAAAGAAAACAAGGGTTTCATACCACCTATCAAACCTATGATACTCAGTTCTAGACCTTTTACACAAACCAAGTTATCCATTCTATAGACCAGGTGCCCACAGGAGACCCAACCTCTCTCTAGGTGCCCTAGTCCACCCAAAAATCTGGGTCCATCCTTTTGGGGCCTTTGTACAATCATTCTTGCTTCTTGATTTTCCATTCACCTCTTCCGAGATAGTCTAGTGAGCTCCTCTAATCATCTAAGTTCATTCTAACTCTCCTTGCACTCTAGGGTTTTACATTTCCTCTTTCTTAGTGCTTGGTTTACTTTTCATATTTACTTAATTATTACTTATATAATTTTAGCTACTATTATTTACTATTGTTACTAGTTAGATTAACTTAATTTTCTCAATTTTATTTAATCAAATCCTCCATTCTAGAATCCTATAATCCTCACATGCATTCTCCCCCTTAATTCAAATCCAACATAGATTCATTTTAGCCATTGAATCCTCCATCCAAAAACTATAAATTGAGATCTTATTTTCCATGATAGCTAACTTGGAATCGATTGACTAAGATTGAAATAGCTTGGAATAAGTCACAAATACATAACAAATTTCTATCAATTTTATCACTCAATCAATCTATCATCCATCTTCAATCGACCCAATCATCTAATCCTTCATCCTTCATCAAGTAGTCATCAATCAACCAAGGAGGTGTTTCCCAAGTGTCACCAAAATCTGAAGTAACCAAGTTCAATCCAAAATATTGAGCACATAAAAATCATAAATGGATCTATTCATTTGGTAAGTGAGGTTTTGTTTAATAGATTAGATTTAGGAATCAATTGCTTTGTTTTTGGTTTCTAACTTTTATCTAATATTATTAACATATACATTTTGCACCCAAAGTGGGGCTTACCCCCAAATTTTTATTGCTTTTAGAATCATTTAATATTATAAACAAGATGTTCAAATTTGTGAATTTTTCATTGAGATTTGCACCTCAAAATTTCAAGTTTTTGAGGAGTCTTTCATTTAAAGCACTTTTGACTTGGAACAACACTTTTGTAAATCCCATGGCACTTTTGTAAATACTTCAGTGCTTTTGTTTAACCTTTAAAGCCCCAAAACCACATTTTTTTGACAAATTAGTGCATTTGTAGGTAAAGTAGCTCATTTACAAACAAAATGGCAATTTTACGATATAGTGGCATTTTTGTTCTGTTTTGGTGCTTTTGTTTCACTTTTTTACCTACATTCCAATAGCCATAACTTTTGATCCCAAACTTGAAATTACTCCATCTTTTTCTTCTATAAAGGTATCAAAAATATATATGCAATGAAAGTGTTAATTTAGAATTTTATAGTATAATTTATTCATAGTTTTCATTTTCCTAAATCTTGTCATTTTAACTACACATTGAGTTATATTTTCTTGTTCCAAACTACTAACACTTTGTGTGTAGCTTCCTATGCTTACCAAAGATTAAAAAATCAATCTAAAAATACTAATCCTTTTGTTTTAAATTTTGTTTAGTCTAAGATATTGGGTTCAAAAATCAAACTAGTAACCTTTGTTTTGTAGGGCCTCCTCTTGACAACCCAATCATAAAATTACTAATCTTTGTCATTTAATTTTATAATATAGCATTCATTTAATTATCTTATCATCCTCTTATGTGTTTTTTTTAATTTTTGGTTTTTTCACTCCAAAGGTGAAACCACGTATGCTCTCCTCTCGCATCTAGGATGATATTAAGGATCAAAAGTGGCTAGTCTTCCCATTTTTCTTTTATAAGGACAAAGTGACGTGGAAGTGATATACATGCACTTTCCATAGTCCTATGGGTATCGTGAATTGTGAACTTCATCTCACGCATGTAGAAACACCTCATGGTCTAGTGGGGTATATAAATTCAATGACAAATATCATTATTGGCCAAGAATTTACTTGTTTTAAGAGTGGTGTGAAGTGAGGGGATTCCACGTCCTAATACCTAGGCCTTAAATAACATCCTTTCATCATAGAATTGGGACCTACGTACTGCAAGGTATATCAAGGACTCCCCTAGTGAGCTTGTGCATCCTAAAGTAGGAAACCTCTTGACCTCATATTAAGCTATAGTCCAAGGAGGCTACAATCCCCAAGATCATTCGCTAGATGACCCCACATTGACACAAAGGTGGAGAGATAATAGTGGCACCACCATTTGTGTGTGGTATTGAAAACAGGTTATAGCTTAATTGAGATCCCAATCGACTAGTTAGGGTGTGTTTCATGTTTGTTTCTTGTTTGTGAACACCATAAACCATCCCGTCACATTAAAATTTTATCAATTAAACAAACATCATTAATCAAACAATAATCCTAATCCAAACCCATCACCATCCTTAATCCACAAACCTAATCCAAACCTAATATCCCACACATCTTATCTAACCATGGCCTTTGATCCTCAATCCCCATCCTCTCCAAACCAACATCTGAACCCCTACCTCTTCTCTAAATCCATCAACCAAGTTATCTCATCATCCCCCACCCATCAAATTCAACCATCTCACTTTAACCATGAAGTCCCACACACTATCCAACACATTATCAAACAAATATAAAATATAACATCATACCTTTACCACCCCTCTCCTCACCATCCAAATAAATCATCTCATATTGATCCTAATATCTTAAAAACTATCCAATATCTTAATCAAAAAATATCCAATCTTAAAGCATGTATCGAGTCAATCATCTTCTAATTCGTCATCTCCTAACCAATCTCATCCACAATGTCCCCTTCCTAAGATCCCTACTTCTCACCCCATTGACTTCCTCTTTGAGGAAACCCAATATGACTTAAACACCATAAACCACTATCTCCACAAGAAAATTACATCAACTTTGATCACCTCACTAACTTTGACCTAGACCAAGAGGACCTTCTTTATTTCCTTGCTAATATAACCACCAATCCCAAACCTGAACCTCTAAATCCCATATTAATCATCATGACCCACACCTTCCTCCCATCAAAACTCATGCACCACCATCCAAAATCTTAACTCCTAAATCTAATCATTGTCAAACCTATCATCGAGTTCCATTCACATACCCACAACAATCCCAATCACTTACCCCAAAATTATTATCTCCCACATCCCATCTTAGTCCTCCATCCTTGTCATCTTCATCATCCCAATCCAATCCTACAGAATTTCTCCTAGATTGTCCCACAATCCCTAATCCACCATAAAATTTAGCCTCTAAGCCTATTTCATCCCCTCCATCACCTAAACCCAATCCTATCAAATCCTCACCCACTATGAATCCTAAGTAATCCCCACTCCCTTCTATCCCCAAGCCTAGACCATCCAATATAGCTCCTACACCACCGTCGTCCTCTTCATCCAAACCTAATCCTATCTTACCCCCTTAATCACATAAACCTAACACTATCTTATCCTCTAATCTGATTTTAAATCCACCATCACCCAATCCTAATACATCTAATGTGAATCCTAAGCCAATAACTCCTAAACCTAAAAATCCAATACCAATCCTCTCCCCACCTCATTTCTACCCAATCTAATGAGGCTCCTATTTCACCTTCATCTAATTCATCCCCAACATCACCCAAATCTAATATGGACCCCATATCATACCCATCCCTTCCACATAAATATACCCCATACCCTTAATCTACACTTACTAATCCAAAACAATCTAATCCTAAGCCAAAACCATCTACCTCAAAACCACATACCCTAACCAATCCAAAAATCACCCAAATCTACCTTGATCTCCAAACCCAAACCATCCACTCCGGCCCCAGGCATAATCCATCCCCTTGATCTTCTTAGCAACACCAATCTAATTGAAATCATAATTCACAATCAACTAAATCTCTTAATCCATCCAAATTATCACCTTTACTTCCTACTCCCCCAAAACCATTTATACTAAACTACTTCACTCCTTTAGGATAATCCTTGTCCACCATCTTTCATAATCTAAAAACCTTCAACATGATCATCCATCCCCAATAAAATAATGTATTTAAAACCATATCAAACCATATTGGTATCGGGAACACTATTATTGTGACTCCCATTGCATCCATGGACATTCAAACAATCATTTCATGCTATTTAGGTCTTATTTCCAAAACCTCCTTGAATAATGGCTTATCATCCTTGTACCTCTTTATCCACCACTATTCCATCCCAACCATATATTTAACCATTGTCCACCATACAAATCCCACTCAAGATTTAAACATCATCATTCATCCAAATCTAATCATACATCCAAACATCCCTCATCAACAAAAACAAAAATAAATCTCACCTCCTATCCTTTGTTAAGTCCAACCTCTTAGCGGATGAAAAATTTACAACCCCAGTCTCAATATGACCATATGACATCATATTCCCCATCCACTTCATATCCTATAGCCATAAATATTTTCAATAATATGAAACATCGAGGTAAAGGCTTAGGCATCCATAAACAAGGCATATGCATCTCCCTTCATCAAATTCGGGTTGTTTAGGCTTAGGTTATAAACTTAACACTAATAACAACCCTCCCAATACTACATCAAAAACCATTTCTACCACTCCTCTTATTGATCCTACCATCCCAAACACTCAATGCAATCCTAAATCATTTAATCCTCCTACAAATACCAAATGCTTAAAAATGGATTGAGTACATAATTTGTCTCCTTTCTATAGATGTTATTTCCTTTCCACCCATCCTCCTTCCATCAAATATCCAAATACCCTTACATCTAATCCTATATTATCCATTCATATCCTCTTCTAATTTTATCATTTGAACATCAGATTGACTTGCTCACACATATTTTAATACAATAGTACCTATTACAACCATGTGACCTTGTTCTATCATTACTTTGAACATTCAAGTGCAATTGTCCACCTAGAGATCCCAACACTTTAACACACTTAATCAATTTATGGAGAAAAACCTTGGGTGTATCTTTTGACACTCTAGATAATTTCAATACCACACTCATTTCCATCCCCCATCAAGCCAGCGACGATTCTTAACCCCTTGAGAGTTCTTGAGAGAGTGAAATTGCTTTATGAAAAAATTCAAAACATACAAAGGAAAAGATCAAAAACTCATATAAAAGTTCAAAATATCAAATAATATCCACCTCAAGACTCTCTTTAGTGGTCTTTCCAAAGCTTAACTCTACTAGGGGCTATGGACACTTGGCTAGCTATGGAGCAATGTTTTTATAAGAATCAAATATATATTCGTCAAGGGTATGGAATCCGGGTGTATGTGAGATAAATGCATGACTTATCCTTTTGTAGGGTGAGGTTGTGACATGATGACATTTACATGGACTTGAGATGTAGAGAAAGGAAGTGAGTTTTAAATTTGTTGTTTGGGTGGTGGAAGAAGTAGATGGGATTCTTAGAGAGTTTAGGTAGGGGCACTAATGACGATGGTAGATGAAGAAGTGATGGGGATAGAAGATGTGGGGACAATGTTGATGCGAGTAGGTTAGGTGGTATGGGTACCACTAATTAAGTGAATTGATGAACTTAGGGATTATGATTGAAGAATTTTGGGGGCCATGTTCATGTTTAGCCATTGATATCTAATTCATGTCCCTTGGAAATAAAATAGAAAGTCGAGAAGAAAGGAAATCCTTGGATTCAGAGTGTGAGGGATAAGGATAAATTTTTGAAGGGGAGGTCCATCAATGGGAAGATGGGTGGACTTATAGGCACAATAATCATAAAGAGTAATGTGATTGGGATTAAGAAGCTCTGGAAACTCCATGCATCCATGAAGGATGGTAATAGGTCCCAAGGATCCTAAGGATGTGGTAGATGGGGTTGTATCTTGTCTACTGAGGGAATAGATTAATGAGAAACAAAATGGATGATTTCAACATGGGGATTGGTTTAGATTATATGCAACTTTAGACACCAAATTTGGGTCGGTTGGCCCTTGGTCCCTTTCAATTATTTAAATCACACCATGGCCCCATTATTAATCATTATTAATTTTTCATTTTCACATTATTAATTAATTTAATTATTTTAATCAAATTAATTTCACCCTCACACCTCCACCTCACCAAGACACCTCACCTGGTCCCCATTCTAGAGGTATTTAACTCACGGTGTGAGTCATTGCCATCATCACTAAGTCATCCCGAGTTATACCTCTTAGTGTTGAGCCACTAACTTGACCTAACTAACTAAGACTTCTTCCTAAACCTAACTTATGAGGCCATGAATTGGCCATAAATTACCATTATTTTCCCTTCCAAGTTACCTTTGAAAGTGGATTTAAATGTAATCTTAGGAATTATAGTTTTCTTAAGATAGAATATAGGATATATATCTTGTTCATTCTGTAGAAATCTTTTGTTATATATTTTTTGACTAATCCTATTGATTATTTGGGAAAAGATGCAAATTCTTGTGTATGCGAGGCCATAAAGGAAAGATAATTCTAGTTTTGGGAAAAATGGAACTGATCATGAATATTACATCTAAACTCAAATATGATTTAATATCTAGATTCCTCTCGAAAAATTATACAAGTTCTGTCATTGAAATTCTTCATAAAGGAGAAGATTTGTGGCAAAACTGTCTATTATGTTTCAAATGGTGGTTCTCCTCACATTTTATGGTTTGTTAGGTGTAGTTTACGGTTTGGCATGAATTATAAAAGTTTCTTCTGGTCAAAATTACTTCTAGTTGAAAGTCAAAATAACTTCTTGCATTATTGAAAGTGGCCCTTTCTGGTTGGATGTGGCTCTATAGGGCACTTTAAAAATTCTAAGGCTCACTTCAACCCAAAACATGTCCACGTGGTGAGCCCGCTTGCTCAGGGTCTCCGCTCTTGGGGACCATCTTGAAGTTGCGCCATAAAGACACGTGGAGGCTTCCATGTTGGGCCTTCCCATACTTAGACTTTTCAAGAAAATTCCTAAAGGGCCTAGGACACGTGGAGGGACCGCGCATGTTTGGGGTCTCTACTTTTGGGACCATCTCAAAATGCACCATTGAGACACGTAGTAGGGGAAATGGAGAAACGGAGCTTCGGGGTCATTTAAGGTTTTTTGCCTTTTGTAAAAAAGGGATAAAATTGTAAGTTAAAGCATAGGTCCATTGGGAAAGAAATGTCAAGTGTTGAATAGTCAAAAATGGAGGTGCGGGCTTGAGGAAAATATGGAACTTTTTCCTTTTTGGAAAATAAGTATAAAGTGAAAAAATGAAAGTGCGCAGGTCCATTGGGACCCACATTGGGACATGTGTCAAGCCCATTTTCCGAGGGCGGAGGGGTGGAGAAAATGTCAAAATTTTACTTTTTCCAAAAGTTATAAAATGTCAAAAAAGTGCTCCCATGCCCATTTCCAATCACATTTTCCATGTGGAGGGCTCAGATTAAAAGTTGAAAGGCAAGATCAATGGTAGTTGTGCATTTCATTTGATTTTTCCACCATTGAAGCTCTAGGATGTTTGGAGATGCATTTTTGCATCATTCTTCATCAATTTTTGGCAAATTTGTGTCGTTTTGGTCTGCAAAGTTTAATTGAATCAATTTGGGAGCTCAATTTGTAAATCTGAAGTACTCTTGAAGTGGATTTTTCTCGGGCTCATGTAAAAATGGAAAATGCTAGATCCAAAAATTGTAGAGTAAAATTTCAGAGGAAAAGGAGGGAAAAAGGATGAAATGATGAAAGTGCAGTGCAAAAGGTGAAAAAGGTGTTGCCTCGAGAGCAAAAAAGGGATGACTGTCAAGTCAGCTATGCAGAGGCTCCGAAAAATGATTAAAAGGGGGATTTCTCACATGACAGAATCAGAATGATTAAAGGACTCCGAAAAGTTGTGGCATGGCATCCTAGTCATTATTCGAGGGTCCAAGAAATGTGATCTGTTCATAATTGGTCCACCTAGTAGATTTCGGATCTGAATTTGTTAAATGTCTCTATCTAAAACAAATTGGTAACAAGAAAAGGTCCCTCGAATATTCTTCTCTTTTGAGGGGAAAAGGTGTTGCAGTGCAAGGTGAAGAATATGCCTCCAGTTAGAACAATGATGCAAATATTTGTAATGATTCACCTTTTTGAAAACACTTAGCAACTTTTTTTGTGAATCTGTTGAATGTCACTTTCTGCAAATCATGATCTGATATGTGCAACAAAGGTGCTTGAATATTCCTCTTTGGGGGGAAATTGGATGTAAAGGGTGTATTATAAATGCAATGAGATTACTCTTGCAAAATGGTGGAGTATGAATTCTTGAGAAAAAATTTGAGAAAGTCATCTTCCCGAGAGGCCAAAGCCGAGATTACCTATTATTTTCTTCTTGTGTTAGATTTTCTATCATGTCAAGTTGGTTGTAGATGTATAGCCATTGAAAATCTTGAGATTTCTCTGGAAGCTTTCCCCTGCTGATGAATCTAAGCAATTTTGGAATTAATTTGTGTCTAATCTCTAGCAATTTTGTGTCTGCTTTATTTTTAGAATGTCTGCAAATAGTTTCTTTCATTCCTATTGCAATCTTATACTGAAATTTTTGTGAAATCACACAGGATCTCATCCCTGTGATAGTCTAATGGTATTTGCAATTTCATTTCAAGAAGAGCCTTCATCTTGGATGAGATAAACAAATTTAAAATCAATTCACTGTCATTTGTTGATAAATATTGTTTGTAAGTCTTTGGGTGTACCTTAGGCGTGATTAATCAAAAACTTTAGTGTTTAATTGAGTCTTCCAATTTGAGCCTTCGTGTTGGAGTCTCAAAGATTATGTGAAAACGTGTTGATCTGGGCCTCCATTGAAGCACACCTTCTAGTTGAAGGAATGTCTTGACTATTCTGAAGCTTTTTGTTGTGAAGTTGTTCATTATTGTGAAGTCCCTCCAAAGATCGGTATAATCAACTTTATCTGCTTCATCTCCCACCAAAATCATTTAAAAACCATTGATCCACCTTGAACTACCCTGTTTCCTCTGTGTATCAACAAAGGAACAAAATCTACTTATAAAAAATATGCAGAAACAATCAGGATTCTTAATGTCTTTAGTAACCTTTGCCTTGTATTGAAAATATCTCCATAATCTGGAAGTGACAACTCGTGAGAGTCAGATTTGGTGTGTTGATCATATTTTCCCAAGGTTTTCTTTATAAAATTTTGCAAAAGAAAGGTATCTGTGTCTCCTTCAATAACAGAGGTTACAAAATAGGTTCTCTTACCTTGGTTGAAAGGCACAACCTAAAATAGTTAGGATAAGATCAAATCCTTTTAAGGTGCTACCCACTTCTTCAAGGCTTGAGTGCTAAAAAGTTAGATAAATTGCTTCCTGGCTACAAAATGACATACATAATCATTTATCTACCTTTTGAGTGTCTGTCAAATCCATGATGTTGCTCGGTTTGTGAAGAAGAGTAAATTTAGGTACCAACACACTTAAACTTGGGGACGATTCAGTTTTGATCCATTGCATAGATATTTGAATATCCATTTATCCATTTTGGCCCATCAACAATGACCTATGGGATGAATTTGTTGTTGGGAACTAATTTTTTCTTGAGACTGATTTGTTGATTTATTGCCATTTCATATCCATTTTTGTCCAATCACACCACACTTAAAGTCAATTCCACTGGGGACTCTTTGAAGTATTTGAAAAGGTGTTTTACAACAAACCCAGTAATGTTTCTTCCATTTTTGTGTGCAAATACATTTTGTAAACATCATTCTCTGATCAGATCTGTAAGAATTGAACAAAGTTATAAGTTTTACGTGTGTATATGTCAATTTTTCCAGTAGTTATTGTACTAAGTTTTCCTCACCATTGATAAATTTGGGTGAAGGAAGGTCTGATTTGTAAAGCTTTGCATGATTTTTAGTGCTGATAGACATTTGATAGATTATTTTAGTGCATTTGCACAACTAGGGTGAAAATCCTTAGTGGTGACTCCGTGTTGTTTTATTTTGGTAAATGCCAGTGTCTTAACCTCTATCAATGTAAATTTGTTACTAATCTTTGCAAAGCTGGAAGGAAGAAGATATTTCTTCACGCGGACCCTAGTAGAAGGTTGTTTCAGAGTTTGGAAAGTCTAATTCAGAAGGAGGAAGAATTTGGAAGGTTGTTGGAGATCAAGCATCAAGAAAAGAGATCTCCATTGGTGAAACTGATCGGCACGTGATTGAAGATTGCAATGCTTCCTCAACTGCTTCTGAATCAGGTAGTCTCTTTGTAAATCAAATTCTCCATCTGGAGAGGGGCCTTCTCATTCTTTTGTATTTGAAAGATTTGCATCTCATTCTACCCTGTATTTTCCAAATCTGATAGTGTTCCGTGAAAAAGAGCCATTAGGGGATAGTCATTTTGAAAATTGTATCCCTGTACCACATAGACCCCTCACTCCTCATCACTTTGTTTCTCCTGTAAGATCACCTCCTCAGAATAATATGGCTTAGCCTCCACCCAGACCTCCATTTTTGTTAATACTTTTGGTCCCATCAGTTTTAGAGGTATGGATGGCTATCTCGAATGTTGTGCCACAGGATGTAAGAAACAAATTGCCTAAGTTTCAAGGAAATAATGCAATAACTGGTGATCAACACTTGAAACTCTTTGTCAATATGATGGAGGATTTTGAAATAGAGTTTGAAGATGTATACATTAAATTATTTATTCATACTCTAGAAGAGGATGCAAGGGATTAGTATAAATCTCTTCCTGATAACTCTATTGATTCTTGGACTGAAATGAAGAATGCATTTAGATTGCAGTATGGTGACAAAACAGACCCTAGGTTTCTTTTGTCAGAATTTGAGAATATTAAAAAGAATCCTAATGAATCAGTGCATGATTTTAATACATGAGATTCAATAAGACATTGAGAATATTTCTGTGAATTTGAGGCCATGTGATGAATCTTGTCTTATAAAGTATGTTGATGCATTTGACAAGAAGGTTGCATACTATTTGAGGGATAAAAACCTAGCACTTTGAGGTAGGCCTTTACTATGGCTCTGCAAATTGAGAACAACATCAAAGCCAGTTGGAAAACCTCCTAAGAGGGAGGGTGTAAACTGATAAACCTAGAAAAACCTCAAGCAAGCAAGAGTGTGGATCTTGAGGAGGTTGTTAAAACTTTGGTAGGGGTTGTCAAAGAAATCTCTTACAAACTAGCCCGGGAAGAGAAAGGAATTGGGCAGAGTTCACAAGGTCAGAAAAAGGCACAAAATCATGACAGATTTGGAAATCATCCTAGGGGTGATCAGAGGTTAGATGACAGAGGTAAAGGACCCATGGGATCTGCAAATAGACATCCCCAAGCACGTGAAAGTAGAATGGTGCCTGATCCTCTGACTACCCGGGTTGTTGTTATTGATGAAGCCAATGAGATTGATTGGTGTGATAGATGCTTTCTACCCCATCCTCCATGTGAAGTAAATCAGCAAGAAGAAGAAGTTGATAATGATGATGGTACTGATGATGATGCATGCATGGTGGATTCCTCTATGAGTTCACATATAAGGGAGCAACCTCAACTGAGCTGATGAGTGCTAGAACTACTAAAGATTTTTGGGATTGCATTCACCGGGTATTACCTCTTCCTCCCACTCATACTTTTGAAATTGATATGGTGCAAGATTTTGAACTTCCTAATAATGATTTTGAGTACCTAAGAGCTCTAATGATTGAGAAGTATGATGGAGGGATACCTTCTGAGGAGGATAGGTAGTTGTTAATGAATGTTGTGGTTGGCCATGAAAAATAATATAATACTAGGAGTAGGGTTGCCAAAGGGGCAGGGCCTCAGGCCAAACCAAAAATTCCAGTGCTTACCAGTATCCCAAAAGAGACTCCAAAGAAAGATACATCTGGAAAAGGCCTTGTTGTCTCAAGTAGAACTTGTGTCCCTCCCTATGCTCAGACTATAAAAATCATGTGCCATCAGATGAATTTGTAAACCTCCCTCCTAACACTGCATTACCCAAATATGTTCCTTGTGACATAGCCCAAATCTTGAGTCAGATCAAGATTTTTGTTCCTATTGTTGAATTGCTTAGAATCCCTGAGCATAGGAATAGAGCATTTGAATATTTGGGGTTTAGAGAAGAAAAAGTCACCCAAGAAAGTAAAATGTTGAGACTCCTCCTACCATTTCAGAGTTGAAAAAACCCCAAGTACTGGAGGAACCAGGTGAACCACCTGAAGTTTACTTGGGAACATCTTTGGTTGAGTCTCAATTAAATGTTGATCCATTTTTTACAACACTGATTATTAAAGACAAACTGTTGCACAATTGTATGTTTGATTTAGAGCATCATGCAATGTTATGCCTCTGGAAGTCATGAATGAATTGAACATTAAAGTGACAACAACTTATGGAAAGTGTACTGCAATGGACTCTAGAGAGGTGCCCATTGTTGGATGTGTGAAAGGTTTGGTGGTACAACTTGCAGCTTATCCAGGTAAGAACTGAAACTTGATGTTGTCATTGTTGATTGTCCCTGCCAAATGGGGCATGTTGTTATCAAGAAAGTGGGCTGCAAGTGTTGGTGGAAATGTTTAGATGGACATGTCTTATGCCACCATACCAATTGAGGGAAACCTTGTGAAGTTACTTGGTGAAAAGAAGATGTTATATCTTATTGAGGACCCCAACAATGCTTCTTATGAAGTATTGCATGCAGATATTGATATTGATAACTCTGTGAGTTATGTTGCTTTCAAGGAATATGAAATTGATCAATGTAGGTATCATGAGTAGGATGATTTTCCTGAGACTTTGATGTTTGATGCAGCCTCGAAAGATGTTAGAAAACTTGACCCAGGCACAAAGGATAAGCCTGAAGAAATGTGGTCAGATAGCGACTTGGATGGAAAAGAGAGGCAATCATATGACCAATTATTAAAAACATATCAGAACTACTTAGCATGGTCATATCTAGAATGGTAGGCACTTGAAGTTTTTCCTTGATTGTTTTCTTTGAATCAGGATGCTCTCCATTTTATAGTGTATAGTTCTTTGTTCTCATCTACGCTTTTGTGTTTTTTTGTTTTTCTGGTCCTTGGTGACCTGGTTTTGTTGGTTTCTCGGTTCATTTTTGGAGGATGGTTGTGGTTGTTCTGCTCTGCAGGCTTATTCTTTGACTCCATTGCCCAATGGTATGTTTTTGGCACTTGGTCTATTCTTGGCACTTGGTCTGCTATTTGTTCTTGTGGCACTCATAGGGAGTGCCCATCCCCGAGTCGGAGCCTATGTTGGTGCTCAAATTTGTCTCACCCCATTTGTCATTGAAATTCTTTAGTTTTTGGCCTCTGTTATGTTTTCTATCTCCCCGGGCTCAAATGGTGGTTCTCTTGCATTTTACGGTTTTGATGGTGTAGTTTCCGGTCAAAATTACTTCTCGACATCAGTTAAAATGTGGCCCTTTCTGGTTGGATGCGGCTCATGGGGCACTTTAAAAATTCTAAGGCTCACTTCAACCCAAAACATGTCCACGTGGTGAGCCCGCGCTTGCTCAGGGTCTCCGCTCTTGGGGACCATCTTGAAGTTGTGCCATAAAGACACGTGGAGGCTTGCCTGGGCCTTCCCATACTTAGACTTTTCAAGCAACTTCCTAAAGGGCCTAGGACACATGTGGAGGGACCATGCATGTTTGGGGTCTCTACTTTTTGGGACCATCTCAAAATGTGCCATTGAGACACGTAGTAGGTGGGGAAATGGAGAAATGGAGCTTCGGGGTCATTTAAGGTTTTTTGCCTTTTGTAAAAAAGGGATAAAATTGTAAGTTGAAGTGTGGCCCTTGGGAAAGAATAATGCCAGACCATTGAATAGTCAAAAGGGAGGGGCGGGTGCATGGGAAAATATGGAACTTTTTCCTTTTTGGAAAATAAGTATAAAGTGAAAAATGAAGTAGGTCTCTTTGGGACCCACATTGGGACACATGTGTCAAGCCCATTTTCTGAGGGCGGAGGGGTGGAGAAAATGTCAAAATTTTACTTTTTCCAAAAGTTATAAAATGTCAAAAAGGTGCTCCCAGGCCCATTTCAATCACATTTTTCCATGTGGAGGGCTCAGATTAAAATTTGAAAGGAAAGATCAATGGTAGTTATGCATTTCATTTGATTTTTCCACCATTGAAGCTCCAGGATGTTTGGAGATGCATTTTTGCATCATTCTTCATCAAATTTTTGGAAAATTTGTGTCGTTTTGGTCTGTAAAGTTTAATTGAATCAATTTGGGAGCTCAATTTGTAAATATGAAGTACTCTTGAAGTGGATTTTCTCGGGCTCATGCAAAAATGGAAAATGCTAGATCAGAAGTTTAGAGTAAAATTTTAGAGGAAAAAGGGAAAAAGGATGAAATGATGAAAGTGCAGGCACAAAAGGTGAAAAAGGCATTGCCTCGAGAGAAAAAAGGGATGACCTGTCAAGTCCAGCTATGCAGAGGCTCGAAAAATGATTAAAAAGGGGATTTCTCACATGACAGAATCAGAATGATTAAAGGACTCCCAAAAAGTTGTGGCATGGCATCCTAGTCATTATTCGAGGGTCCCAAAGATGTGATGTTCATAATTGGTCCACCTGGTAGATTTGGATCTGAATTTGTTAAATGTCTCTATCTGAAACAAATTGGTAACAAGCAAAGGTCCCTCAAATATTCTTCTCTTTTGAGGGGAAAAGGTGTTGCAGGTGCCAAGGTGAAGAATATGCCTCCAGTTAGAACAATGATGCAAATATTTGTAATGATTCACCTTTTTGAAAACACCTAGCAACTTTTTTTTCAAATCTGTTGAATGTCACTTTTGCAAATCATGATCGATATGTGCAACAAAGGTGCTTCGAATATTCCTCTTTTGGGGGAAATTGGATGTAAAGGGTGTATTATAAATGCAATGAGATTACTCTTGCAAATGGTGGAGTATGAATTCTTGAGAAAAATTTGAGAAAGTCATCTTCCGAGAGACCAAAGCCGAGATTACATGTTATTTTTTTTTGTGTTAGATTTTCTATCGTGTCAAGTTGGTTGTAGATGTATAGCCATTGACAAGCATTGAGATTTCTCTGGAAGCTTTCCCCCTTGATGAATCTAAGCAATTTTGGAATTAATTTGTGTCTAATCTCTAGCAATTTTGTGTCTACTTTATTTTAGAATGTCTACAAATAGTTTCTTTCATTCCTATTGCAATCTTATACTGAAATTTTTTTGTGAAATCACACAGGATCTCATCCCTGTGACAGTCTAATGGTATTTGCAATTTCATTTCAAGAAGATCCTTCATCTTGGATGAGATAAACAAATTTAAAATCAATTTATTGTCATTTGTTGATAAAGATTGTTTGTAAGTCTTTGGGTGTACCTTAGGCGTGATTAATCAGAAACTTTAGTGTTTAATTGAGTCTTTAAATTGAGCCTTTGTGTTGGAGTCTCAAAGATTATGTGAAAACGTGTTGATCTGGGCCTCCATTGAAGCACACCTTCTAGTTGAAGGAACGTCTTGACTGTTCTAAAGCTTTTTGTTGTGAAGTTGTTCATTATTGTGAAGTCCCTCAAAGATCCGGTATAATCAACTTTATCTGCTTCATCTCCCACCAAAATCATTTAAAAACCATTGATCCACCCTGAACTACCCCTGTTTTCCTGTGTATCAACAAAGGAACAAAATCTACTTGCAAAAATATGTAGAACAAGAACAATCAGGATTCTTAATGTCTTTAGTAACCTTTGCCTTGTATTGAAAATATCTCCATAATCTGGAAGTGACAACTCGTGAGAGTCAGATTTGGTGTGTTGATCATATTTTCCCAAGGTTTTCTTTATAAATTTTTGTGCAAAAGAAAGGTATCTGCATCTCCTTCAATAACAGAGGTTACAAAATAGGTTCTCTTACCTTGGTTGAAAGGCACAACCTAAAATAGTTAGGATAAGATCAAATCCTTTTAAGGTATTTCTTTCATGCAATATAGATTGAAATTTTATTTCGTAATTAGGAATGTTAGATTGTAAATATTTACCTCCCCAAAAATAGTTCTATGTATAAGAAAAATGGCGTGATGTTGATCAAGAAGGTATAATGGCAAGGACAAAAGAATTGGACTGGATTCTATTTATGAAGAAATGGTAGAAATATGATATTGAATGCGGAAGTAGATCTAATTGATGAAATATCAAATTCCATTTTGACAACCACCACCATACCCCTTGTATCAACTAATAACTTGGTGATCTTATTGCACATAACCTTAGTAAAAAACTAGCTTATCCAATTTGTAATAATGAAGTGGTAGCATTTCTAATTAACTCCATCCATATTCAGGGACTTCATTAGAGCCAAAATAAAAACCCACTCATAATAAATCTACCCATCCAAATTAGTTTTCATCCCATAATAAAATTCAATCCCTAAACCATATCCATTAGAAAAAAATGTTTTCATGTCTTTCAATTTCTTCATTTTTGTATATTCTTGTATAACATTAAGAAGAAATTATTGTGAATATCAAGGAAAGAAATTTTTCATGCTAACATCCACAAGAATTTCTAGAGTTGTTCTTGGTATCAGCATGCAATTTTTGAGCACCAACAATATCAACCAAGGAGCAGTTTGGAGGGACCCACAGATACATAACACAATCCATCTCCTGAGATCACTAGTTTGGGATTTGAATATTACTATGGTGATTTTGATAATGCAAAATTCAAGTTGGGATTTAAAGACCTAGAAATTGTCTACACAATTTTTGGAAATCTTCTTGGAGTTACCAAGTATGCAAAGATTTTTTTATGAGATCTCAGACATTGCTTATTATTTTACACAAGTTGCACTTTGATAAATATAGTTTGATGATGGATCAAATTTTTCTCTAATCCTTCTCATGCTATCATTTTAGCAAAAAAAAATTAAAAAACTTTGGTTGGAAAACCAGCTTGCGACTAATCAAAAGTAAAAATAAATAAAAATATTTGGTGGAAAAGCGAGCTTCTTGGCCAATCAAAGGAAAAAGGGGGCATCTCTTCTTCAAAGGCAATCAACTATTACCTTGTGGTTTCCTTCTCAGCATTATTTGACCATGTTAACAATAAGACATCAAGGACAACTAGAGGTATGCTCAAGTTATTTTGTTCTTTTATTTTACTCTTAAGCTTTTTGTAAGTTTTTTTATTACAGCTAGATCCAATTTTCATATCTTCAAGGAAGACAAAATAAAATTCATATCTCCCCTACTTACAAATATGAAAAATATGTGCACCTCTTTGCAATCAAAATTTTGGAGTCTAATTTATGGGCAGCCATGAATAAACAACATTCATGAGGACATGCATGATCTTAGGTGTGGGAGAGAAGGAGAAGCATGAGGTATGCATTTTTATTTTAAATATGAGGTGCAAGGGCAGCAAAAGGAGATCCACACAAGAACTTATTGAAAAAGAAAAAAATAAAAAACAATAGAAGGAAATCCACACAAGAACCTATTGTACAAGAAAGGAAATAAAAAACAATAGAAGGAAATCCACACAAGAACCTGTTGTACAAGAAAGAAAATCAAAAACAACAGAAAGAGATCCACACAAGAACATATTGTACAAGAAATAAAATAAAAAATAGCAGAAGGAGATCCACACAAGAACTGTTGTAAAGAAAGAAAATAAAAAACAACAGAAGGAGATCCACACAAGAACTTGTTGTACAAGAAAGAAAATAAAAAACAATAGAAGGAGATCCACATAAGAACTGATGTACCAGAAAAAAATCAAAAACAATTGAAGAAGATCCACACAAGAACGATGTAAAAGAAAAATAATAAAAATAGCAGAGAGGAGATCCATACAAGAGCTTGTCTTTAAACTATAGATGGAATGAATATATGCATAAGCTCAATGATTTGAAGACTCTAATAAGAGGAGATAATAATATAATGCACGAGGACATGCATTAGATTAGGTGTGGAGGCAATGACGAGGCCATAAATTACCATTATTTTTTCCTTCAAAGTTACCTTTGAAAGTGGATTTAAATGTAGTATTAGAACTTATAGTTTGCTTAAGATATATTATTATATATCCTATTCATTCTTTATAAATCTTTTTTATCTATTTTTTTACTAATCCTATTGATTATTTGGGAAAAGATGCAAAGTCTTGTGTATGCAGGCCATAAAGGAAAGATAATGCTAGTTTTGGGAAAAATGGAATTGATCATGAACAGTACATCTAAACTCAAATATGATTTCATATCTAGATTCCTCTCAAAAAATTATGCAAGTTCAAAAAAATAATCATCTCAATCCAAGATCACATGCAAAAGTTATAGTTTTTTTAGTTAGCTCTGGAACTGCAACCTTAGCTCCATATTCATTGGAGTTGGCTCCTTAACATGCAACGTTAGCTCTAGAACCATTGAAGTTAGCTCTAAAACCTGTAACGTTAGCTTGAAACCATTGAATTTATATATGGAACCTACATCAACGAGTAACATTATCTCCGTAAACATTGGAGTTAGCTGGAACCCTACATCAATAGAGTAACGTTAGCTCCAGAACCTGCATTAATGGAATGATAGTTTTTGAGGAATTGTGAATAATCAGAGAATCTAATGGAAAATATGAGAGAGGTTTTTGTTCATAGCAATGTGTTTAATAAAAACCTCATTCATATTTTCTACAGGTTTTACCAATGAAGATAAATATAACTTTTAGTGAGTCATGAGTCTAAGGAAAAAGTGTCAAAAGTTCCACAATCAAAACACCAAACTCAAATGGAAAATCTAGGGAAGGTATTTGGTAAAAATAATATTTTGAGGAAAAACCTCCTTCCAATAATTTAGGAGAATAAAATTAGTGTGATTCTTGTTACTAAAAAGTAAGGAGAAGATTTGGGAGCAAATCTTCCTAAAATAGCGAGATAAGAGTTTGACTCCAATAATATATCTCTCTCCATATTTTGTGGAGATGGAGATCTTAGTTGTTAGGATTATAATAAAGATAAGATCAAATTGTATTTCCTAAAATAAGGAGTTGGTTAGATACATGAATTATAAATGTAACCTTCCACATTGAGATATGTAATTTTTCTCCCAAGGAATAAAGATTTATTCTTTTCAATCTTACGAGTGAAATTGTTGCGGGTTTTGAATTAAGTTTGAAAGTATGAATTAAGTCCTCTTCCAAGGAATGAGATAGCCACTCATTCCAAGGAAGAATGATCAATGTTTTATGTTCTTTTCTTTCAATGTTTTATGTTCAGTTCTTTATTATGTGGTTTTCCTTTTGTTGTAAATTTATGATTTCATGTTATGTGATCCTTCTTAAGTTAAATTTTTGTTGTGAACTTTGTAGGTGTCTTTTTATCCCTCGAGTTATTTTTAATTCAGCAATTTCATTTACGCAAATTTGATTTCTTTCATGTAAAATTTATTTATGCAAGTGTGTTTATATTTACGCAAGTGTGCTATTTTTGGTAAACCTAGACTTTCCCACCTTAACCAACGTCGATTATTCCTCAACCGATGTCGGTCACCTAACCATCATCGGTTCCTTTATATACAACTTTGCAACCTTTTATAGGGGTTGGTCATTTTCAGTTTGGAGAGTTCTATTGCATTCAAGCATGAATCAAAGACTTCTTAACATCCATAAACATAGGATATACTCAACCAAAGCCCAAAGAAAACATCTGATGCTCATCCCAAGGCATTAGAATATTCATGAGAACACTCTAGGAGTATTGCCATGACACTGAACACAAAATTTCTTCACGGATCAACTATCTGCCTTCCTTCACCTACCAGACCTACAAATGCAAGTAAGTATACATGATTTTCATCATTTTGTACTTTCTTAAAGTGTAGGTTCATTATATTTTTGTTATTACACTTTATTTCTTTCATGTATTCCTCTATTCCCACCTTCTTACCAATCTATCAATCCAACCACCCATGGCCTTCTGGCTCTCTCGTACCTACCCCTCTATGCATTCTTGAGTCTTCTTGGCATTATTACGAACCCAACCATTCTCCCTTCATTCTCTGTAATCACAAAGAAGTCCAAAACTGCTTTTATTTAATTACCACCAAAATTTCCCCTACGACGTTGGTCACCTTAACCATTTCGGTCTCCCTCTTTATCGGCATCGGTCACCAGACCGACATCGGTCATTGTGTTTTGTTAACCTTCACCAAACTACCTCTAACATCACCTAAAATTTACCCAGACCTTACCAGATACCCTTGTGACCTTACCTAACACCTCTGTGACCTTTCCCAACAGAAACATACCTTTCCGATGCTAGATTAGTTTAGATTTCAATATTTTTCTTAATCTAGTGTGTTGATAATGTTTTGAGATACCTAAATCAAAGTGTTAGCAATAGGACCTTTATTTCTTGTATTTACTTTCATTAATTTGATAAAAATAGTGGATTGACAACCATCTAGGAAGTATCACACTTCCGAACTAGCAATCGCTAGGTAGTCCATTGTCATTTGCTATTTAATATCATTTGGTGGTCTTGTTTTGTTTCTTATACAAGTCATTCCTCCTAGCCAAAGGGAATCTCTCACATTCAGTTTGATCAACTTCTACAATGCGTGCATATACCATCTACATAACCACATGTATTCCTCCTTGACCATTACCTTATCTATTTTATCACATACTTTGAGGTGAAACATTTTGGCACACTCGGTGGGACCCATTTGGGTTCTTTTGCATTGTTCATTCCTAGGTGAAATTATTGTGTGTCTATTTCCTTTTGAAAGAGTTCACATTAAATTTTCTCCCTTGGAACATTCTTTCTCTTCTATTGGTCTCATTGACACTCGTATTTTGGACTAAAAAGAATGATTCTTTTTATTTTGTATTGCATTAGTGAAAGACATACTCTTGCCTATTCATCATTTCTCTCATCGAATTTCATTTTGGATTTGGGTTTAAAATATTTGCATATCATTTTTGTGTGTTGCATTTGTAGCTCATTTAAAATTGTGGGCAACCTATATGTTGGAAGTCATGACCAGCTGATGGTTGATGAATTGAATCGTAGCTTACACTTTGCACATCTCTTTCTCTATACCAAACCACTGAAAATAAATTACTCATTTTCTTAAACAACATCTTACCTAGAAGAAGTTGTCAATGATCACATGATCAGAGGATTGACAAGTGGGCTCCAAGATGGTTTCTCTGTCTAGTTATTATCTCAGAGAAAGGACCTCCTCGCCAAAACATACTAAAACTATCCTTAGTTGTTGGATTTTGTAGGGAACCTTTTTCAAACCAAAACTCTATTCTATTCACAAGTTAGTCCTAAATGGCATAAGATAGGAACATAAAATCTACCACATAGGATTTCATGTTTGCTAGCTTTTTTCTTGATTTGTGTTTTGAGGTGTGAGTTGTTTTTTCATTCTTCTCTCCCTTCACACTCCATAATCATAGTTGGTGTATTCTGGCTCTTTCTGAGTGTGTTAGGATCAATCATTACCATACTCAGGTTTTGGGTTGGTCTTTTATTTGATCTAAATCACCAAATTCATTTTTTTCATCTTTTCACAAATTTCATAGTGATAGTGTCATCCAATGACCATCATCGGTTTACTCATCTCACCATCATTGGTTTCGATCGACCATTATCATCGGTTTCCTGTTATTTTGGTCATTTTAACCAAAGTAACATTCATCACATTTTTGTTCTTCTAAGATTTCCTCATTACCACCACCATATCTTTGTGTCTTTGAAATCATTGTCAAAGTTCAGATCTGCTTCATTTTCATCATTTATTGCCAAATTTACAAATCCTTTTATTTTCCATAAGATATAGGATAGTAGTTAGTTCCTTTGCTCGGTTACCCTCTATCACCGACATCGGTTACCCAATCGTGTCGGTCTCTGTGTTTTAATTTTTCAATAAAAAACAATGACCAATTTTCACCTTCCGGAACCATTTTCTCCATTCCTTTGTGCTTTTGTGTCATATATAGATCTCAAATTACCAAGCCTACCATTAGTCACATGGTTTTGACTCATAGCCAAGCTAACACTCTTGTATTCCATGCTAGCCTTCAACCACTCCCACCTAGCCCATCACCGCCTTCCATTCTATCACCTATGGATCCCATCAACCTATTACCATCAGTACTGGTGATGAGGAGTTCACAAAACTCCTTGATCAAAACCCCCCACTTTTATAGTATTATTTAGCCCATTCATCCACTCATGACTCATTTGGGAAGCTTATCTATGACATGCCCATGTATCCATCCCACCTACACTTGCACCCACTTCTACCTCCACTACTACCAACATTTCCTGGCCACTTCCACCTTACCACCTATTGTTTCTCAGCTTGACCCCACCTCATCGATATTTGTTGTACGACATCTATCACACCCACGATGTCCATCGCCCCTATGACATCCACCATGCCTACATCCACCACCCTTAGTACAGGCTTTCCCATGTCTTCCACTTCCCATATACCTATTGCATCCCAGCCACCTTTGGTGTCGTGAAACCCACACTCCCTTCCAAAACCTCATTCTCTCCATCCCCCAATCTCTTCCACCAATCACTACTAGGGTCTTTACATCCACCCCACCTACGTATACCTATCACCAACAACCACCTATTTCATCTATTGCTTACTCTAGGTACTTTCCCTCACCTCCATTCCCTCTCATATCCCTTCATCACAATTTTTGTACATGGCACCACCACACACTGGGATGTCATCTACATTATACCAACCTTATTTACCCCCTCATACCTCGGGGGTGCCCCGTCATCACAACCTACCAATGACCTAATCAAAATGATGATGGACAAGATGTAGAACATTAGAAGCATCTGTCTCAAGCTCACGTAACTCTCTAACATATGATGAGATTTACAATGAGCCCATTCACCCATCCATTCCTATTCACCCGTACCCTGCACATTGGGAAATGCCAAAGTTCAACCGATTCAATAGCAAAGAAGATCTGCAACAACACTTGTGGTCTTTTAAACATGTATGTACTACCTGATCACTCATGATGATGTTTGCTCTGCGGACATTTCCAATGTCATTGATGGGACCCACTTTGGATTGGTATAGTTCTTTACCTAGACATTCTATCCTCTCATTTAACCTAGGTAGCTCAGGATTTTCTTGACCACTTTTCTATCAATATTGTCAAGAAAGTCACCATGACTGACTTGTATGCCACACGCCAGTATGAAGATGAATCTATCAGATTTTTCACTCGATGGCGCAACTTGATTAACTAACTCACATTCCAATTACCTCAGACAAGAGTTAATAGAATTGTTTACAGGGCTTGTGCTAGACATATATCACCAACTCTCCAGGTCCAAACCTTCCACACCTTTGATGAGGCATTCACTATGGCCCGAAAGTTGGAAATCCATGCCATTGAAGAAAAGAAGATATAATTACATAATAAAAAACATGTGTTCAAATCAAATGATATTCTTCTTCTTCCAAACCCCAAAATACTATTCTAAAACCAAAGGGTCTACCAATGCGGTCATTTTGAAATCCGGCCCATCTCATCCATCCAACCAATCAAAACCTTCATCTAACCTCTCCCCATCCAGACCTTTCAGTTTAGAAGGGAGCAATGAAAGTATACCCCATAGGAGAACCCTACTCTGCCATTTTGGAAAAAAATTAAAATAAGAGCTATTACCCTTCCACCTATCAAACCACATACTGGTTTTGACCCTTCTCTCCTATGCCTACATGGTATAATGAAAATGATTACTATAATTACCATCATGTTCGAGGTCACAGTGATGGTAACTATATCACTTTCAAAAACATTGTCCAAGAAATGTTAGATAAAGGGGATCTTATCTTGGACAATCCTAATGCATTGGCTAACCAAAACCTTCATATTTTCTGGAAGCCATTCCCAAATCACACCCCCTCATCCAACCAAATTGGTGATTCCTCGCCAATGATGGTAATATCCATGAGGTTCATGCCATTTTTGACATCCTACCAGCTCCTTCACACACATTTCCTCCCACTTCATCTATCGAGGAAATTCTTGCACGAACTCCTTCATCCATGGAGGAGTCCCCTTCATTTTCTCCTCTACCCAAGGAGGAGTCTACCATACATACCAATATAATTGTCCCACTCACCTCCCTACCTGATGAGAAACCCACAAGTACTTACTCTCCTACCTATGGAAGAGTTTGTTTTTCCTTCTCCTTCATCAAAAGAAGACCTTATCTCATCCACCTTGCCTCCTCCCCAACATGTGGGAGACCCATTAGAAGGTCCCCTTTCGATGAAGATAATTCTCCACCGGATTTCAAGGATCACGGTTGATTTTTCTCATCTCTTTTACCCATAGAGTTGGAAGCTAATCACTTCCTTATTTCATAGGCACTAGATTTATTTATGGGAGTCACTACAAAATCAACATTGGTTCCTTCTACTGCCACACCATTCTCACATTTGGCGGACCGCTTAGACTATGTGATCATTCCATGCTTTGGGGGTGCCTTCGAATGTCTGTTTCAACTCAAATGCAGATGTCATCTATTGATACTTCTACCATTTACCCAAAGTGTTTGAGGTGACAAAATCCATCACACCTAAGGTAGTTGTGGTGACATCTTCCACATCACCTTCACCCACACCTACACCTCTACCATTACTTCCACAACCACCTGCATGCCTAAACCACTTACTCCTTCACCTATATCCAAATTACTGCATGTACCTTAGGAGTCATGCCGACACCAAGTCTAGTTCATCCTCCTATTAAAATTGATCTAGCTACCACTTCCCAAGCCATCACCAAAACTACTCCCCCACCTAAGAGGAGAACCCAACCTCTCAAAGCCCATACACACCCAGCATCACCTACTACTCCTTTATCACCTTCACCACTGCCATCTATACTAGGTCCACATCCTTCAACCTTGGTCATACAACCCCTATTCAAGGAAGGCTAAGAACACGTCATCCCACTTCCTCATCATGACTACTGTCTCTCCTGAACTACCTACATGACCCCTGCCTTCATCATTACCTAGGTCCTTTCCACCTCCCATAACAACACCCTTGCCAATGCCCTCATTATTACCTACACCGATCCCTTCCATATTTCCTCCCTCTACCATATTTACCGCACCTCCACTATCACCTTGGTTAACTTGTCCCCTTCCACCATCTGCCTTCCCTTCTTCATCACACCCTTCATCTGTGCCTTTACCCAAGAAGGCCCAACCCAAATCCAATACGCTCCTACCTTCCAAAAGGGGAGGGAAGCCTATCTACCTCCCATAATCAGCTCACTAGCTACACCTTTACCCAAGAAGGTGCAACCAAAAATGAAAACCACCTCATCCACCAAATGAGAAGCAAATTTCTCCCCCACCTATGTGCCACCATCCAAAACTACTCTCGTCTCGCATTGTGATCCATTGGTAGGATCTTACGCCAACATCTTGGCTAACATTTTGGAAACCTATCATTACATTTCCCCACTTAGACCTTATGACCCATTAAAACCTAAACCAAGAGGGTTTGATGATTCTAAAATTTGTGCCTACCATCGTGTGCCAGGACATGATGTAGAAAATGTAAGGCTCTTAAGACTATTCTTCTTCACCTATGTCCTCTTGAAGAAAACTTTGACAATGATGATCTTTTAGATGAGGACCCCATTCTACCTTCACCTATCTCCACACAACCTCATTCCACACCTATCAACAATCTCCATCTCCACCTCCACAACCCTTTTACCCTCCTCCACAATTTGAGATCAACATGGTCCGCATTAGTGAACTAGCCAAAACCCCACCAAAATGTTAGTGTGCCCAAATTATTTCACAAGAGCATGTTCCTTCATCATTCTTTTCCCCTTCATGTATTACACCTTTCATGACACACCTTCTCCATCTCCCTCTCTTCCTCAGATTAACATGATCTAGGTTTCCACACGTGCACACAAAAGGACAAAGGAAAAGAGAAGACAGATAAACCCTCCATCACACCACTACCTAACATTCCATTGGCCCCTGCACCCAAAATCACCATCCGTGGACCAACATTCCCTATGTCAGATGGGATGGCTCATCACACCATGCTCAAAAAAGCTTCACCAATCACCTTTGAAAATGTCCTATATGACCTTATCCAAACCTCTGAGTCCCATCGTCAGGATCTCATTGAGATCTTCAATCTATCGAGGTTCTACCTAATGACCCTACACCTGTTACCTCCCTTATCACCCCTCACCATGTGGCCTCTCTCACCACCTCACCCTCCATCTACCCCCTCTATTACTCACCAAGTGGTCACTCTCTTAGTTTCTCGGATGATGAGATCATACCCCTCCAATCGGATGATCCAGACCTAACCTTGTTCATCTTCATGTATATTGAGAATACACATCCATCATGTTATGATGATGGAGGTGCTAACATCAACATCATTTCTTCCCATGCATATCAATAGATGCATCCCTTCCAATTGTATGCACCATAACCCAGTTATGCTACATTCATTTAATGATGCCATAACTTCCACCCTTGGAACTATCATTCTCCACATCCGTGGGCCCTCGTACTATTCTCTGAATTATTTTACGTATTGGAGGGGAATTCCAATATAATTTTTCTTACTTGGTCGACCTTGGATTCACCATGGGTTGTGTTCCTTCCACCTTACATCGATGTCTAAAATTTGAACATGAAGGACACAACTACACCATTCGGCCGATCCTTCACCATTTAAAACATGTAACATGCTCTACCGACCTAATGATGTCCTTATACCAGTTAAGGCCTCTACCATAGACACCATTGTCCCATCTCTGCTTCTTTAGCTACCTCATCCCCCCCTTCTACCACTACACCTCCCAAAATCACCTCCACTATGCCTACTACTGCTAATAATTCTACCTCGGGTCCATCAACCAACCCATCTCCGACACTAACAATGGACATTTCTCCTTCCCTTGCTTTAGGGGATTCTTCTATCCCCACCACCCAAATTCCAACTTTGGATCCTTGGTAGGCATTTTCCAATGCCTTACCTTGGGGGAGTATCACCTCTATAATGTAAACACTTTCCTTACTCCACAAGAGTATGGAAGCCTCATCGACATCCACATTATAGCCCATGGGTAGGTGAGACCTTTTCATATGGTCTGCCTCATCTTCTTACTAATTTGACATATGGGGGACTCGATGCTCCTTCACATATGCCTGAACCACTTACCCAAACTCGTCCATTTTCATCCGATTTTTGGTACCTAACTAATCATCACTTTTCCCACACATTCCTCCATTGCTGTGCATGGAAAGGTTTTGGGTTTGGTCTCTATGAACAAGGATGTCACACAGTCATTTCTTTACACCACCCGTAAACACAAAGATCATCGTGGTCTAGGATTTCTAAAGATTCTTCTTCTAAGAAGGCTCATATCATCCTCGTAGAGGAAGAGACACCTTCTCCACCTCATTTACCTATGCCACCAACTTCACCTACAGAGTCTATGGATCCAGAATCCATTCCTCCAAACTTTTTTTTTTCATAAACACCATTTCCTTGGGACCTCTGACCTATCAGCGTGATGGTGAGGCTCCCATTTCTATTCCCTTCCTCTATCCTGACCTGATCGATGATGATACTCCTATAAACATCATTCAATGTCAGGATGATGATTCCATTCTCACTTATTTAGGTGTGGAGGACTCTTACATCCATCGGTCATTACCTTCTGAGACACAAACCATGTTGAATGAATCAACCATAGAGATCAACATTCACACTTAGGATGACCCTCACATTCTAAAGATAGGCCAATCTTTAGATTCCACTGAGCAAGAGGAAGCTTTACTCTTTCCTCCAAGACTATAACAATGCTTTTGCTTGGTCTTATGCCGATATGCCTGGTATTGACCAAATATTGTGGTTCACAATATCGTAACCATCCCGACGCCAAACCCATAAAATAGAAACTATGAAAAATGCATCCACGCATTGCCCTTCTTGTAAAAGAAGAACTCCAATGCCTCCTTTCTATTTCTTTTATTCTACCCATTGATTATCCCCAATGGATTTCCAACATCATTCTATCACAAAAGTGATAGGGGACTCACATATGCATGGATTTCCATGACCTCAACCTAGCCTACCCTAAAGATGATTTTCCTCTACCAAGCATTGACCAACTCGTTGATCTCACCGCTGGTCATGAGATGTTATCACTCATGGATGGTTTCTTGGGTTATAACCAAATATTACTTACCAGAAGATCAACACAAAACTACCTTTATCACCCCTTGGGGACCTTTTGTTATCAGTTATGCCTTTTGGCCTTAAGAATGTTGGTGCTACCTACCAGTGGGCTATGACCTATATCTTCCATGACATTATGCATAACATATTGGAAGATTATGTAGATGACCTCTTGCCTAAATCTAAATGTCAGATGACCACCTCATGGTCCTTAAAGTCATCTTTGATCATCTACTCAAATATGCATTTATCTTCAACCAAAGAAGTGTGTTTTCATTGTTCTCTAGGTAAGCTCCTTGGTTTCATCATCTCTTTGTGTGGCATTGAGGTTAACCCTACTAAAATCAAGGAAATTCTTGAGATGCCTCCACCTACTAACCTATGTCAACTTTGTAGTTTGTAAGGAAAGTTGTAATCTATTCACCATTTTATTTCCCAACTCTCTGACATTGTCAACCTTTTCATCACCTCCTTAAAAAGGATGTTTCCTTCAAATGGGATGATGAATGCCATAAATATTTTGAAGCATTAAAAGGATACCTCCTCAAACCCCCATGCTCATCCCTCCTAAAGATGACACTCCCTTTTACCTTTATATTTCTGCCACAGACCATTCATTGGGGGCCATGCTTTCTCATCGTGATGACCAACATAGAGAGAGAAATGGTTTATTATATAATTCATACCCTTCTAGACTATGAGACTAGATACACACATGCCAAAAATCTCTATGCCTAGCCCTAGTCTTCATCACTACCAAACTTCACCATTACCTACTTAACCATAAAACCTTTGTTTTATCACCAACACCGACCCCTTGCATTATATGTATGTTAAACCCTACCAACATCAATGTGTGCGCATTGGCTTATGCTCCTTGCGTAGACCTTGATCTCGAATTTATCCACCAAAAATCCATCAAAGGAAAACCATTGTGGACCAACCTACAGATGCACCTCTTTCCAAAACCAATCTTCAAACTTTGATTTTCCAGATGAATCCATTGCTACCCTTTCCCTTGATGATATAATTTATCAAATGACCTTATTCTTTGATGGTTCCAAATGTCAGTGTGGGGGTGCAGAGTCATCCTCATTCCTCTAGATGGTGAGCCTATGCCCTTATCTTTCAAACTAGATTTTGATTACACCAATAACATCGCCGAATATGAAGCACTCGTATTGGGTCTTAAAACCGCCATAGCCTTAAATGTTAAATCCATTAATATTTTTGGTGATTCCCAACTGGTGGTCAACCAAGTTAATGGACTATACTAGTGTCATAATGAGATACTTCAAAAGTATAAACATCATGTTGACATTCTCTTGACTACCTTTGACCATTATGAACTTCACACCACCCCGTGTTCCACAAACAAATTTGAGATACCATGGCTTGTCTCACTTCTCAAATACCCACTTCACCCTCAGACTTGAAGATCTTTGTCACAATACAAAGATTGCAATCACCATCTTACCTATTCCTAGAGGTTAATTTTATCGCAAAAATAGAAATTGACCCACGAGATATTTGGTATAAGCAATTTTTTGACTACCTTTCCCTTTCAATTCTCCCTCCGCATCTTACCCACAATGGGAAATGAGCCTTCCTCAAAAGTGTCTCTCGTTATGTTATCATGGGTGGTCTACTCTATAAACATGGATTTGATGGCATCCTCTTACGTTTCCTAACTAGCTATGAAATACCATATACTATCAAAGAGGTTCACGATGGAATTTGTGGAGGTCACTTTAGTGGTTTAGCGTCATCTTAAGTGCATCCTTCACCTTGGCTATTATTGGCCAACCTTAAATTGTGATTGTTGTGACTATGTCAAGTGTTGTGTGAAGTGTCAGCAACATGCTAATCTTCACCATACCCCTAGTCATGCCTTACAGGTCACACGAGACCTTTGGCATTTCTCTCAATGGGGTTTAGATCTCATGGTGAGATTAACCCTCATTCTTCTCAATGTCATCAATGGATTATTACCACTACTGAATATTACACTAAATGGGTGGAAGTTGTACCTCTTATTTCTACCAAGGTTGAGAAAATATGTGAATTCATTAACCATCACATTATTTGTTGCTTTGGTGTTCCTCACCGACTTATCACTGATAATGGTAAACAATTCAAAAAAAAACCCTATAGAAACTTTGTGACACCTTTGGCATCCAACTTAGTTTCTCTTCACCTTACTACCCCCAAGAAAATGGCCAAGCCAAATCAACCAACAAAACCCTCAATAAAATTCTTCAAAAAGTGGTCGATGATACTGGCAAGGATTGGCATACGCACATTCCTTTCACCTTATGGGCTTACCACACTAGTATTCGTACCTCGACTGCCACACCCTTTTCTTTGGTTTATGGTATGGAGGTTGTTTTACCTCTGAAGTCCAAATTCCATCTCTTCGTATCTCACTCAAAGATATGCTCACCAATGATGATTTTCTCCAAGACCGTTTGGCACAACTTGAATTACTAGATGAGCATCATCTCACCGCTCTAGATCACCTCCAAATCTACCAAAAATGTATCAAATGTGCCTATGAAAAAATGTCCAAGAATGAACCTTCAAGGTCGGTGACCTCATCCTAAAAGAAAATCAACATGTAACAAAAGTGGAGAAAAGTAAATGGGGAAAATTTTCTCCTAATTGGCTTGGACCCTATATCATCACACATGCCTATGGATCAGGTGCTTATCATTTGTCTTCCCTCGAAGGCCAACCCAAACTGAGCCCCTCAATGCTTTGCATCTTTGACCATTATATTGTTGAATCGAGTGTTATATCACCTTTTTCTATTACAAACTCATCCCTTGAGTACCCACTCCTTTCATCTCACCCATTTTAAGGACCAATGACTAAACAAGAATTGTGTGATTACCCGTCACCTTTTAGCCTTATCTTAAACATGAGTACCATGCTCTACTCATGGCATGATTCTCATGGATATTTTCATTCTTTTTAAGGATGGAATCCCATGGTCATTCATCACTTAAAACCTCTCTTGCATAGCTAACCTTTACGTGTTATGGTTTTGCCTTCATAAAAGATGCCTATACTCCTCTATAGTCTCAGTCCATGACCTAAAAGTCCAAAGAATTTCAAAAGTAAAATGGGATTCAACTCCTTGAGTCAAATTCTTGCAAATAGATGATTCCCTCAAAAGGACATCTACCTCTCTATCTAGCTACTATAAATAGATTGTTCCCTTGAAGGACAACTATAAAGTTAGACCTATTATACATAGTCTATCAAAAAAGAAGACTATTTCTAAACAAATAAATATAAAAATATTTTGAAGCTTCCCATTGATTGATCAACTTCACGAAGACCTCAAGGAGTCATTATATTTATCCCACATAGACTTCCACATCGATCAGTCTATAAAATCAAAAAAAAAACAAAAAGAAACATATAACTTTTTCATCATGGACTTGCCTATTCTGGTTTTGGGTATCTTGTAGAAGAGGCATGTTGTCTCACAACAAGGTTACGTTAACAACAACAAACCACTTCACCTCACCTTATTTTCTTTGAATATCCTACCTCCTCAAGGGACATGCTAAAATATGACATTTTGTGATCATGTAACTTCATTCACCCTTAGAAGTTTAGGCATGCAACGCCTTTAGGGTCTTACATTCATAAGCCGATCTTTTGGTGTAATAGACTCGTAATGGTCCTTACCAATTTGGTGGCATTCCACCTCTTTTTAATGTTCACCTATTTTCTTACCTATTGATTTTGTTACACAAGACTAGACCTTTGACACCTACATCATACCTATTTCACCATGAGACTCCACCATGCCTATGACCTAAACTCAACCATGCCTAAATGACCTAACTCAACCATGCCTATGACCTAAACTCAATCATGCCTAAATGACCTATACTCAACCATGTGTATTAAACCTTGACTTAATCCTACCCATGTTACCTCAAATCAACACACCTAAAACCTATTGACCCATTCATCTACCTCACTATATTCTTCCCTAGCTTAAGGGAGAACTACATCGGCCTGAGGCCCCTATTCGTTGGGGCTATGTAGGTAACACTCCGAGGGAAAGGGGCCCTTGGAGGATAGCTCGGCCATTTTTCTACCCTTTTCTATCCCTTCCCCTTATACCTTTTACACCTAATCATTTTCCCCCTTGTTTTTATATTCACATTCTACCCTAGTTAGTTTCCATTCACACCAAAACACTGGAAATTAATATATCACAACAAACATGCATTGTTTCATCACATTTACCATTTTACCACCATATCCATATTTTACCTAATTCATTTCAAACATTTTCCATGATATCAAATATTTGGAAGATTAAACCACAACATACATATACATCATCATTTATTTTCCATAATACCAATAACTTGGAAATTAAATCAAACACAAAAACCATACTCAACCATGCCTAGACAACCTTAATCCATCATGCCTATACTTGACTCCACCATGCCTATGACTCCACTCCACCATGCCAAAATGACCTGACTCCATCATGCCTAGACAACCTAACTCCATCATGCATATACCTGACTCAACCATGCCTAGACAACCTAACTCAATCATGCCTAACTCAACTAGTTTCCATAATATGCAATAATAATGGAAATTAAAGCCACAAACAACATACATCCAATAAACATCAAAAACTATATATATGGGAGAGTTTGTGTATCAATACATATATACATAGATATAAATAAATACTAGTATCTCAAAAAATCTCATATACAATCTCATGTTTTCAGCACACAAGCTGGTATGTATATAAATCAAAAATCAAAATACAATACTACATGTATAGTGACTAATCACCCCACCTGATACCCTCCTCTCCTCAGTCTCATATGTCTCCTCCCTCCTCCCTACCTATCAACCACCCTACTAGCATCTCTCCACCCTCCATGGGTCTCGGCCTAGTCTCCTCCTGGCCCTCACCTAGGCTTGGCCTCCTGAGAGAACTAGTCACCTCTCCTAGCCACCCTATCCATGGGCTCATCGATGGCCCCCTTGTGCTTCCTAAATTGTGAGTCTTGGATCTAGTCACTCTCACTAACTTCCTTGGGCTCTATACTTGGCATATGAGGGAACATCAATGTTGGAAATTCATAAATGATCTTGATAATAGTGAGCCTCATTTAGGGCATCCCTAAACCTCACCATCGACATAGTCTGAGGTGGTGTCATGGGTCTACACAAAAACCATATGAACTATTCCTTTAATAATGGCCTCGCCCCTATCCCGAGTCCTACCCTCCTCCTACTCGTGTCATGGGACTCTATCTTGATGGTACCCTATATGGGACCTTGTCCCTATGCCGTGGGGGTCCTATCCTATGGGGTGCTGGGGTACTGTGTTGCTACTTGGGCCTGTAAGGCCGCCACTATGCTGTGTTGTGGCCAACTAGCCCTGTAAACCAGCCACATGTTCCTATAAGGTGGCCACCTATCCTCCATCCCATCTCCACCTTGTGTGGGAGCTGCCCCTATGCTACCACTGGACTTGTAGGGTCATCACACGTGTGCTTTGCAAGTGGCCACATGTGCATGTGCCCTGTGTCCCCTATCAATTGAATCTACAACCCTATAATTTATGCCTGTAGGGTGGCCACTGCCCTGTAATGCATCTCTCTACACCGTGATCATCGCTAGATTTGCTGCCAAGCCCTCGGTGGTGCTTCCATAGCTATGTGCCACCCACCATTGCCTGTATGCATCGGTGACACCCACATCATCAATACGTCGATCTCGAACCTACTCCTCCACCTTGTAGGATCACTTGGGCATGGTGGAGACATGGGTCTCTCCACATCATCTCTTGTGGTACTATGGGAAAGGTGGGGGCATGTCTGTGGTAGTCCAAACTGTCATTTGACCCTATCGATAGGTATCATTTCGTGCTCACTCCAACAATGCCCCCTGTATCCATCTCAATAATCTTAAGCCCCTCTAACTCCTCATCCATGCCCTTGTATGATGGATAACCAATATATGGCCTCCACATGATATCCACTACCGAAAGGCCCTCCAAAATAACCACCTGTAATATGACACATCATATGTGGCCCTCACCACCCTCGGTTGTCCACCGACTGGTACCCATCATCTGAAACCAACTCTGAACAAGCCACCCCTGAACCAATCCTATCATGGTAAACCAACTGGGCACACACACACGATGTGCTCATATGCCCAACAGTGTAATAAATAGGTACAACACATACCAAATCTCCTCAATCTCCCATAGGCCCATAGCTCCCTATAGATAAACTAGGAAATTCGGTGCCCAAGCAAAGCATATCTGCTCCTCTATCATATCATGTAGCACCCCATTAGTGCTCGTGGGAATCTCCCACCCTTAGAATCTGGAAGAGTAAAACATCCCACCACCATCATCAACACCAATAGCCTAGTCTCCTGTGGATAGGTTGCATACATATCTCCATAAGTGAGACTCACATTGTGATAGCTCAATAGGCCCATCGCCCCTCACCGAATACCTACACTATTGGCTCCACCGATGCCTCAGATGAAATGGAATACACTAGCTCCCAAAAATAGAAGCAGCCACAAGATCCTATACATGTCCTCCAATGTGATGGTCATCTCACCCATCGGTAAATGAAAGGTATTGGTCGTTGAGTCCCATCTATCAATGAGAGTGACCATCAAGCTATGATCTCGAGCTATATGCCTATAACATCGGATCACACTAAGTCCAACATTGGTCATGTGCTCCCACTCCTCTCATGGTCACGTTAGGCCACATTTGTACTAGTAGGGTGGTACTTTGTCCCTCATCCTCAGTTGATCTCTAGCTTGCATCATCCAACATGACATTGTCAAGACTTGACCATCTCAAATCACCTATTACCCACCACACAATACCCAAACCACATCACTCATGCCTACCCCTTTTACCTAATTCACCTATAAACCTACTTATCCCTTATCATCCTTACCCACTATCTTAGTTCATTTCACCTACTTACCTATCCCACATCACCAAAATAACATTTTACCCTCTTCCCTCTACATAAATCTTCACCTACCCCTTCCTCGCCTATTTTACTTTCCTACCTAGCCCTTCTTTCACCTATTTACTCTTAATCGTGACCAAATTGGTCACCTTGACCATCATTGGTCTCTTTTGACCAATGTCGTCACCTAAACCTTGATCGATGCCTTGGCCAAAGCCGACTTCAACATCGCCAACCCTTGACCAACGTCGGTCTCTATCGTGGCATCAAAATTGAACAACTTGTCCCCCATTACTCGAAAATTCACAAAAATAACCTAAATACCTACTCTAACCCACCCAAACCTAGCTAGCTTCATTACCAACCCTATTTAAATTACATTTGACCTTCCCACCCCCATTTTCATTCATTTTTAACCACAATTTCAAAATTAAATTCCACCCAAATTTAAAAAAAATGATTTCAATATTTTAAATCAAATGAGGGCTTTGAATAGTCTCTACCTCTACTCGGTGCCGTCTCCATGGTGGCATGTCTCACATCGTTGTCTATGTGCTAGTGGTCCACCTACTCCCTCTCCCACCTCACCATGCCAAAATCAACTCCTCACCTCACAACTAATCGAATCAATCAAATAGATCTCGTGGACCCACCTATCAAATGTCAATCACCTACTATGTGGCTCACCAACTCAGTAGACACCTCATACTATCATTTTCCACTCCTCACTTCTCCTCTGTCATTTTCTAAAAGTGGAAAGGTTAAAATGAATCCATAAAAGTGGATTTTTCTTTTTAGCCCCAAATCGACATGACCGACGTCGGTCATGTCGTGCCCTAGCAAAAAACCAATGTCGATTACCCTATAACCAATGATCAGTCACACCACCATAGTTGTTTGACCCATACTAGGCTTATTTTCCTAGAAACATTATTGATCAAATACCTTTTATCCTTTACAACCTATTAAACCTCACCCACAAGCCTAAATTACCTGTACATTTCCTTAATTGCATTTAGGGACATGTTATTTACCTATACCTTGGCCTTACCTATGCCCTGACCTACATACCCTGACTTGAATCACCTTGGTGACAATTTGAATTTGTGTACTCGCTATACCTTGTGATGTTGTTACCCATGTTGTTTAGCCTAATGACCTTACCTTGCCTAATGATGTGATGTTTATCTCGACCATACCTTTAGTGCCATGGAAAAAACCTATTACCCATTCCTACACTGACCTCGTTGTGCTTCATGACCATATCCTATACCTTGGATACCTGAATCACTTCAACCTCATTTGGATAAACCTATCGACCTTTGACAATGTAGAGTTTGCAAGCTCTTCCACTGGTACCTTATCGCAATCTATCTATGCGTGTGTGTGATTTTTACCCATTACCCACTTACCAATTACCCAATTACCACCATTACCCATTACCCAAAATAACATACCCTTACCTACTGACCCTCACTTTCCTCAATCACTTGTTTATCAAACCACTCACCAACTATGTTTCCTACCTCATCGGTTTGGTTTGAGGGGGATCACCTTCACCCTACTTGGGAAACCTAACCTCCACTCACACCTAGACACCGACTTCTGTTTTTTTAGCATTCACTTACCAATACAAGCTATGTAACAAAAAGGGGCAAAATGTAGACACCAAATTTGGGTCACACTCCCTTGGTCCCTTTCAATTAATTAATCACCATGGCCCCATTATTAATCATTATTAATTATTCACCTTCACATTATTAATTAATTTAATTATTTTAATTAAATTAATTTCACCCTCACACCTCCACCTCACTAGGACACCTCACCTGGACCCATTCTAGGGGCATTTAACTCATAGTGATTGAGTCATCACCCTCTCAAGTCATCACCCTGAGTCATCACTGAGTTATAACTCCTAGTGTTGAGTCACTAACTTGACCTAACTAACTAAGACTTCTTCCTAAACCTAACTGGACCTTTTCTAAGTTCTTCCTGCCTTCTCTCATGTGAAATCCACTTTCCTAAGTGGACTCAAGGAGAAAGCATGCCAAATCTAGGAAGATCTACCTATTTTTGGTAAACCTAGGCTTTCCCACCTTAACCGACGCTGGTTATTCCTCAACCAACGTCGGTCACCTAACCATCATCGGTTCCTTTATATACAACTTTGCAACCTTTTACCTGGGTTGGTCATTTTTAGTTTGGAGAGTTCTATTACATTCAAGCATGAATCAAAGAGACTTCTCAAACATTCGGATGCCAAGATATACTCAACCACAAGTCTAAAAACATCTGATGCTCATCCCAAGGCATTAGAATATTCATGGGAACACTTCTGGGAGTATTTCCATGACACTGACCACAAAATTTCTTCACGGATCAACTTACTTCTTCACCTACCAAACCTGCAAATGCAAGTAAGTCTACATGATTTTCATCATTCTATACTTGCTTAAAGTGAAGGTTCATTATCTTTTTTATTAAATATTATTTCTTCCTATATTCCTCTATCCCCACCTTCTTACCAATCTACCAATCCAACCACCCATGACCTTCTAACTCTCCTACCTACCCTCTATGCATTCATGAGTCTTATAGGAATTATTGCGAACCCAAACATTCTCCCTTCATTCTCCTCCTTATCGGCATTGGTCAAGAAGTGACATCGGCCACTTTGTGTCTTCATCAACCTTCACCAAACTACCTATAAGAATTGATAGAAAGAATGATGAACCAATGGTGGGGTTCCAAGAAAATAATAACCTCCAAGTTTCCTAAGATGGCATGTAAAAGCTCCAAGATAGCTCCAAGTTGATGGTTACAACTCCTAAGAGAAAGAAACAAAGAAAGCTTCGTAAATATGACGAATATGTAAAACTTCATCCTCATTATAGGGGGTAGAGGCATACTTATAGGTCGACGCCAACCCACTAGGTTCATCGGTGACTATAGCGAACCATTGATTTGGGCGGTGGATATGATTATTAACTCGATACCGAGGGCCCTAATGGGGTAAGATTAGGGTTTCAAGCTATTTAGGCGTGTTAGGGATGCATCGGAAGGAAAAAGGTTGTTAAAGGGTGGAAATGCATTGAAAAAAGTATATGAGAGCTTAGGAATGATAAATGGGGGTGTTAGGGATGTGTTTTAAGGTTAATAGGTGGGTTTAGGGATAATAAAATGTGATTAGAGATGAATTAGGCAAGATAAAATAATGATAAGGTTAAGATGAGAAATTGGGAATTAGATTAATTAAATGGGATGTTGGAGGGAAAGGTGTATTCAAATAGGAAGAGAGGTATGTAGGTGCAAGATGACGATGAAGGGAACAAACGCGGGATGGGAGATGAGCATACCAAAATTTGGTGTCTACAATCGTGCCCAAGTCCGAAATCGATCTATAGTGCTTGCTTTTGTAGTACTTTTCAAGCACTCTTTTTAGTTCTAAACTTGAGTAATTGTAAAATAGCAAGTGATGCAAGAAATAATCATTGATAATTGAGCCCCTTTTAGGAATTGACATATGAACAAAAGTAAGATTATATATGTCGATTGGGGTACGTTATTTTATTTTATTTTACTTTTTATGGTGAGAATTTTATTATTTGCATCACATTTAATTTACTAGTTAATAAAAAACATAGACGAAAGATTGGAAATAAAAATGTGGGAATTAAAACCCTATATGTCATGCACCTTTTTCGTAAATAAAATTCTTCATAGTCCTCCTTTTGGAAAAGGAAGGTAGCTAAATTCCAAGTACGAATGTCATCCTTTGCCTCCAATTGAGAAGTCCAACGCAAGTCTTCTTTCCCTTAAATAAATATTCCTCAAACCCAAAAATTCTATCTCTACACTATACAATATCACAATGAGGAGGACATTTCTACTTAAGACTATAGAAATTGAATCTTTTGAAGTCATTTTCAACAAAGACTACACTTATGTGCTTGCATTCTAGGTATGAAGAATAAAATATCCTACGCGGCTGCCACATTTTTAGTCATCCAAGGGCACACACGCATGCTCGCGTTAGCTATAGTTAGATGGGTATGGATGAGAAAGATGTACAGCCTTTCATCAATCACCACAAAAAAACCATTAACACCCTTTTTTTTACACGTATCAACCACTTGCACCATCTGATTTGCAACAAGAAGGATTATACAACGGTTAGAACTAATAACTTGCCCTCCCCTATATATGATTTCGAGTATGCTTTTAAGTGTAAATATATTAGGATTTATATATTATTGTTCACTAACTCAATTAATTATTTTCATATGATTATTTTAATTAATTGAAAAAATACAATCATAAGATAGTGAAAAATATATCCAATTTTAAGAGGTTTTAAATGTGAAGCGATCTATCTATCTAACAATTTTCCAATGACTATAATTTTTATATATGCGAATAGGACTTGAGATATTGATTTCAAAAAATTGCACATATAAATCTAAAAATAAAAAACACGTGTAAACAACTATCAAAGCTCTTAGCATCAAATTACTTGGATTATTATGTTGAGAGGCATCCTACAAGTCGGGGTTGTAATGGCGTGAGTGGTTCATTTTTGGGCCCAATTATAAAAAATAAACATTAAATATTAATTAAAACATTACAATTGTCCAACTTATAAAAAGTAAAGATTAAATAATAATATATAAGAGCTTTAGGGTTTCCAAATTCATATAAATAGATTTGATATTTGTATAGGTTTTTATTTTCGAAATTAAATGTGTAAATTTTTTATTACTATTTATTACATTATATATATATATATATATATTCTTATTGGTAAATAGTTTTAAAGGGACTGTATATTATTACAAAAAGGGCTCAATAGCCAGATATAACTATAAAGATGCGACAAAAAAGGATCAAATTCAGATAGAACACTATGTCCATCAGTAACCAAGAGATAGTTACAAACAAGAAACAAAATAGAACATAAACTGCAACAAAACAACAAAAAGTAGCAAAGTCACAAAGAAAAAGACCAAAAAGATCAACAACTAAAATGACTCCCTCCAGCCCGAGTGAGTTTACTTCTTGGATGCTCTTTCAATTCTAGACTGGATCGTTTGCAGTAAGGTGAACAATGCCAATGTGGTGATGTGCATTGGGTCCGAAGCATTCAACTGCGAGATGGTCTGGCTCCTCTCTTTATCATTCCCCCAAATAGTGTCAGGGATCCCACTAAGCATGGTAATGCTTCAAACTTTCTACTCTAAAAATTCACTTATGGCTTTGAAGATAGCCATGTTGTGATCATGTCTATCTTTAGCTCTCCCCAATCTACTATCCAAAGAGTTCAACTTCTTATAAATATCAGCAATTTGATCCTTCCCAATGTCATTATCTTCATCAATTTTTCTTTTTCTTTCTTCTTGTCCATACACTACAGAGTCCTTCTTAAGCTGCTTCATCTCTTTCTCTAGAGACTCCAATCTATGAGGCACGTGATTCCCCTCCTGATGCAGGGCCATATCCATACCAACATTGCTAATATGCAACAAATTTTGTGCAACTTCCAGCTCTTTGGTGCTTCTGAGAATCCGAGCAGAGTGAGGGGTGTCAGTTTTTGGAAGCTTGGGGTTCTTGGTTTTGGATTTGGAAGGGTGTCCAGAATGGGAGTAGGAGAAGAGGAGGTGGTAACGTGCGGATCACTGGGAGCAGTCAGGAAGCCGGGAATTTGGAGACACAAAGCTTATGCAACAGAAGATGAGGCCTTGGTGGAGAGGGATAGCATGGGAGTGCTTCTAAAAGTCCAAAATAGAGCTACTGAAGGGAATTAAGCAGGTAGTGCGGGAAGCAGACCATAAAATGCCTTCTAAAATGATTTAAAAAGACAAGGTGTTTAACAGGGACCATTTTGTAATGCCCTTCCAGAGAAATATACCTAACCATCATATTTTTCACTTCATCATATGGCTTGGGAATTATGTGTCAAATAAATAAAAATTATTTTCAAAATTAGATGTTGTAAATACCGCTAATGTTTATGAAATGAACTATTTACTTTTTGGTAAAAAAATTATTACTATTTATTACATTAAATGTTTTATGGTAATGGTAAATTTTTTATTACTATTTATTACATTAATTACATGTTTTATATATTATGAGTCAAGTGAAAAGGTTTTTATTTTGGAAATTAAATGTGGTAAATGTTTTTAATGTATATGTAAATGAACTATTTGATATTTGTTAGGATTTTCATTTTGAAAATTAAGTGGGGTAACTTTTTTCATTTTCAAAATTAAGTGCAGTAACTTTTGTTAGTATTTATTATATTAAATGTTTTATATATTATGTTTGAGAGAATGAATATTTATGTAAATGAATTATTTATATAAATACTTTCTATTTTATAAATTTTTTTGGTATTGTTTGATTTTATTAGTATCCTCATATAATTAATATTATTATTTTTTAAATTTGTAAGTGATATTAGTATTTGTATGAACACATTTTTTGAATATTTAATATATAGTGATATATTAATTAACTAGCATACATATCTTTAAAAAATCTATGTAAAATATGCTTGGAGGTATCATTCTCTAGATACCTATATTAAAAATAAGACATAGGTAGAATAGGTACCTCGAGAATGATACCTCTCGACATATTTTACATATATATTTTTCAAGATATGTATGTTTGTATATCTTAGATGATAACATAAAATACTTGTTTATGGCATCCCTCCCTTTATTTACAATAATGGCCAACTCTTTTCATACCGAATAAGGAAAATAATCACAAATAAATGTGTATTTTTAGGGAAATTTGTAGATGAAATTTGCAATAGGTGAAATAGGGAATAACTATGTGAAATAACATCACAAAATGAATGTTACACATTTTAACCCTAAAATGGATCAAATTAATCTCAAAACTAAAGCGGCGATGTTGCCAGCCTCTACGTAAGAAAGTGAGTAATGGTGTGGGAAAATAAATATATTATGAGAAACATAGTAGTTTCAGTAATGAAATCAACATGTCCTACATGACATTGGAAACTATTTTTGATATTGAAATTCAAGGTAGGAGATGATGTATTCAAGGAGCGGAGATGACATGAATTGAGGACTAATTCTTGGAGGGTTTTACATCATCTTCAACATATTCCAAGAAATATATTTGTGATGAAAATCTTCATGGTGATTTGGAGCACGCCTTGCCCTCCCTAAATATGATTTGGAGCACGCCTTTGGCATAATAATATATGCATACTATAAAGAAACCATAATCATACATTTGTCATCTTGTAAAATTGACAAGGAAATTTTACTGAGATAACCATACCAAAATTTAGTTTTGTTCCCTTGAAGAGGTTTGATAACGTTCAAATGGCCTAAAAAAAAACTCCTTTCCAGAAATCAAGTTTTAAAGAACTTAGCCATTTTCACCTTTTTGAACTGGGCGCAAGAAATATTGTGTCGACACAACAAAATGTGCACCCCTTAGAAAATCATTTGGCGCCCTAAATGACATGTCAACATAAAAGAAGTTGCACCCCTTTGGCGCAGGGAAGGACATGTCAACATCGTTAAACATGCGCCTAAAAAGTGCGCTAAGGTGCTGAAAACATCATGTCAACATAAAAAAATGTGCGCCTAAGGCGCAGGAAATTTTGTGTTGACATCACGAAATGTGCGCTAAGGTGCTGGAAGTATTATGTTGACACTAACCAAATTGCACCAAGGCACATTTGTACCCATGTCGACACTTTGAAAAGTGTGCCAAAGAAAGTGGGTGGGATAATAAATGCCAAATTTTCTATATATAGGCGCTTAACACCTGTCATTTTCATGAATTGAAAATTGTGAAAAGTATTATTCTCGCACTGTTAGCTATCCCCTGTCACGCTGCGTGTCATTTTTAAGTTTTGGACCCCAATGTCATCTTTTTTTCTTTTTATAAAACTGGGCAAGTGACTTTTATCCTCCTTGTTGTTGTTTGTGGTTTTGTTTTTGGTTGTGTTAGGTATTAGGATTGGTATAAAGGGTTAAATCTAAAAAGAACACATTTAAAATGAACTGCCCAACTGAAACCCCTTTTCCTCTCCTTCCAGATCTGTAAATCTAAAGGTCCCTGCCTCTGAGTAAACCATCCTTTATATCTGCTTATTGCTACAAATCCCACAAACCCTCTCTTTGTCATTTTGCAAAACTAAAAAGAGAGAGAAATCTAAGAAAAGAAATCAAAGAGAGTGCAAAAATCATCTTTTCCTTTGGTGCACTATCCTTTCATGTTGCAAACCCCACAGTCATGCCTTAGCGCACTACCCTCGAATGCAACATATCCAAACCTATGCCCAAGTATAAACACTTAACAAATTTCCTAAGGGCGCAGGCGCATCCTGACCAACATCAACATTGGATGTTGTGTCCTCCAAATCTATGCCAAGTAGTTTTCCTTAGGGCACTTGATCTCCTTTGCAACATCTTCTGTAATTGCACCTTGGGCACACTTAAAAGCCATGCAACACCATCTTTTGCAAAGTGCCTAGTTAAAGTAAATTTCCTAAGGCGCTGGTGCATGAACCTTGACATCAACATGCCATGTTGTGTGTTGCAAACCCACGCCCGCGCCTTTCTCCTTGGCGCTAAAACCTTTCATGCAACACTCTTCAAAAGTGCGCCCTTTATAACCCTTTGGCGCAGCTTTTCCCTGTCAACACAGGCACACCTTTTTGCATGTTGACATCCCCAAAAGTGCGCCCAACCTTTTTAAGCCTCTGCAACATGCTATGAACTTGTGCCTTGCACCCTAAGCCTTATAATTGCTCATTCTTCTTTCTGCAAGATTTCATTATGAATAACATGACAGTTGACATGGCTCTTCTATGTTGGACCTCCTTGATTCTCCTTGTAGAACAACAACAGCCATCCTCAAGCTCACACATGTCTTCGTCAAGCAAAAAGCCAACCAAGTCTAAAGGTAAAGCTAAGTTGACAGAACAAGAGATGAAGTACAAATATCAAAAGTCAGGATGCCTAACTCATATGCAAAGAGTGATCTCAATATCAAGGACTCTGAGCTTGGGCACATTGATATGGAAGACTTCTAGGTGAAAATGAACCAGGCTACTAATTGCCCCTGGATGAACAAACTGGTGGGCAGTGGATTACACTTTGCAGTTGGGCTACCGGTAAGTGCTGTAAATAATGAATTTATCATGTTGGTTTCCCGTTGCTACAACAAGGACACAAGATGTGTCGAGGATAAAGAGGGAAAGACATTCATTGACCTAACTTCTCGTCACTTTGAAATAATCTGTGGGCATTCCTCATCACAGGTGAAGACGTCGCCATAAGCCTAGAAGACCGTAAAAAGGCATGGGATGGAAATGAGGACAAATGTGTGCAAATGATGAACGTGCTATATCTAAAAAACAAGGATCTAGTTAGTAGATGGCCACTGGACCATCCACCGCAATGAATTCAATGAGGAATCGAGTGATACAATCACCTTCCTAAAGCGAGTGTATGGGATTCTGATGCCCATCACTTCTATAAATGGATGCTTGATATACTTAGAGACCATGAGCAAGAATGTGCCTAAAAATGTTTTGGCTAGGGAAATCATCAGTGACACCATCTCTCAGCAACTTCAATAGGTCATGACAACTGGGAAGTTCTATATGAATTCCTACGTTGTATATATTGTAGCATCAGTGAGAGATTTCACAGAATGGCATGAAATGGGGTATGGCCCAAGTAAAAATATATGAATACTACCCATAGCTCGAGGCTCGAGAAAACATCCCCGGTTCTCAAAAATCAATGATGCCTTCTTCTATGAGGTGATTTGCTTATTGAGGCCAAATATGAGACATGGTTGAATTAGCCCGAGTGTGGTCACATGTCACAAAGAAGTGGGGGTATTGTTCACTAAGTTTCCCATGTTCACATATCTCGGGGGAGAATTTTGAGGGTGAACCGACCAAGCTACCAAGGTATGCGGGACCCAAGCTGATTCTCTTAGAGTTGTCAAGGCAACTAATCACATACCATGAGAGATGCATGAAGAGAAAGAAAGGAGGAACTCCATTCCCCCTTACAGTGGGCCGATACACCTGCACCACACTGGCCAAAGCACAGGAAATGTATGCTGAGCTTGAATTGTCGAATCTAAAGCACAACTTCCTAGCCAGAAGACCTTTAATTACCAGAGTTGCCTCCCAAAGGAAAAAATTGATCCTATCCATGTCCCTGAGATCAAGGACATCTACATCGACCTAACACATGAAATAGATCTCAGGTGAAAGGATCACTCCAGGCTAGCTCTGGAAGAGATCCAACACTATGGCGTGGCCATCATTCCAAAAGGATTCCAAGAACACGATCAAGAAATTGATCAAGTCTACCTTGATACTGAGATGGGGATGATTTGCCGTTCACGAAAGTCAACAGAGCCAAGGCACCAAAACCATCTAGGAAAGGGTCAAGCCCACGTTACGGCGCACCAAGCATTGGGTGCAAACAAAATGGTCTCACCTACCTCGGGGTAGATTTTACTCGCTTCTCCTTTAGGAAGAACACCTCCAAGGCCGGCCCAAGTGTCAAAAGGAAAAGGGAAAGACAAGGAGGGAGAATCAAGAAAAGAAGAAACTCCTCAAAGCCCTCCTACTAATTGCAAGAAGCAAGTGGTCGACCTAGTCTCCTTGGGTAAAGAAGAAGAGACCACTTAAGTCTCAATGAATACATCCACTCAAGATGTGGTCAGCTACAACCACCTTTTGAGGTACCCACCATTCCCTCTTCCGCTCCTTCTCCTCCCCTGTCCTTGACACATCTATCCCAATGGATGTTTCTTCTTCTATCCCTTCCTCCCTTCCATCTCCCACCTCTTCCATCTTCTCCTCTCTCACGGATCTATCGCCTAGTGTTCCCTCCATCCCATTACGTATACCTTTCACCTTCATGTCCTTTTCTTCCCGGTAGTAACTCTAGGCCCTACAAACAACAATGTGTTGGAATCCTTGTTGACGCCACCACTAAGTGTCTCAATGTTCTTCCCTACGGCCTCCTCAGTTGCTTCCCCTTTCACTCCTGTTTCTTCTTCCTTTCCCTCCACTCCTTCTCCCATAATTCCAAGCTAGATCTCTAACCATCTGGGTCAACTCAAGAGAAAGGTCCCCATAACACCCATGGACTTCTCTGTCATTCCAAAGAAGGGACCCAAGAAGCAAAAAGCTATAACTCACTTCTCTAAGAGCATTTCAGGAGAGAGAGTCATGGAGATTGCATATCTAGATCCCACCAAAGAGAAGAAAGATTTGTCTCCTCATCAATTTACAAAGTGACTCAAGTCACGATGGGAACCTCATCCGAGAGCTCCGTAAGGAGAGGCCTTGTCTACAGTAGACACCCTCTGCAAGAAGCTTCAGGAAGCAAAGGAGGAGAAGAGAATACTAAAGGAGAAAAACAAACATCTCCTCCAAGCTTTGCAGAGAATGGGAAACGATCCTCCTATGACTGCCACTGAGCCTACTAAAGTTCTCAGTTAGGATAAGATAAATGAATATGCCAAGATTAGTGAACAAGGTGTGGCAGTGTCCTCCTGGATAGAGCGAATCCTCAGAGATAGTGAGGAAATAATCAAGAAATTCATAGGACTCTATCAGGGTATAGATCAGGCAAATAATGAGCTACAAGCTAGTAGCAGGATCCCTCTCCGAGGAGTTGGACAATGCTAGATTGCAACATGAAACATTTCAGGAAATGGTCGACTGCTCAACTAATGACCTATTAAAGGTCGGTGTCATTGATCACCCACGGGCACACAAAAAATCTCTCGTTGCACTGGATTACCAGGTTGATCAAATGGAGTATATCTTGGAAAGGATAGATAAAATCAAGGAGGAAGCCCTGGATGTAAAACAAAACATGGAGCAGAGATAGTTACAGAGATGGCTCCAGGAGGTGCTCAGTGCATCATTCACCTTGAGGGAGGTAGATGATACAATCCAGCTCTTCAAGTCTATCACAACCCAAGGTTTGGCGCCAGAGGTCACTTTTGACCGAGAATCAATCAATAACCTTCTGGCTTGCCATGATTTCATTGGATTCCGATCAAGGTATGCGATGAGTATGACGGCTACTTGACAAGCTCAAAATTGAAAAAGAAACTTGTGAAGTCATCGAAGACCACTTCAAGGGTCCTGATCATAATCAACTTCAGACAATGATCAGCAAGTTTATGGAGTATCAAGCTCAGTGTCACATCACCTCTCCCGATCGGAAGCAAGACACTCCATTCAAGCAAAGAGATGACGATGAATAGTTTCTCTTCTTGTGTATGCTTCAATCTTTTTGTAAAAATATTTAAAAAGTATGTTGGCATTTACGATGACATCATCCATGTTGCACCATGGGATGTTGCCATCCACCAACTTTCCCAAAGTCAACTTTTGAATTTTTAGATATTTTGTAAATATCTTGTAAGATATTTTGTAAATAGTGGTTGGTTTCTTTTTGTCTTCTTTCTCCTTCTCCTTCTATAAATACTAGAATACTTGTTGTATTCCAGGTGGAAATTTTTTGTATGAAAAAGGAAGTGAAGAGAGAAAGACTTTGTGCCTTCTTGTAACATAAGAGATATTAATATATATGTTAAGACTTTGTGCTCAATATATGTGTTATTTGCATCAGATCTTTCTTAAGTTAGATCTATGTTTCTATTCTATTGGATTCATTTCTATTATCATCATATGTTCATCAGTATTGCTTTATTTATTTATGCAAGTAAGTTTGGCTCTGTTTACTACCAAAGCCCAAGCATAAATCCTCCGACCTTTTGTCTTGGAATTCAATTCTTTTCTCCCTTCGGATCTATCCTTCCTCCTTTCCTTCCCTCCTACCTTTACATTTCAGTCATGTAACTACCTCTACTAGGATGATATCCCAAACCCCCTAAAGTTAGAATAGTGTAGATTTGCACAAATTTCTTCTTGATAGAATAACAATAAAACAGTTTCGCTTTGTTGTCTCAAAGAGGGCTATGCCCCTGCACACCGCTGGCCTGTTTCCCACGCACCTCCGCCTAACCGACATATTTTCAAACCAACAACATTAAATAATACAACATGTTATATTGGCTGTTCATTGAACATAAATGGATGAGATTCATCTCAAATAATATGATATATGCCCTTTCCATTGTTAACATCTTCTCTATCAACAAAATTCCAAATCATTAGAAAATAATTGAATTTATTGTAGTTGATCTCACTCCCGCACCATTATAAATATTGATGAGCTAGGATTTGTTTTACCATTGCATGGGATTCATCAAATTTTAGTAAAAATCACATATATGTTTATCATTCAAAATATAAAATGCCAATTCCTTATATTTTACCAAAACAAAAATAACCCTACAAACCATATATAACTAAACTGTAGCAATTTTCAAGTTAACAGAGAAATAACATCTCGCCCAAATGAGATCATTCTAGAAATTCCAATATTATATCTTGATTTTTCCTATTTTAGGTTCCAACAATACGAATTCCATGAGGCATATCTTGATTTTTCCTATTCAAAATAGGAACAACATTTTTTCTCTTTGCTTTGGATTTGTCTCATGGAAAAACTTCCTCTTTGGAGGAAGCCTTGTTGAATGAGGATTACCACTACTTGACATGGCACATGGAGGAGGAAATAGACACCCAATGCTTCTCACACATGTGGCCCCTGCCATTACTCTTATCTTTTGGGGAAAATTTGTGTATATAAATACATTAATAATGGATGTTCATGAGTGCCCATTTTACGGGATCCATGTTTTTAGGGATGCACGAGATGAATAACTTGTCTCGATGAACCACTTGCTTTTAGAATCCTCTAGATGATGGGATCTAAGTGCCCAATATTTGGGGGTTAGGAGAAATTTTAATGGATTTGGTGGTGATTGTTGCGAGTATTATCACCTGTGCAATTATGATTCAACTTATCAGTTGTAGGAAAAGAAGCCAAAGGAGTTTCATCTTATACGTTTCCTTCCAAAGCGACATTGAGTGGGTTCTAAAAATCAAATTGCTAGAGAGTTGAATATTTGGGCCACTATAATGGACTATGACAAGATGAATTTTGGGACAACCACAACAAGAAACGTAATATTTTTTCCATAGATTTCAATTTTAGATGAGAGGTGGACAATTCCTACTTTTTTAGGCCACTCCTGGAATCATTTTCTAAAATTGAAGAGTTTTATGAATTTGAGAGGGAGGATTTGGAAAAAATCACCAATGACGGCAACAAAATAATTTGGCTTATAATTCATTTCTGGCAAGGGAGACATGGTAAATTTGGGGGACAATCTGAAAGCCCTAGCCCTAGCCCTCAGAACACTCTGTGTTCATCAGGGATTTGCTTCTGATCTGAGTCTAGAATTAAGATGGATGTTAGGAATTAATTCACTAAGTCAGGAATTGCTTCCTTTAGGGGTGTTTTTCCAAAGAATCCTCTCTAAAGCAAAACTCAAGAAAACAAGGGTGAAATTCAAGGTTTATGGAATCCTCAAAGTACTATTATCATAGGAGGCCCTAATGGATCCTATGGACGAGCACCATTGTAACTATGGGATAACAAGATGGGGTCTAGACCTACATCATCGAAGGAGTAAGATCTCCCAATCCCAAGAACAAGAAGAATCTTTGACATCAAATCCGGTAACCTCCAAATGTAAAACTAGTGTCCTTTCATGAGCGAGGATGCTCTGGGGAAGGCCCAATAACAACATGGACTCTTAAAAAAATAGAGAGGTAGTTGACCAATATTTATTATCTAATTCTTGTTTTGCAGAGAGGAGGAGGAAATAGAGGAAAGAACATGGTGGGATGAAGATGCGGTACTTAGCTAGTTAGTGAGTGATGGAGAAGAGTGACGAAGTGCATACATTTATTACGATGGTGTCACTGCTAAATAAAAGGACAGATGTAATGGGGGATGAAACTGACATAGTCATTCATAGGGCCCTAGTCCTTAAAGTTCATCCCTAAAATTTAATTAAATATTTATTCAAACTTGAAATATAGTATATCAAACATTCTCCAGGATGACAAAATGTCAACCTATTCCAAATAACTACAATATTTGAAGCTTTGATGTTGATTAATCTACCTACTGTAAAGCCAACATTTGTTTTGTTTCTATAACAACCTCTGCTTCAGCTTGTGCTTGAGCCAGAAGCAACTTATATTTTTACTTGAGAGCTTGGTTTCTCTAATAAAAATAACAAACACAACATAAATCAATACAATAAAAACAGAACTCTAAATTACAAGTATTATCTCTTCATTATCAAACACTTGACTTTAACTCCATGATATTAAATGAAGATTGTAGCATCAACCCTTTAACAATCATTCCATGGAAGATAACTATAATGAACCCTAAATTAGAAACTAATATATGTGCATAAGCATAAAAGCCCATGTGCTAAAAAAAAAAAAAAATTATGTTAAACTGTGTAGTTGCACACATCAAACACTTGGTTGTGTGTTGCAGTCTCTTCAGTGGAGGCCAACATTTTCATCCTTGATGGGGAAATTGTTTTCTTGTGGGATTATCTTAGACACATCTCATCATCCCAGACCTGCACACAATCAATGTTACCCTTGAAGATACTATAACCGGGATATTGTTTTATCTCGCAAGTCTCTCCCTTATATTTTATGAGGTTCTATAACATAATTTGTTTGTTTAAGGCATTCATCGCACATTGTGGCTTAAAAATTATGAAACATGTTGGCATTTTGTTGTATATTTCACAATGTATCAAAATTTTCAAAAGAAGGATATGGAGCATCTCTGAACGTGAGAGAGATTGTTACCCAGTAGAGAGGTTTAACATAGTGAATGTATAATTCTTATGTTACTATTTTTTTGGTAAAATTTGCTAAAATAGGAACTATTTTAATTAAAAAATTATTATTTAAGGGGGAGGTCCGAAAAAGGCTGTCCAAAGCTCCCGAAAATGCCATGAACATCCTTAAGTGGGGGTTTGTCCATTAGTTGAGGGAGGTGTAGTCCATTGGGGTGGTGTTATTTATCTATAGTTTTTTTTATTATTAACTACTTATATAAATGGAAATTGACAAGCCATGGACCATTTTTTGTGATTTTAACATTATATTAGGCATAAAAAATTTAGGTAGCTGTGGAGAATAGACAAATAAAATAGTACTAAAAATTTAGAAAATTGTATCATTTTTTAAAATAGTCTTCTACAAATATATATAAAATATGTGAAAATATACAACTTATTGTTATTTTTCAAATTTTTAAGAAAACGTAAAAATATGAAATATCCCCAATGGGATATTACTTAAAAATGCACAAAAATATTGAAAATGTACATCCACATAAAATACTGATTTTACCAGATTTTTACAGTTAGGACAACAAACTAAATAAACTTAATATTTCCCAAAATGACCACCCAAATTACTTGGAAATATAAAGAGGGCTTGATATTATTATAAATGACAAAGGGAAACTATTTTTGGAATATTACAGAGTACAATGCTGCCAGGAAATCACAAAGAACCTAGACAGATGGAAAACTTCAGAGGTTCGTGACCCTCTAAATACAAGAGAAAAAATAAGGGTCTTTAGAAATAACATTAATAGATACAGCCAATAACATTTCCACCTTGATTTGAAACAACTCGATTTGGAAAAGACCCCAAATAGAGGTGAAGGTCGCCATGCTTGAGACAAGGGTCGATAAATGATGGATGCACCTTATGGGGGTCTTTGCCACGCCTTGCCCAAAAGGCTATTATGAATCTGATCTGGGACCCTCGCTTGTCTTCCCCAAATGCCCCAAAACCTATGAAATCCTTCAATGAGATGCCTCCAACAAACTGCCACACTGCCGAAATGGATGCCATGGATCGATATCTTTGTCGGGATTGATTTGGAGCCAATGATTATCCTCTCACAATGCTTCCAAATATCTCGTGAAATCCTTTCTTTGCGACCTCACGATATTTTCTCACGCCACACAACCCCGAATATAGATCTAGAATGACAGACTAGGGTAGATCTCTCACGCGTCGAAGAATTCCCTGCTAGCTAGGGATGAATCTCTCACCACCGAAGCTAGGCTCCCTATGGGATTTGAATCCACAAGCTATAGATGCACAAAAACAACAACTACACATGAAGGGGTCAATAAAATGTATGTCCAAAAAGTGTCCCTCTCCTTTCTCTCCCAGCTCTTATATACTTCCCCAAGGAAAAAGAGCCCCAATAGACCCTAAACGCATTCCTTTTCCATGGAGGGGCCAATAAAATAAAAGTAACTATAGTTACTTTTTCCCTTTTTGAGTCGCCCTGTCCAAAAGTGACACCCAACGCAAAACTAGGATATTAAAACCACGGGCCCCTTCCCAAAATATTTTAGTGTCCACGGCCCCTTAGTCCGACCATGGACTAGGACTCGAGTTTTGGCCCTTAGGCCTTTGGCCTAGAAAAGGGGACATTACAAAATAAGGTATAATATTTTTTCAAACTTGGGCACTCCATGACGTAGAGCTAGGCCACAACAAATTTTGATTTGACAGGCACATATATGTGAAATTCTAGGCCTATTATTAGGCTTGTTACCATTTGCAATGTTATTACAATAAGCCTTTTAACACTTTTAATCATGTACTTTTAAGAATACTTATAACTGTTCCATCCTAGGCTATCTTTTGGCTTTACATAATGTGTTGATTCTGGAAATTATATTTTTTTCTCTAACTAAGGGGTATGTTTGTTCCATCCTTGGATCTCCTAAATTATCAGCTACTGAGGGGTATTTGGATTCATTTCCTTCAATCTAATCACGATAAATAATTTTTTAGGGGTCGTAGGTTCTCTCTCTTCTTAACTTGTTAAGTATTTTTGTTTACGTGAGGGAGAGCTCACATAAGGGGAAGGTGTATATAAACAATGAATGTCCATGAGTGCTTATTTTAAGGGATCCATGTTTTTAGGGATGCATAGATGAACGACCTGTCTACCTAGTCTCTTGATTTCAAAATCATGCGAGATGATGGGATCTGAGGAATCCATATCACCCAATATTTGGGCGTTAGGAGGAATTCTAAAGGATTTAATGATGACTATTACAAGAACTATCACCGTTGAAAAGATGATTGGGCTCAGATTTCAAGAAAAGAAGGCATAAGAAGATGAGTTTCTTAAATATGAACTAAAGTGTTTTTCCTCTTCTTCTTATCCATTTCCTTCTCAAGAGACCATGATGAAGAGGAAGAATGATAGGGAATGGATATGGAATGGGGTACACAAAATTAAACATACCTTTTTATTGCTAGAGAGTCGGAGAATTAGGCCATTGAAATGGACTATGACAAGGAAGTTTGGGACAACCACAAGAAGAAACGTAATTGTTCTTGGCCAGAGTTTTCATTTTTAGATGAGAGGAGTTCAGTTCTTGCTTAAATGTTTAGGCTGCTCCTGGAATGTGTAGGCCACATGAACTTCAAAAATGCATGGGAATTGGGCCAATCAAAATTTAAGCTATGGCAACAGGGTAATTTTCCCTATAGTTCATTGTTAGGCAAGGAAGACATGGCAAAATTGTGGGACAATCTGAAAGGCTGAGCCCTCATAACATTCTAGGCGTTTGCTTTCACTCGAGTTTTGATACAGGATGGATGTCGGAATTTCTTCATTAAGCAACACCTCTTGGAGCTTTCATCCTCTTTGGGATCTTGACAGAGCAGCCTCTCTGAGTAGAATATCGGAAACAGGTTTGAAATTCAAGGATTTTATATGGAATCCTCCAATACCATTATCAAGGAGGCCCTGATGGAGTCTATGAATGAATAACATTGAAGCTATGGGATACTAGGATGGGACCTATGGAAGAATAACATCGAACCTATGGGATACAAGGATGGGGCCTAGGCCTGCAGTAATGAATAAGTTATATGTGAAGCATGATCTAAAACTAGTGTTCATCCATGAGCTGAGGATGCTTGGTGGAGGCCCAATCACAACATTGACTCTTAAACAAAGGTAGGTCAACACAATTTTTTGTCTAATTATTTTTTGCGGAGATGGAGGAGGAAACAGAGAAAATCACATGGTGGGATGAAGATCCAATAATTGTTAGTGAGGAGGAGAATAGTGATGAAGACGATGATTGTTACGATGGTAAATAGATTAATAACCAAGACAAGTTTAAGGGGGCATTGTTTATAATTATGTGGTTTCTTAGTGCCTTCGTGTAGTCATATCATTATCTTCCCCATGGGAAAAAACACGACAAGTGTAAGGGGTGACATTGAAACCAACATAGTCATTCATAGGGTCCTAGTCTTCAAAGCTATGGCCCAATTGACATTTAATTTTATCTATATTCAAAGTTAATACACTATAACAAACATTATCCAAAGGGAAAAATTTCAACCTATTACAGAATCCAAATAACTATAATATTTGAAGCTTTGATGTTGATTAATTGACCTACTGTAAACTCAAAATTCATTTTGCTTCAATGGAAACCTCTACTTCAGCTTGCATTTGAGTGAGTTAAGAAACTTTTACTTATGCTCGAAAGCTTGATTTCTTTAAAAAGAATCTTGAACATCAAATCAAATAACCTCCATAAGTTATATGTGAAGCATGATGCTTAGGGAGGCCCAATCACAACATTGAATCTTAAACAAGACACAGAGGTAGGTCACCACTAATTCTTGTTTTACAGAGATGGAGGAGGAAACAAAGAAATGAACATGGTGGGATGAAGATGCAGTATTTGAGGGGTAGGAGGAGGAGGAGAGTGACATAGACTATGAATGATACGGTAAATACATAATTAACTATAGTTCCATTGCTAAATATCAAGATAAATATATGGGAGATAGTGAAGCCGACACAGTCATTCGTAGGGTGAAGTCTTTAAAGTTCAACCTAATGTTTAATTGAATCTTTATTCAAAGTTAAAGCAGTATCATAAACATTCTCATGAGGAAAAATTTTCAACAATAACTACAATATTTTAGGCTTTGATGTTGATTAATCTATCCGCAGTAAAGCCAACATTGAATTTGCTTCAATAATGACCTCTGCTTCAGCTTGAATTTGAGAAATTTAAGCATCTTTTGCTTCCAATTGAGAGCTTGGTTTTTCTAATAAAAATGACAAACACACATTACAAACAAAATCGTAAATCATAGATAGTACAACCTGATAACTAAATTACTGTTATTCCAGGATCTTAAATGAAGATTGTAGCATCAAGCACTTAACTACCATTCCATGGAAAAAATCTATAATAAACCCTAAATAAAATACTAAATATCCATACATAAGCCTAAAATCCTGGGCATAAAACATGAAAATAGTTCTATATTATAATATTGAAGCCATTGGAAATAACATATAAGACATTAAACAAAATAAAACTTGGATCGAGCTTTTACACCCACCACAAAGAAGCCTGTATAGGATCCAAAATCACATATAACAACCCTATCAAGTCACAATCTACAGAGCAGATGGGAAATTTACACCCTAAAAATGTTTATAAATATACAGCCCACCAACCCAAACACATTGCACTAGTAGATATAATTAAATCCATACAAAGCCATATGGGGAAAGGTTGTTTCAAAAGGATCCAATCTTATTAACAGTAAAAATATAAAATAATTATCAAACATTTTTAATTGTAGAAGAAGTACACTTACCAACATTTCAAAAATATTCATAAGGCGCAGAAGATGATAGCCTTTATGTGTGCTTGCTGCTCCTGGTCTAAACTGCTCCATACCCCGTTCTACTCCTTCAAACAAAATAATAAACACGCACACAAAAGAAAACAATTCACAAACATACACTCAAACAAAATCGGGCCATGCAAACTTATAGACTCCATCTCAAATCCCCCACCCAAAAAAAAAGGAAAACAAAAATAGAGACTCGCACATCAAAATAATTCGCAAACCCAAAATATAACACAACAAAATAAAGTAATCAAAACAAGACCTTTTAAAGAGTGAACCTCAATGGATCTTTTAGCCACGTTACCATCCACCTGGCACTTGTGCTTTCATCCACCTATCTTAAAAGGAATCTACTAACATTAAGATAAAGAAAATTAATTATTAAGGAACAAGAATAATAATAACAATAATTAATTGTTAGGAATCTACATGCGATTATTAGGAGAGGTTGAAGAATAATTTGGAGCACCAAGGAAGCTTGACCAATATAAGAGGAGCCATTGTATCCCTCTACCTATTCCCAACCCCATTCCCATACTCACACACCACCTGGTAGCTCAAATTGTGACTCTATAATCATTTTAAGTTGTTTATAAACATTGGGAAAGGAGGAGTCACCTAGGAACTTCCTCTTACACCAGAATTCATTATGGGAAAATCGGAATTAAAATCATTTTTTTTTGGAATAGGGGTTTTGTCTCTAAATTTAGGGACATGTTTAGTCTCAACTAACTTTAGCCAAACTGCTAAAATTGGTAGATTGTTAAACAAGAGCTCTCAGGGGAGATGAAAGGTGAGCTATCTCACGGTAGATTTGATGATGAGATGGGTTACATTGGCATTCAAATTGGTAGGTGTCAAGCCAAACACAACCCCAGATCACATTTTACATCAGGCGAACTCCTCTCACCTTGGTCTCAAAGCGATGTGATGACCCTTCTACAAAAATCATAATCCAAGGTGAACGTAGGCTAAACTATATCCTTCAACAACTCAAAGTTTCTTATGTGGTGAGCTAATCTATAGGGAAAACACTAAATAGCCATGGTGAGATAAGCTTAGTGAGTTGAATGAAGTAACGACCACAAGATCTTACAACCGAGCCAACAAACATTGTACATAGGCGTGCAATACCTAAGTCGTGTGAACCCTAAATAATTCAACTTCAAAAATTTTCCACGTGGATAAAGGTAGACATGTTTTATTTTAAAAACGTAATTTATTTATTGTAGAAATTTGAATATTGATAAGCCCTAGGTAGTGTACGTTTAAGGGTGAGGGCTATCCTCCACGCAAAATGCACCTATGTACATGGAAAACACCATTGCAAGCATCATGTGGACCATGCCGACCATGATGTCATTCACTACCACATGGCGCAATGTTTTATACTTACTTTTTTTGGGTTGAAAAACACACTGTGTTTTTCACCGCGCACAAAGAGCTATAGCCGAATCGAACCCGTGACATGCTTGTTCCCGGTGCATAGTCCCCACCGGTCCAATTTACCACCTATGTGCATGCTTGAACCTGATTTGATTTCATTTTGTTGAAAAACACAACATACCAATGATGTGATCGTTGATGTGTGAGATCCATCAGGGCATGTGCATGTATGGTATGGTGTCTTTTGATGGGTCATGCACCCATCTATAGGTGCATTTTGCATGGAGTTTATCTTTGGCATGTTTAAGCGCTTAATTCACTCTATTGGTTAGTGTAAGTCCTTTAAAAGACTTTACATTATCAAAGGTAAAAGGGCCAAAATCCATTACCCCACTTGTAGACTTATTCGAGGATTTTAAAACTTTGAAGAAGGCATACTATAATTTAGTTATATCCCTAAAATAACCTCTACTAACCTCATTTAATCGCAACTAGCTAAATTTGCCGGAAAAACCCTATTTTAGGGTTAAATTTTTTTCTCCCATTTTGCTCAAAAACTCAAATTTTTACCTTTTTTGTAAATGAAAAATGGTCGTAGTTGCCAAATTTTTCATTTATTGCAGAAAATTGAATTTTTAAACACTTAGTGGTCAAGAGGCCAAAAGGGCCCAAAAATTTTAAAAATTGCATGTTAAACAATTTTTTCCGCAAGGGAGATAAATTCATTTTTAGTATATTTTGATTATTTTGTGGACTAAAGATCCACTTAGACGGGAATTTCAGTAATTGAAACTCTCACGCAATGGCCAAAAATTCTCCCAAATCTTTTCTTCCGACTTGCGGCTCCTCTACGGTGACAATTATGCCACATGGAAGACTAAAATTCACACCCAAGTTAAATTTGAAGATATTTGGTCTGTGGTGAACGGATTAGTAACTAGATAAGAGGCAAATGTATTTCAACAACGTCATTTTGAAAGAGCCAATTAGAATGTGAAATTTATATTATTGTTCAAAGTGTCCATCAAAGTGTAACCACACATTTGAGACGCAAAAATTACCAAAGAAACATGGGATAAAGTGGGCGTTGTGTAGAGGTCAAGAACACCACCATTTTGAATCTATAGAGTCAGATACATACACTCAAATTAAAGTTGAATGAGAAAATGGAGGATTTATTGAGGTGAGTTGCAACATTGAGTGGATCAATCCTACAAATCAATACAAGAAGGCTCCATTGTGTGCTTACACAAATCCTCGTTAGAATGATAAAAAGTGAACTATAAGCTTTATCTCCTACTCGATTACCAAAGTACATAAACTCCCTATATTAATTATAATTTATTTCTATTTGTTTTTTCGATCCGTTGCTCAGTTATAATTCTATCTTGATTTCCTTTTCCATTGCAGGAATTTTCTTATCATTGAAATGGATGTTGTTGTTCAAACGCATTTGGTAATCGAGTGCTTTAATCCGACTAGCAAGAAATTCTCTCGAACACTATTCGATTTGCCACCAATAGATGCAAGTGCAAATTGGGTTAACAAATATCTTGTGAGAGAACACCAATGAAAATAAGTTCTTTGAATACATCTATGCGCATGTGGTCCGTAGAGGGCCGTGCCATAGAAAAAACAACCCTACGTGAATATCACAATGCAAGGGGAGATGGTTCCATGTTTGGGTTTGATTTTGTAGATCGGGAAAGAGGGGAAATTCACGTCACCTATTTCAATGAGGTCACCGAAGCATTCTATGAGCATATTGAAAATGGGAAGCTATATACAATTTCCAATGGGAGGATTGCAAGGATTCCTGATGCAAAGCTATGTTACAACCATTTGAACAATGCTTTGGAGATTTTCTTGCAAGCATCCTCAACCATAACTCCACTCATAGAAAATGAGGATACAATACCTTCCCATCACTTTCATTTCACAAAAATTAAGGACATACCTACAACTGATGACCGTTCTAAATTTGATTTGATTGGCATTGTTCTTGCGATGTCACCATGCTCAATGATTCGTAGGCATGACAAGTCAGAGACTAAGAGGAGAACTCTACGTAATTAAAGGACATGTTGGGATTCAATGTAAGTGTCACATTGTGGGGACATCACTTAGATGAGATAAGAAAAGAAATTGAAGACATGCTTTCTATATCTTTGCCTCTCCTGGTCCTTGCCTTGAATGCTTCTTGTGTCTCCAGTTCAATGGGAGCTCAGTCAACACTATTTCAAGTACCAAATGTTATGTCAACCCTCAAATTTTAGAAACCAATACACTTCATAGCTGGGTAGATTTCGATGACTACTACCTTCCAGCGCCCTCTATCACAAGCCAATTTATGGGCCCTCCAAAAATCCTAACCTCTGTAACAATGATTTTGGAGGTACTAAATATGGGGAACACTGAGAGAAATGAATGGGCCATGGTTATTGTAGAAATCACGAATATCAACATGGGCAACTTTTTTTACAAGGCATGTCCTCTTAAAAGGTGACAAAAATGCAGGAAAAAGGTGAGAGAGAATCATAATGGTTCATGGTTATGTTTGAGTTGCAACAGATGTTGTAGAAATATGAATCATAGAATTTTGAGTCTAGTTTCTAAGCTACTAAATTTTATTGAAAATGGATAAGTTTAAGTGGGTCAAACAACTAAAATACCAACAGATGCTCCTGTTTTTGTTAAAAAACATAATAGAGTGACTTTCGTGCCCCCACCATTTTTGAGCACCATTTAGTATTTTTGAAAACCCTTTGGTAGAAAGATAGCTAGGAGCATCTAGTTTGGGCTCCATTTTTTTAGATTTTTTAGCGAATATTTTTTTATTTATGATTTTTCTAGTACAAAAATTTTATGTTTTGAAAAATAACGGAGCTCCGACCGTGCCCCCCTAACTACCTCAAAAATATCAAAAATTTTTTTTTTAATATGTATAGAATTATGCCTAGTTTGGGCTAGTATAATTTTTTTAAAATTTTGATCACCAAAAAAAAAGATACACCATGAAAGATAGACATATTTACACTTCAAAAAATAGCTATAAAAAGGCATAGTTAGAAAATAAATAATATGGAAACCTTATATTAGTTAGAAAATTTGAAAAATTATATTTTTAGAAAGAAGAAACTTTGCTCTACGTCGTGGTATAATTTTTTTAAAAATGGATCGATTGTTTTATTTTGATTTATCATAGAGGAAGTGGCATTTTTACATTTTCTTGCAAAAAAACATGTTGTTTGTTTGTTTGTATAGGTCCATGCCTCAGGCTTGGGGATCCAAACTAGATCCCAAGCCTTGAGGCATGGCTTGGAAAAGAGAAAAAAAACATAAAATACGCGTTATAATGCGTACGCATTTTTTTTGTTTATATATTGTGGCCCCCAATGTCCCTTTCATCTCTTTCACGGGAATTCTGCAAACATTTTATTTTGTCTGTAATTTTCTCTACATTCTTGCATGATTTTTTAGTAGTTCATTTTGTCCCCTACCCCACTAGTTGATTTTTTCTAATCATGGGTGATAAATGTTGAGCTAAGGACAAGAGGAAAGTCAAGAACAAGACACGGAGCAATTGGAAGAGAAGAGAATAAAGAAATTGAAGAGAATGCAAAAACTTGAGTAGGGCAAGGTACATCCGCTATATCAAATGTAGCTAATGTATTAGAAAATGGGGATGAAATACATAATGAAAATGTAGAGAATAATGATTTTGCAATTTTGCAATGAATAATGATATTGAATTGAATGATAATGTTGGTATGGATGAAGAAATTGATATGAATCCAATTGTTGAACCCTTACCTGAGAATCCAAATGTTAACCCCAAAATTTGTATGAAAACATTGAATGAAGAAAGTAACCTTGTAAACGAATCTTCACCTCTAAGAACACCTCCTTCCATTTTGTGAAGAAAACCAATTCACTTAATTGAAATTGATGAAAACATTATAAAACCAATGCCTAACAAAATGTCTGAAAGAAATGCGAGAAGAAAAGCTAGTGGAATTTGGGATAATTACTTTGAGAATTTAAATGACACACAAAGATGTCAATTATTTGTTTCATTGATGAAATTAATTAAGATGAGACCTATAATGAAGACCCTAGGGTTAAGAACATCTAATGTTGTTGATCAAAATGCGTCAATTGTTGAAAACATACATAAAGCATACCAAACTGTAGGTGGAAAAAGATGCACCAAAGATAGTAATGCTACATGGCGTGCACTTACTAATTGTATAGTAAGTGATAAAATAGTTAATAAATGCTTGATTAGAAAACAAAAGTGCTTTGAAGCTAAACAGAAAAACACTAATGAAAGCAATAGAGAGACGTAAACGTCTTGAGTTAGTCAATAACACTGACTATTGGGCTTTCTCTAGTAGACTTCCATGAAAAGACAAGAATACATCTGATATTCTAAAAGAATTAATTGTAAAATTTTGGAATGAGAACACAAGGGTGTCACCGAATAGAAGAGATACAATAAAAAGAAGAATAGGTTCTCGTAATCGTGAATCGTGTGCAAAACATTTCTTAGATATGACTCAAATAGAATTGTTCTCTAAGTTTAAGAATGAAAATCCACAAATTAACATTAGCCAAAGATTCTTTGAAATGAGCAAACCCTTTTATGTGAAAATCAATCACTCACGTACCACTTGTTGTTGCAGGCATCATGTTGAATTTTCAATGCATTATGATGTTTTTTGTCAAATACGTCGTGTTTTGCATACTGACATCATGTTGTAGGAGTGTGGAATAAATGTCCCACAAAAATCTTCAAGGGAATTTATTCGACAATATTTTGTGAAAAATCAACAAGACAATTTTTTTATAACAAAGCATGTTTGGATGGAATGTGCAATGTATGCGGTGGCTTGCCAAATCTGAAAAGTTGTATCCATGAGGAGAGTACATATTCAATAGGAAAAGAATTGGTTGATTTCACCAAATATAAATGGTGGCATATCAATTAAAAGATGGAAAAGAATCTAAGAGGTGTGAGCTTGTTAGAAAACAATTACCTGTATCAGAATATATGGTCAAATTCAGAGAGGAATTTTTTATGAGTATGCAAGGCACACACATAGAGCTCGATGGTTGGATGAACAATTCAAGTTAAGAAAGGACACATTCCCACTTGGTACTATTGTTTTAGTAGTTGACTTTTAGAGAATTACACATTGCAGACCACAAATGGAGGTTCAGTCTCAATATTATAACTTAGTGCAAGTTTCTATTTTCATGCATATAACATTCATGCACTCTCCTGAAAGCACTGAGCAAGATCAAAAAATATTAAGAGAGTATCATTTCTACATCAGTGATGATCGGACACATTCTATAGAATATGTACAAGGGTGTTTCTAGGTGTTTTATGTGAACTTGAATGAGAGGAACATTAGTTTCGATCAACATTACATTTGGTCGGACAACTGCACATCACAATTCAAGAATGCATGGATGTTTTATTGGCTAAGAAAGATGCACAAAGAAACAAATGTACAACATATATATGGAGTTTTACTGAGGCAGGGCATGGAAAAGGAGAGCATGATGGTGCAGGAGCATGTGTGAAAAGAGCACTTGCAAGAGAAGAGTTAAAGTTCAAGGATGGTGCTAAATTTATAGATGCAAAAACATTGTTGATTGGTGTGTTAAGAATATGGGCCATGAATCTCAAGAGAGATCAATGGTTCGTAGATATTTTTGGTTGATAGAGGAACAACATCTAGAAAACTTTGAAGATTGTATGATGATTTGCAGGATCAAGTGATATGCACTCATTCCGTAGTTCAGATGCAAATGCTTGGACTATTTATACTAGGTGCATGACATGTTTTTGTATATCATGCATTGATTTTTGTGGAATGAATGTGAGTCACAATAGTGGGTGGATGAATGGACTTGTAGACCTCTAATTCCACTCGACACACATCAAGTTCCATGAGCATTACAACTTGTAGGGTCTTCAGATCAAATGACAACATCACCTGACTTTGACCAAGTCTCTGATTTAGTGCAACAAGGTACATACATATATGTACATGCCATGTTTTAGATTTATAAATTATTAAATGGTCAACTCTTAATGTATTTTTAAATTGACTGAACAATTTTACTTTGTGATACATAGGGCACATTTTTGTAGTTATTGCGATGGAATTTAACAAAGAGGGAACAAACTACTTCTTGTCTCGTTGTGTAGAGGGGAAAAAATTGACTTCCACAGTCATTGATGGTGAAGACCTTGAGTATCCCACTGGATCAGTGGTAGTCATTGGAACTTGGCTTCGATGATATCCTATCAAAAAATCAAACATTTGGTTGTTTGAAGACTATGAAGTACATCGGAAGATACTTCACTATTCACATTTGGTCCTTGCAACAAATATTAAATTGATCAAATATCGAGGTCGGCCATCAAACAAGAATCTGTGGAAGGTTCGTGAATCAGATCATGAAGCAATTCTTGCTACTATCAAGAATAGAGTTGATCCTTGTGGTTCATTGGATTGAATTTGCAAAGGTATGTTCTTCATGAATTTAATTTGAATATTTACTTAAATGATTTTGTTTAAATTTTGTATGATTTAAAATTCTATTTAATTGCTTACTAACATGTTTATGTAGGTTAGTGGTGCCAAAAAAGCTTCCACCTTCACGTGGTTGGCATTATCAGTAGAGAATTTATTATTCTCGAAGCCAAGTGAAGCTAAGAGAAATTAAATATTAGAAAGGAACAACAAACATAAATTCTCATTTCACCACCTATATTAAAAATATCTTATTAAAATTCTCATTTCACCACCTATATTGTATGAACCACCTATATTATTTAGGTGATTGCAATTGACAATGGAAAACCTTACACGATGAATTTGAATGGAGATGGAGAAAACCATGAGAGGATTTTCGTAGAGGGCCCCAACATGGAGGTCTCGGATCTGATGAGACATCTCTAGGTGCCACGGAGTCTGAGAAATCACCCGTCGAAGATATGGCGTGTTTGGGCCTCAGGGCTCTTAAGGGACTACGCCTGGACGAGGTAGCCCAAAAGCACGGGAGCATAGGGAACCAAAAAAAGCCTCCACTAGCATTCACCTAGCCACCCCGACATGTGTGTTGGCGTAGTTGGTTTGGTCCCACGAGCTTCCGTTTACAAAACTACAACATTCTGACATCCCTACTGTGACACTCACTACACTACTATTTGTGTTTGCAAAAACAATAGAAACAATGAGAGAACCAAATGGAGATGGATAAAACCCGTGAGGATTTTAGAGGGGCCCAACATGGAGGTCTTGGATCTGATGAGACATCTCTAGGTGCCATGAGTCCGAGAAATCACCCCGTCGAAGATATATGGTGTGTTTGGGCCTCGGGGCTCTTAAGGGACTATGCCGGATGAGGAGGTAGCCCAAAAGCATGGGGAGTGTAGGGAACCAAAAAAGCCTCCACTAGCATTCACCTGAGGCCACCCCATGTGTTGGCATATCCATAGTTGGTTTTGGTCCCATGAGTCCCATTGTTTGCAAACGTTTACAAACTCATATTGGAGTCTACACTCACTACAATGACTCAATTCACTATTTTGTATTTTGCAAAAACAAGGGACAATGAGAGAACCAAATGGAGATGGAAAAACCGAGATGAGAGATTTTAGAGGGCCTGACATGGATTTAGGGAGAACATGGAGCTCCTCTTCGAGATCTAACGAGATTCTCTAGGTGCCATGGAGTCCGAGAAATCACCGTCGAAATATGGCATGCAGTGATTTTGATTGGCCTCGTGGACTCATGGGTCTAAGGACTGTCTCGATCAGAGGTAGCCCGAAACCGAGGATGTTAGGGAACCAAAAAAAAGCCTCCACTAGGTTTTTTCCAGGCCATTCCTGACATGTTATGTAGTCCTATTGGTTTGTCCCAAGCTTTGTTTGCAAAATAATCTGCAGAGCCCTACACTGACTCAAAGGCACACTAGACTCACACGCTTTAGCAAACAATAAGAATCGAGAACCAAATGGAATGGAGATGGAAAAACCATGAGAGGATTTCTAATGAAGGGCTAATGGAGGATTTTTTTGGTTCCTATGATGCATCTGTGCTTAAGTTACCCATCGTCAAGTGTAGAAATCACCCAAGAGAAGAAAACACGCGTGTTTGGGCTTCGGGGTGATTTCTCAGACTTCATGGCACCTAGAGAGTCTAGCTGAAAGATCGAGAAGCATAGGGAACCAAATGAAAATCCTCTCATGCATTTCACCTGGCCATCTCCATTGGTTGTAGTTGGTTTGGTCCATCTATTGTTTGCAAAGGCATGAAATCACATGAGTAAGAGTTGTAGAACATAACTGCTAGATATTGCTATTGTTTGCAGTGAAAGCTCATGGGACAAACAACTACGCCAGAGAACATTTAGGTGGATGGTGAAAACTAGTGAGTGGAGGATTTTTTTTAGTTCCCTATGCTCCCCCATGGAGCTTTCGGATCTGATGAGATGTCTCTAGTCCATAGAGTAAGAAATCCCGAGGCCAAAACAGATATATATTTTGGCCTAGAGTGATTTCTAAGGGACTAGTGGCACCTAGAGACATCTCGTAGATCGAAATCGGACCTCCATGTTAGGGCCCTCTATGAAATCCTCTCACTGGTTTTCTCCATCTCCATTTGGTTTCTCTAGTTTGTCTATTGTTTGCAAAGCTTCTTTTTGAAATAGTAAAGTCAGTGAGTCAAGAGTGTAAGATGACTATGCTCAGATGTTTATATTTTGCAAATGGAAGCTCATGGGACTGAACCAACTATGCCAACACATGGGGTGGCAAGTGAATGCTAGTGGAGAAAATTTTTTTCCCTATGCCCCCGTGCTTGCTTTGGGCTACCTCATCCGGGCATAGTCCCTTAAGAGCCGAGGCCAAAACATATGTTTTATATCTTCGACGGGTGATTTCTTAGACGAGTCCAGGCACCTGGCACCTAGATAATTCATCTTTAGATCCAAGAGACCTCCATGTTGGGGCCCTCTATAAAATTCTCTCGTGGTTTTATCCATCTCCATTTGGTTCTCTCGTTGTCCTATTGTTTGCAAAAACGCGTGAAATATGTAGTCCTAGAGTCAAGTGTAAGGTTGCATATGATATTGTAGTTTGCAAATGCGGCTCTCATGGGACCAAACCAACTATGCCAACACATCGAGGTGGCCTGAGTGAATGCTAGTGGAGGAGGATTTTTTTGGTTCCCTATGCTCCCGTGCTTTCGGGCTACCTCGTCTGGGCGTAGTCCCTTAAGAGCCCTGAGGCCAAAACATGCTATATCTTTGACGGGTGATTTCTCGGACTCCGTGGCACCTAGAGATGTCTCATTAGATATGAGACCTCCATGTTAGGGCCCTCTACAAAATCCTCATGGTTTTCTCCATCTCCATTCGGTTCTCTCGTTGTCCTATTGTTTGTAAACACGTGAAATAGTGCAGTCTGAGTCGAAGTCAGTGTAGGGTATGCATAGGCTATGTATTTTGCAAATGGAAGCTCGTGGGACCAAACCAACTATGCCAACACATTGGGGTGGCTAGGTGAATGCTAGTGGAGGATTTTTTGGTTCCCTATGCTCCCTGTGCTTTGGGCTACCTCATCCGGGCGTAGTCCCTTAAGAGCCCTGAGGCCAAAACACGCCATATCTTCGACGAGTGATTTCTCGAACTCCGTGGCACCTAGAGATATCTCGTCAGATGAGACCTCCATGTTGTGGCCCTCTAAAAAATCCTCTCATGGTTTTCTCCATCTCCATTCGGTTCTCTCGTTGTCCTATTGTTTTAAAGGCATGAAATAGTTGAGTTCGAGTAGTGTAGAAGGCTGCTAGAGCATATATAGTTTGCAAATGGAAGCTGGACCAAACAAAACTACACAACACATTGGGGTGGCCAGGTGAATGCTAGTGGAGGCTTTTTTTTGGTTCCCTATGCTCCGTGCTTTCGGGCTACCTCGTTCAGGCGTAGTCCCTTAAGAGCCCTGAGGCCAAAACACGCTATATCTTCGATGGGTGATTTCTCGGACTCCGTGGCACCTAGAGATGTCTCGTTAGATCCGAGACCTCCATGTTAGGCCCTCTACAAAATCCTCTCATGGTTTTATCCATCTCCATTGGTTCTCTCGTTGTCCTATTGTTTGCAAAGGCACAAAATAGTGCAGTCTGAGTCAGTGTAGGGCTGCCAGAGGCTATAGTTTGCAAATGGAAGCTCGTGGGACCAAACCAACTACTATGCCAACATGTCAGGGTGGCTAGGTGAATGCTAGTGGAGGCTTTTTTTGGTTCCCTATGCTCCCGTGCTTTTGGGCTACCTCGTCCGGGCGTAGTCCCTTAAGAGCCCTGAGGCCAAACACGCCATATCTTCGACGGGTGATTTCTCGGACTCCGTGGCACCTAGAGATGTCATCTCTTAGATCCGAGACCTCCATGTGGGGCCCTCTACAAAATCCTCTCATGGTTTTATCCATCTCCATTTGGTTCTCTCGTTGTCCTATTGTTTGCAAATGTGAAATAGTGTAGTCTGAGTCAGTGTAAGGCTGCTAGATGTTGTATTTTGCAAACGGTAGCTCGTGGGACCAAACCAACTATGCCAACATGTCGGGGTGGCTAGGTGAATGCTAGTGGAGGCTTTTTTTTGGTTCCCTATGCTCCCCGTGCTTTCGGGCTACCTCGTCTCGGGCGTAGTCCCTTAAGAGCCCTGAGGCCCAAACACGCCATATCTTTTGGGTGATTTCTCGGACTCCATGGCACCTAGAGACATCTCGTCAGATCCAAGACCTCCATGTTGGGGCCCTCTATGAAATCCTCTATTGCGGTTTTATCCATCTCCATTTGGTTCTCTGTTGTTGTCCATTGTTTAAAAGGTGTGAAATAGTGCGAGTCAAGTCAGTGTAGGGCTGCCAGATGCGTTGTAGTTTGCAAACGGAAGCTCGTGGGACCAAACCAACTACGCCAACACATCGGGGTGGCTAGGTGAATGCTAGTGGAGGCTTCATTTTGGTTCCTATGCTCCCCATGCTTTTGGGCTACCTCATCTCGAGGCGTAGTCCCTTAAGAGCCCTGAATGACTAGATTGGCTTAAGAATGAATTTGATAGGGGTATGTCTAAGAACACACATGGGAGTTATCAATCACCTAGTAAATCTTTCTTGTTTAGTTCTGGATGGGAGTCAGCTGGCCTACGACTTAGTGACCTTCCATTCATTGATAATTTATGCTATGATAAACCCATGGATGCTTTCAAAAGTGCCTTCAAAAGGATAGGGGTAGTCATCAAGCCTAGTGAAGGGTGTGATGTGATTTCCAAATAACTTGAAATGCCTATAGATTTAAAGGTAATAACATGAATTGGATAGGATTAGACAATCAAGAATCATTGAGTGTCTGAATCAGAATGTCATTGCATCTGGAGACATTCTCAAGCATTGGAGTAATGTATATGGAGAGACATTCTCAAAATATCAACAGATGAAAGGCATCAAATTGTGATGACTCTCGGGTGTTTTAATAGGGGAGAAGACTACGAAGCATAGAAGAATGTAGTAAGTGCATGATAAGATAGGAACCAAGTACAAAGAGACCATGAGCAAGAAGA